>JANEYF010003706.1:0-600000 GCA_029963845.1 Rhamnusium bicolor | reverse complement strand
TTTAGGGTGTATTGGCGCTTCAAATGATTTGATAGCTCTTATTAAAGATGTACCCGGCTTAGCTTGGAAATGTGTTAGCTGCAGAGATCTGCAGGAAATGTTTGATAAGGAAAAACTACAGGAGATTTTCCAAGAAAAACTATCAAATTTCTTTAACGAACTGAATCACCTGTTCACATCGGTTAAGTCGGACTTCTTGAAAAAAGCCGAAGAAAAATTAGCTGACTTCAAATTTCCCGAAGCTAATACCCCCCTAAATCCAAACCATCTTACTCGTCTGTACTATATAAGAGTGCACAACCTGCTATAATTGTGAAGCCGAAAGTGACTCAAGATAACAAACTTACTAAATCGGATATTTTAGAAAATTTAAATCCAATTAATTCTGATATAAACATTAACAAAATTAAGCATATCAAGGATGGAGGTCTTCTAGTGAGCTGTCAGTCTTCTGAGGAAATCTCAAAATTTAAACATCTGGCTCAAGAAAAACTATCAAGTAACTATGAAATTCGCGAAGTAAAAGGACTGCACCCTAGAATCAGGATCGTTGGTCTCTCGGAACAAATGGACTCTGATACAATTTGTAAACTCATTGTTAAACAAAATAATGATTTATTCTCTACTAACTCTGATTGTAAATTAATTAAATTGTGGCCAACTAAAAAGAATCCCGAAATATATCAAGCTATTGTACAATTAAACATCTCGGATTACAGTAAGGTAATTAATAATGGTTATTTACTTATAGGATTAAACATATGTAAAGTTTATGAAGCCATAGAAATCTTACGCTGCTTTAAATGTAATGGATACAATCATTCGAAAACAAACTGCAAAAATGTTCTCTCTTGTCCTAAATGTAGCCTTAAGCATGAGTTAAATGTTTGTCAAGCTGAAAAGTTTAAATGTATAAACTGTTCTGTCTTAAAGGAAAAATCCCCCGACTTAAATATTGACATAGAACACGCAGCTTGGGATCATGATAGTTGTCATACTTATAAAACGGCTATCATAAAACTAAAATGTGATCTAGGTTATCAATAGCAATCAGATATCCCCCCCTACTGATATCCCCATCTGTTCTAGTCCCACCGTCAAGGACATGCGCAACTTTAGTTATGCCTTCCACAATATATCAATATACTATCAAAATGTTCGCGGATTAAACACCAAATTAAGGACTCTGTATGATAATGCATCTGCTTGTAACTATGACATCTTAGCCTTTTCGGAAACGTGGTTAAACGAAAATTTAGAAAATCCTGAAATACTAGATAATAATAAATTTAATATATTCAGATATGATCGCAACTTGAAAGCCACTAACTGCAGTAAAGGCGGTGGGGTTATGCTAGCGGTTAGTTCTGGTATACTAGCTGTAGATCTAAAATTATGTGATTCTAACTTTAAGTCAATACCAACTGTAGATATCGTTGGTGTTAAAATATCAATACACTTAAGCCATCTCTACATATTTGTCATCTATATTCCTCCAAATAGTTCTATCGACGTTTATAATTCAATATTTGATTCGTTCTGTTCTCTTAATTATTTATTTGACTCCGATTTACTGATCCTCGGTGACTTTAATATTCCAGAATATTTTTCATTTAACAACAGTACTGCAACGCCTAGATTAGAAACAATCTTAAATTTCCAAAACTTCATGAATTTTTACCAGTACAATAATATAGTAAATATAAATAATCGTATCCTAGATCTAGTGTTGAGTAATAAAGATTGCCTAGTAGAAAAAGCAGTTGATGTCATAATTAGTGAAGATGTACACCATCCGTCTATTTTTATAAGTTGTGAAATTTTAAAGGATAACTTAGTACATAAAAAAAACCTAACAAATCCGTACATAAGTACAATTTTAAGAAAGCCAATTTTCCTCTCCTGTATCAATGTTTACTTGAAACTGATTGGAGCTTTCTAGATAATTGTGTAGATGTTGATTCGGCTACACAATTGTTTTATAATCAACTGGACTTAATTTTTAACACCCATGTGCCGAAAGTAATTGCACCAAGTCGCAGCTACCCACCCTGGTTCAGTTATTCTATAATAAAAGACATTAGGAGAAAGCACTCACTCTGGAAAAAGTACAAAAATTCTAATGATATCACTTTCTATAATGAATTTAAACAACTTAGGCGTAAATTCAAAACTGACTCCGAAAAGTCACTTAAAGAATATCTAGCTAACTTAGAAAATAATATAGTACAAGATCCCTCTAATTTCTGGAAATTTATTAATAAAAAGAACGCTTATGCTGGTATACCTAATAACTTGACTGTTGATAATAGAAATCTCACCGATCCTGAAGAAATATGCAATGCATTTGCACAATTTTTTCAGCAATCCTATAACACTCCTACTAACAAAAATGACAACCTTGTGAAAAATTTTAATAACTATGATCAACTTAACTCGCCCGTAATAACTGAAAATAATGTTCTCATTTGTTTAAAAAAATTCAGGCCCAAGCTGACAAGCGGACCAGATGGAATTCCAGCTTTCCTATTACGTGACTGTGCGTCAATATTTGCTGAACCCCTTTCTAAACTTTTTAATTTATCCTTAAAAATGAATACTTTTCCCTCGCAATGGAAATTATCCAAGATAACCCCAGTTTTTAAGAAAGGTGATCGGTCAGAAATTGGTAACTATCGTCCAATTGTCATAATCTGTAACTTTGCCAAATGTTTCGAAATGCTATTATTTGATCACACATTTTCCCATTGCAAACACTTGATCACAGAGGCTCAACATGGTTTTGTTAAAGGCAGATCAACTGTAACAAACTTATTTTGTATGACAGAATTTTTAACTGATGCTATCGATGAGGGATTTCAAGCCGACGTGATTTATACTGATTTCTCGAAGGCCTTTGACAGAATCGACCATGATATACTATTAAATAAGTTAATTAATTTTGGTTTCTCTCAAGACTTCCTGACGTTTCTAAAATCTTATTTCTCAAATAGGATCCAACATGTAGTATATCGTGGTTGTAATTCTGTTGAAGTCTCGGCCCATTCTGGCGTTCCCCAGGGATCGATATTAGGACCTCTTTTTTTGTTTTATTTATCAATGATATTGTTGATAGCCTAACAGTTTCATGCTTATTATATGCTGATGATTTGAAAATCTTTTGCAGAGTTGCAAGTATTGATAACTGTCTAGAACTACAAC
This sequence comes from Rhamnusium bicolor, assembly GCA_029963845.1. Taxonomy (NCBI): domain Eukaryota; kingdom Metazoa; phylum Arthropoda; class Insecta; order Coleoptera; family Cerambycidae; genus Rhamnusium; species Rhamnusium bicolor. The sequence continues at coordinate 596,799 of JANEYF010003706.1, read as the reverse complement.
ATAACTTAACTCTTGTCAGTGACTGGTGCATAAAAAATAATCTACCTTTAAATATCAAAAAGTGTAATGCAATGTCGTACTCCAACAAAAAATCTTTGATACATTTCGATTACTCTCTCGATAATAACATACTCTCAAGACCTGACACGTTTTGTGATTTGGGAGTCATTTTTGATACAAAGTTGTCCTTTAATAGTCACATTGCTTATATTGTCACAAAGTCGTACAAAGCTCTAGGATTTATTATCAGAAATAGCCGTAACTTCCAGAATATTGATACACTGAAGCTACTATATACCACCTTTGTCCGCTGTAATTCAGAATATGCGTCAACCATATGGTGTCCTAATTACGCTACATATATTGATAATCTGGAGGGAATTCAGCGCAGATTTTTAAAATATGCCAAGTTTAGAACAGATGGGGAATATCCTGCTATTGGTTTCCCGCAACACGAGCTTCTCGCAAATTTTGGTCTCGACTCGCTTGAGCAGAGACGCAAAAAAGCATATCTGACTTTCTTGCACAAGATTATTCATAACAATATAAACTGTACCCAAATTCTAGGTATGTTAAATTTTCACACTTCTAGAGTTGGGGCAAGACAGAGAAATTTGTTTTATCTACCAACTGCACGAACGAATCTAAAAAAAATATTCTCCTCTGCACAATATGTGCAATAATTATAACTCACTAAATTGCGGAATCGACATTTTATCCTGCAACATCCAGTCTATTAAAAAATTAAATTTATAGTTGCCTTATTTCTTAGCTTCTTTTTTAGTTGGTTCCCTATTATTATACTTTTCCTGACTTTTTTAGTATATTCCTTAATCTATTCTGTCTCTGTGTATACTCATATTTAATATTTATCTTGTTAAATTTCATTGTTTATGAATTACGTGTATACTTATATCTTTTTCTGTACTGTTCCTATTCTGTAATTGGGTTTTTGGACCTGTAGAATAGTGTAAAATAAAATAAAATAAAAATAAAATAAAATAACACGTGTCATTCATTATTACATTACCGTTCGAGTACGGATTCATAATTTATGAATCAGTGCATCATATTCAATTTTATTCCATTATAGTTTTTTTTTAATCTTCTTTTTTTATTAAAAATGTTATTTGTATGCATAAATAAGAAAAACTTGCGTAAAATTGCCTTTTTTAAACAGTTAACTGAATTAAATTCATTTATTTTTATTGTTCAAGAAATTGGACTTCAATTCAAAATTACTATTTTTGCTTTATTTTGGAATATCTCTTTATAATAATTTTTACCCTTTTTCACATTTTAAAACATTATTTCTGCATGTATTTTGTTTTATTATTATTATCTTTAAAAATTAAAAGATATATTATTAAACAGCGCAACTTTTTTACATGACTGTGTATTGTGTAATATAAAATATATTCTGACTCACCAAATAAAATATCACATTCATAATTCTAGAAAACGTATTCAGTTTTGAAGAAATTCAGTGAATTTAGTGGTTTTAGTTAATCGTCCGAAAGTAAATATTACCTTTTCAAATATTTCCTTTCCCTTTGTTGCCGCCATAATAAAACCACAGCAAGTATTTGTTTGGTATGTTACTTTAAACAGAATACTTGTTTGTTTATTAAAATATATAAGAATAACTGCATGCCCTTAGTATTATTTGTTTATCTCGTAAAACATCTCAAATATTTTCATGGTTAAAAGCACTCTAATTAAAAATTGACTTTATTTTAAAGGCGTTTCTCACAACTTGTGTGAATACATTAAATTCTTTAACTGAACATCTACACAAGTACTTCTGAGATTTAGTTTTCTCAAATGTTACAAACATTTGTGTGTACAATATGCTGCTAAAGTAAGGAGTAAGTTAAATGTTTCGTAAGCAATCTCTTTTTTAAGGAAAATCCTCAGATAGGGCGATTGTTGTTTTTAAATGAGCATCTTTTGACATACCTGTCGAATTCATGACATAATCTCTGTAAAAATTGTGACGCCATCGGTGGTTTTTAAATGGCAACATGGGTCAAATGACCCTTCAAATGAAGGGTCTTTTAATTATAATATAATAATAACATATCTTTATTTAGCATAGCTATTCATTACAAATTTTAGCATTTGAATTACTTAATACTACTACTACATATTTACTCAACATTTTCTTATAACTATTTAAATGTTAACAATTTCTAATTGGAACAGGTAAATTATTCATGATAATACAAACAGAAAAATTCTCATAAAATTCCTTTTATTAGTGTGACCGGTTTCGTGAACAAGTAAATTACTTCACATCTTCAGACACAGGACTACAATAATTGAAGAAAATGAGTATGGTGGTTACATACATAAATATAAATGTTAATAAGTTAATAAAACTTGAAGACAAGAATACAGAAGACAATTTTTTCCATTTTTTATGTACTTGTAAAAACTTATTGGTAAAAAATGTTTGATAAAATTTTGTTTACAAAAAAGATTGAAATTATTTAAAATAATAAGGATTACGTTAGTTTAAATTATAATATAGAATTATGTAAAATTTACTTAATTGAATTGTATAAATTTACCTAAGGTAAATTATTATACAACTTTAATCCTCTTTGATAAGACAGACTTCTTTGTACTGGTCCTATTAAAGTATCTATAAAAAATTATTTACATTTCTTGTCCAGTAGTTATGTAGTTCATTAACATACTTCATTTCATTAACTAGATATGATGGTAACATTTAGTTTTTTATTTTATAAATTATAATTAATATTCTATAAACAATTCTCTGGTTTATATTCATTAAATTTAATACATCTTACATCATCCTGATGGCTGTACGTACCTATTACATTTAAGAATAATTCTCATAGCTCTATTTTGTATTTTTTGTAGCTGCTGAGTTGGATTTTGGTGCAAATTGAACAATATTGAGGAAAAAAGTCCATATGTGCTGCAATAATTGATTTATACAGAGTGGGACAATAGTGCGTCCGACTTTTTGATTCGCCATTTTCACTTACTAAATGTATACAGGGTGACTAAAAATAATTTTTAAATTTACAACTATTTGAACTGAATTTCCTCAATTTTTTCAAACAGAACACGTACATTGTACATATCTATGGCTATTTGTAACCATTTTCGATTTATTGAACAATAACAACTGTAAAATTCAGCAGTAAAAATTATTATTTTTTTGTAATTCAAGAGAAGATATTATAAAAAGTGCTCAACATGTTGCCCATTTTGATTGACACACATTCCTAAAAATATTCTAAAATTGAATTCTTATAAAATTCAGAATCAACAAGAATTAAACTGATTTTCCAAAACGAGTTCAATTTTGTAGAAAAATTTTTAATTTACGTAGAAAAGATAGGCATTTTCTTGATAAGTTAATCATATCTGACGAAGCATCATTTCACTTAAATGGCAAGGTGAATAACCATAATTGTACGGTTTGGCCATCATAAATTTCCAGAAATTTCCATCGGCATGTCAGATCCTCTCCAAAAGTTACAGTTCGGTGTATCAAAACAAAAAATTTACGACCCTTTTTTAACAACCCAATTGTCAATGTCCAATATTTGGATATGTTAGAAAATTTCTTTTATCCGCAACTTGAACAGGATAATTTTTTAAGGACAGTCTATTTCCAACATGACGGTGCTACGCCTCATTATGCTATGATTACTAGAGATTCCCTGAATGTCACCTTTGGAAATTGTTGGATAGGTAGAGGAGGTCCTATAGCATGGCCCCCTCGATTCCCAGAACTCACAGTTTCAGATTTTTTCATATGGGGTATGTGAAAGACAGGTGTTATAGCCCTATGCCACAAAATTTAGAACAACTTAAAGAAAACATTCGAAATGTCTTTAACAACATTATCCCCAAATAGTTCAGTAGAAGCTATGACAACTTTGTAAATCGAATAAATAAATGTATCCAAGTTTATGTGCAATATTTTGAACATCTTTTATCAATAATGTGTATTATTGTGTTTATTTCTTACATTATCCTGTTACACTTTGTTATATCGAGTTTCATATGTACATTTTCAATATTAGTAATTGAAGTAACATGCAATTGTTAATAAACTAATTTGACGTTTAGAGGTGACGTCTTTTATTTCCATAATCTACTTTGTGAATCATTATTTTTTTTCGTAGCATTTCGATAAAACGCAGTAATAACTTTAAAAACTTATAAAACCATCACTCTATATGACAAATATGGAATTTTCGGACAGGGGAAATATGGGCTTTCTAACTGTGAAAAAATATACAGGGTGTTCCAATTGAAATGACAAAGTTGCCCTATCCCCAAAAATACGCTATATCATTTCTGGTTAAACCGGAAGTGAGCAAAAAAGAGGAAGGAAGAAACTTATCAAAATTAGAAGAAGAGTGGCGAAAACCATATTTCATTATCTCGACTAGTTCAAAAGCTACATAGGTTTAAAAAGCGTCAACATATAATGGGGCACCCAGTATCATTTTGTTCCATAATGTCTTGTAAAATATCGTTATTTTCTCTGTTAATAAATTTCAATCCGGTTCCTTTAATTTTCATTTTGGGTTTCTTTAATTTAGGATGTTCTACTTTGTATTTGTTTCCTATTTCTTCCTGCATTTTATTATTCAATTTTTCTTTTGAATCTGCATTCGAACAATTTACAATTATGCCATCTTTACTAATATTTTTTTGTTTTCGATACGTATACCACACTTCCTAGGATCAATTACACCAGTTATATCTTCTAGGGTTTCACTGCTTTTTTGTCCTTCATTATATAGTTTAGTCCAAAAATAGTGTATAATCGTATTATAAGAATTATCTTAATTAAATAAAAAAAAGGGTTTCTCACAATAAATCTTCAAGTTATTGAACTTTAGTAAGAATAAAGTGAGGGATACAAAAACTGACATTTTCTTGAACACTTCCAGAGATATTTTTAAAATCTCTGTTCTGATACGTTCTCTTAAAGTAGTGACCCAAAATTTAATTTTTCAAAAGTATTTAAATCATGTAAAAAACTTAAATCGTTTTGAAAGAATCTAAATAGTTTTAAAATGTTTAAATGGCTTAAACAGATTTAAATCGTTTCCGAAAGTATCTAAGGAATTTAATTCGTTTCCAAAATTAGATACCTAAAATCTTAAAAAGATTTTCATTAACTATCTTTTATTTAAATCATTTATTTCAAATAATAGTTTAATTGATTTAAATCATTTTCGAATCAAATTCGTATCATAAATTTAAGATCAAATCATTTTTAAAACGGTATATGGCAGCTCTGATATTAACATCTGTCCGCAAATGTTTCCTAAGGGAACTACAGCCATTTAAAATAGGGGCTGAAAAAGCGGGTATGAAATTTGGTACAGGGTTTATTATTAATAAGACATATGTTGAACTTTTCTTCTTATTCTTGCATGTAATATTTATCATGAACTTAGGCATAGCAATTTAGAAACACCTCGTATAATTTCTTGTCGTGAAAACATTAGCCGAGGGATTCTGTATTGTTCTATAACGATGTGTTTGCCATCCAGCCACATTATTCCAGTAAAAGACTCCAAGTACAGTTTAACGCAAACGTGGCCATTAGATATAAAACGTGCGACAACAGTATAAAAAAATTAAACCGCTAGTCGAACACATGCAATGATCCTAAATTCTAAGACCTAACAGTTTTTATTTCACACACCTACCTACAAAGCGAAAATTACGGAAAAGAATAATTCACATAATAACGAAATTATCTAATTATTGTATGAAAATTTCAAATACTTGGTTATTCACTTCAGTAATTTGTTCACCGATGTGACCATATTCCGTTAGACGACAAATTTGAGCTATGAGAAGTATGCCTAAAGAAACAAAAACAAAGTATTGTTCGTGTTTACACAGAATTATATTCATTAACCAAGTATACTTATTGTTGACAGCTAGCTGGCTGTAATAATAACATACACTTTTATATTAATATTTATTAGGCAATTTAAAATGCTCATTGGTAAACTGGAAGATTTTTAGACACAATAACCAAGTTTTTTTTCACACGTAATTCAGAAATGCGGGGGCAATTTTTATGAGTTAAATATAAAATGTACACGGAAAGAAAACTATTCTATATCAAAGTAATCGATTATTCTTGAATTTTTATACTTGTCACTAGAAACATATTACTTGGCATAATCAAATATTATTGTTTCAATAATATACCAATTGTAAACCAAGAACAGATATATTTTTGAGTTTCATTAGCGCAATTCCTTAAGTCAGTATAAGGTTGATTCCTTCGAAGTATAAGTATGTATTAAATACACTCTTAATTCTTTCGAGTACTGTTAACCGTGAGAGTAAGTATAAGGACATCTTGAAGTAAATTCTTATTTAAATGTTTTTCTTGACATAAGAATACTACTCTTGGAATTAAACTACAAACAACTTTGCTGGAAGAATTATACATACTATTAATCCAATAACTGTTATCCTTGATTAAATACTTGCTAATCTCAGGGTGAAGTGTTTTAATATTAGAACAAGTGAGTCGCGCAGTGGTGGGTGGTAGAAAGCTATGGCTTTGCCAAACAAAGACGACAAACAGTACCTACTACGCGTCGAATTGTGTGTGCTGTACTTTGTTCATAGATGTTGATTATTATGAAATAATTTATATTTGTAAAGTTACACTTGAAAAAGAAGTATATGAAAATTATGAACTGTGAAATAGAAGTTAATGAGTCTACGAAGGAAGAGCTGTTAGCAAGTTGCGAATTGCAGTCCTTAATTTCAATATTAGAAGATAAGTTTAATAATTCTGGTTTTATTGCATGCAAGCTATTTTAATTACATTATACTTAGAAGAAATGAATACACAACTTCACTATATTGTAGGTGAAAAGGTACTCATCTGAAATTTAATGGTTTTGTATAGATTTCCCAAGTTATTTTTCTTCTTGATAATTTTTGCTTGTGTATTATATACAATCTATAGTCAAGATCTGCATTTTAATTGTAGGGGCGTTTTATTATACAGCACATATACCGGTGACTGGTAAGTCAGCTTATTCCTTTGAGGGTGGGTTAGTAGAAGTCATTTGCAATTGATTTAGAGATCTAATAGTTTCTAAGATATTTTATTTTTAAAATATCTTAGAAACTTCACTATATTGTAGGTGAAAAGGTATTCATCTGAAATTTAATGGTTGTGTATAGATTTCCCAAGTTATTTTCCTTCTTGATAATTTTTGCTTGTATATTATATATACAATCTATAGTCAAGATCTGCATTTTAATTGTAGGGGCGTTTTATTATACAACACATATACGGGTGACTTGTAAGTCAGTTTATTCCTTTGAGGGTGGGTTAGTGGAAGTCATTTGCAATTGATTTAGAGATCTAATAGTTTTTAAGATATTTTATTTTTAAAATAAAACTTTCTTTAATTCAGTTTCCTGCGTTAGTTTACATAGTTATGTAACAAAAATTAGGTTAAATACTTTATTAAGATAAAAAGACGAGCTAAGAAACTACATTTGTGAAAACAATTTTAATCCAATCATACATTCATAGAAATTTATTTTTAAAACTTGATAATGCATTAAACGTGCAAATTATTTAAAAACTTCTCTACTTTATATATTACTTTTCGAATTAGGTTTATATGAAGTTTTAAAAACTATATTAAGTATATTTCTATAGATAATACAAAAATACTAGGTATATGTAGAGAGTCCTTTGTTTTCAAAATAAAGAGATACAGGGTGTTCCGAAAAACATCTGCCATCGCTTAAACGGAGATTCTACTCAAAAATAAGACAAATATACCTAATTCCTATCAACATAGGTTCATTTTCGCTTCGTTTCTGAGATATTGAAGTTTTATTTTTCTTTGCGTTAACTGTAAAAAATATATACGCCACTGATTTTTTTAGTTTTTGATGGCCCAATTATGTAGAAAGTTAATTGCCGAAAAAATGTCACCTCTTGACGTTTTTTAAATATCGGCATCGTGTAAAAGATAAACGCAATTTTTAAAGTCTTTTTAAGTCTATTAAAAAATAATAATAAAATAATGCTATTAAATACCCTACTTAAAAAAATTGCATTTACCTTGTACACGAAACCTAAATCTAACAAAAATCAAGAGGTGACTTCTTTTCAGCAATTAACTGGCTACATAACTGTGCCATATAAAACTAAAGAAGTCAGTGATGTATATATTTTCTTTACAAAATAAACCCAAATACTAATAAAACTTTAATATTTGCATTTCAAGTGCGAAACAGCAATGGACCCATGCTGATAGTAACTATTTGGCTTACTTTTAAGTGAGAAATCTCCGCTTAAGCGATGACACATGTTTTTTGAAACACATAAGAGCAAGAGAAGTTTCTAAAAAAAATAAAAATAATAATACAATATCTCAAAAATTGTTAGGTATTGCATTATGCATATTATAGTTAAATCAGTTGCAAATGAGCTCTACTAACATCCTTTGAAAGGAATACTGCGACTTACCATTCATGCAGCCTGATGTGACCTATATATAACATTATTAATCAATGACTTTCTGAAGTCATTGATATTAATTTATTGTCAGTGTAGGATTAAAGTTTTTTGTTCTTGCCAAAAAGTCTAAGCTAACATATTAATTACTGTATATTTTAGCTGCCTATTTACAGTTTATATATATGCATGGAAATTTTGTGAATATTTAAAGGGCTTAAAAATTTCGGTTTCATATGTACAAAACTTGTTATGCAATACTCGTTTGAAAGTTCGAGCATACTTCTCTATTATATAGTTAGCTACAATGATTTGCTTAAATTATTTATACTTTAATAACATAAATAATTGTTTTCTAGGTCAAGAAAATTAACTAACGTTGGACAATTTACTGGAAATTTCAGAAGAACTTATTCCTCAAATCAGAAAGAGAATAAAATTCATAAAACCTTAAAAGCACATATAGAAATAATGTGCCTTCCTGTGGTAAATTTGATGTCTCATATACAGTGTGTTCACGAATGGACTTATACTTGTAAAATTTTTTGTTTTTGGTTTTTTAATGAAACGTCATTCTTCATAAAAACTTCTTCTAATTCTGAAAAGTCCTTAGCTAATCCCAGAAATTCAAATTTGATCAAATAATTTATCAGTTTTATTTAAATCTTGTCTGAACGTTATTTGTGGCATTCTCTAAATTTTTCCTTTTCTTTTTTGGGACTTACTATCACATGAATAATTCTTTGTTACCTAAAAAATATAGTTAGTTACCCAGTATTTTACTGGAAAAATGGACCTCTGCGCTTGTGACTTTACGTCGAAAGATTAGTTAGAGGGTATTTTTTGACAACTAATATGAGACAAAAAAATAATAATATAATTCTTTAACGTTTCAAAAAACACTTTCTGACTAATCTTTTAATGTAAAGTCACAAGCGCAGAGATTTATTTTTCCAGTAACATACTGGGTAACTAACTATATTTTTTAGATAACGAAGAATTATTCATGTGGTAGTAAGTTCCAAAAAAGAAAAGGAAAAAGTTTTATTTAAATAATACAATTGTTGAACGAAATGATATTTATCCTTACATTAAGTGGTAAATATAATAGATCGCAATATTAAATCACGAAAGAAAAGATTTCAGTCAACATCAAATATTTATTGATTCAAGTAATTCATCAGTTTTGTTTAAATAATACAGTTGTTGAACGAAATGACACATTTCATACATTAAGTGTTAAATGTAACAGACCGCAATAATCTCTACTTTTGAACTAAATATATGAAATCTTAGATTAAGTATAAGTTAGTAATAAATATTGTTCGAAATTTTCTCTACAATAATGTCTTAATTTATGAATAGTAGTCTTAAAAATAGTTTAGATTTTTTCCGTGTACCACACTACCACAAATTATTCAACCATTTGGCCTGCATGTTCTCCAGGCCTACCCCCGTTGAATTTTTTCTTGTAGTTTGTCAAGAACTAACTCCTGGCAGATTTATGAATTCATCATTAGTAGACACCGAACAGTTTACGGGCGTCCAGGGCCGGTACGTGAGGTAAGATAAAATAACAATCACTACCAGGGAAATTGGATCAGAGTCAGGAACCTGTAGCTACTACTGCCTCAAGATTGACGGAAGGACATACACGAAAATGTAAAGAAACCAGGGTAGGGTAATTTTTAAAAATGTTCGAGTTCGTTCTTTACTGTATCGGCAAATTGAAAAATATATTAATGTATATTTAATATAATTAATGGAGCGGCTGGGCCGGTCTAACTCGAGTAAAAAAATTTTTTGAAGCATAAGGTAATGCGACCTTAACAGAAGTATTCAGGGGCTGATCGCTCAATTGAATAAAAAATTACCATTTTTTTAGTTGGTCGAGATAAAATATAGAGGTAAAAATGTGAAAAAAATTGTAAAATAAATAAAACAATTATTTTTTCGTTTAGCTTGCTCTATTTAAAAAATGGAACAATGTACTGGTCTTAAATTTCAACTGCGTCATCACTACATATTTTCCTTTAGTAAAAAATTATAAAGCAGTATCCGGCTAAAATTGTGATAAAATAAAAAAATTGATTTAGCAACATAGTGCCTTATACTTTTTTGCTAGCGATTGATCGATTAATGTAATAGTGTAAAATTCTATTTAAAAAAATTAAGTTCTTTAGATTTTGTATCTATGATATTATGTTTTTACTCCATATTTACTTTTTTTTTTTCAAAAAAATCTTTATGACTGTTTCGTACCTTATTAAAATAACAAGGTGTCAAAAAATCATTAATTACTATCAATTAGTTTTGAAAATACCAGCATTGAAGGGAGACGCTGCAAACGCAACAAATTTTAAAAAAATTGTAATAACTCAAAAACAGTTGAAAATCATGGTAGGGTTATTTTATCAAACTTACTTTAAATTTTGATGAGGAATCCAAAAAACAAAGAAAAATGGGGGTTCTATTTAAAATAACAAAATAGATTCAACTTCCAGTATAAACGGCCAAAATTTCAGAAATATATTCCAATTCAGACAAGAGATACGTCTTGAGGGTAGGTTGAAAACGAACACCCTGTATGTAGTTATAAATACCTACCTACTAATATGAAATAATTAAAATTCTCGATTACATAAAGGCATTCACACAAAAAACTATTGATAATACGCAACAACGACAACGTAATAATAAAAGACTTTAGTAAATATTTTAATCCTGGGATGGAACCTTTGATGTGAAGATAACACTGACGTAGTTTTCCATGAAGCTGTTCAGTTTTTATCATCTCTAGATCATGCCAACTTGGTTGGCGAAACGTGCGTCGAGTGAAGTGTTAAATTTTTTGAATAAAATATTCCTAATATTTATACGACCACCACCACTCCCGTTTTATATAATACGTATTTTCTGGAGGATTAAAAATTCTTATGTCCGCTATATTTAAAAGGTGTTTTAATAAGAACGCACGATTTGAATTGCGCGCCAGTTTGGCTGCCAAGATTATGACATGCCAGGTCGATAGGAGACAGATAGGAGTTGGTAAACATGGAGCATTATACGATAGAACAACGCGTCCTGGTTATTAAACATTATTATCAAAATGGTGAAAGTTTGATTGCGACGATTCGTAAAGTGCGTCCAATATTTATCTACTGTGAAAAGAATAATCGAAAAATTCAAAAGTAATGGTTCGATTAGTGATGTAGAACACACGACACGAGGTCGTAGACGTCGTTCAGAACAAAACAGCACGATAGACGGCGAGAACGTGGCCGAGAGTCCAGGGACGTCGATTCGTCACCCTGCACAAGAATTGGACGTTACAACAACCACTCTTCAGCATATTCTCACTAAAGATTTGCATTTACATGCCTACAAAGTCCAATTGACTCAGCAACTTCTGCCAGCAGACCATGCACAGCGAAGAGAGTTCACCAATTGGATCCTTGAACAACAAGATGTGAATGCCGATTTTGCGGACAAAATCATTTTCAGTGATGAGGCTCATTTTCACCTCGATGGTTTCGTTAATAGGCAAAACTGCCGCATTTAGAGCTCAGAAAATCCACGAATGATTCATAAGAAAGCAATGCCTCCATTGTGTATTGTGGTCTGGAGGAATCATTGGGCCATTTTTCTTCGAAGACGAGGCAAGTAATGCAATAACGGTGAATGGCGAAAGTTATCGTGCTATAATAACCCATTTTTTGTGTCTCAATGGAAGATATTGCTATCGATGACATGTGGTTTCAGCAGGTGCCACTTGCCATACCACCTGTAAAACATTGATGGTCTTGCACGAGTCTTTTCCTGGTCGTGTCATCTCTCGGTTTGGTGACCAGAATTGGCCGCCACGCTCTTGCGATTTAACACCTTTGGACTTTTGTCTATGGGGTTATCTGAAGTCACAGGTTTATGTCCGAAGCACTGAAGGCCGAAATTAGACGCTATATCAACGAGATACCGCCACATGTATGCATTATTCATAACGTTGCCAAAAGAGTACGCATGTGCCAACAAAGCCGTGGAGGCCATTTACCAGATGTGTTGTTTCATACATAACTCTCAAATGTCTACATTATAACTAGGGCTGTCAAAAATGTTCCGCGGGACAGTGACGTACGCGAAATTAACTAATACGAGAATCAATAGACTGTTACAGTTTATAACAATGTATGTAAAATTTACCCTCTTAACTAGCTTGATGAACTAGCTTGCTTATCACAAACTGGAGAAGATGTGAAGCCATTGGAGCATCAGGTATGTTTCTATGGTTGTCTCCATGAGTGATGTTCGCTTTGGAGAAAATATATTCTAATATTTTGAAAACGACCGTTCGACATCTACTGATGTAATGCACGCATACGTAAAATAGTCTTTGACCGCACTTAACGGATCTGGGGCAGCACCATCACATATTTGTTTTAATTTGGTAAAACAGGTGTCTTTATTTAACACACTTGCGAACTTTTCTTTAACGCGCTCATTTGTTGCATCACCTATAACGTGTAGCAGTAGATTTACTTCGTCCACTATTTGCAGTGACTCAGCTAATGACAACGCACTGTTTTCTAATTTTTTTATGCTTTCATGTAATGGTTTATAGTTCTTCGCAATATTTTTTTAAAGCTGTTTCAACGGAAATATCTTCGAATTTTGTCTGGCTTTCCTTAATAGCTGCAGCCTCATCTGGATTGAACTGTAGTATCACAGCTTTTATTTGTTGGAAATAATCAGCATAATAAAAAGCTGCATGCAACCATGTTCCCCAACGTGTAAGATTCGGCTGTGGTGGTTAAGGAATACCGGGACACTTGCTATTATTGGAGACGTTTAGGAGATTTAAGAAACACTTTTTTTTGTACTTACTATTAATGCATCCACTTCTGGAAAACCTTTTCGAATAGTTTCTGTCACAAAATATAAAGCATGCACTTTACACGTAACATGTATAAACGTACAACCTTGTTTTTAGAAAGAACGGTCTACCGAACGCATTGTCACGGCGCCATCAGTCACAAACATCAACACTTAACTTTTTGACAGTTCAAATTTTTCTAACGCCTCCAGCATCACCATGGTAATTGTTTCGCTACTACACTGACTTAGTCTTTTGATAGCTAGTAACAGTGGAACTGTCGGTTTAAGAGGGTCCAGTACTCGTACTATAACATTTAAAATAGATTTTTTTTTACAATCTGTTGTCTCATCAATAAATAACCACAGCTGAGTATTTTTTAATTCACATTTCATCTTATATACTATGTCTACGTGTACAGTTGGTAGATAGTTACATAACGTTGTGCGACTTGGTAACTTCACCTGGGCATTATATTTATTCCAGAACTCTCGAAATGGTTGTTTATCGAGTATGTGCAGCGGAACATCATAGGTAATCAGCATTAATAGTAAATCAAACATAAACTGCGTTGTCGAAGGCACGCCATTTTTTTATTTTTATGGTGTACACTATTTACGTGAAGTCCACAATCACGCTTATCCCAGCACATCAAATCTTTCTCGCACACTTTACAAATTATTTTAGCACCATCATAGAATAAATCCGGGAATTCACCTATGATTTATTCACTTTGTCAGCAAATGGCCGTTTTCTACCCCTGCGTACGTCTGCCATGCATTATTATTAAATTAATATCAACAATACAGTACAACAAATAAAATAAAAACACAAAAATATGCAATACGCCCAAGCGACTTAACGTGTACACAACTCGAAAGCTAATAATAGACTGGACTGGAGAGAGAGTTTCGCGGTCAAGGTGAATGCCGGCGACAGTAAGTACATCTGTACTCTACGACCATGATACACAGAAACGATTTGCAGCTTTAATTATAACTCAATAAACATTTCAATACTTTGCTACAAAAAACCATGTTTTATTGAATCTTGAAATATTGCGCCCTTATGGAAACACCCTTTAAATACCCTGGATAAAATTTATTAATAAAATAATAGATTTGTTACAATTGTACCTTTATATTTCAACTTACTATTGGTAAATATGTAATTATTAATTATATAGAAAAAGTTGCGTTTTGAAGTCAAAGCGGGTAATTATACATATTTATAATATAACAAGTTTACGTTCAACGTTTACGACCTTTTATGTTTCTCTGCGCTGTTTCGTCAGAGAGGGTTCCGTATTTTCACCTGTAATTTTCTCGGAAACTACTAGTCCTAGAAAAAAAAAATTTCAAATAAAAAAATTGCCTCCATCTTCTATCTTTATTTCTCCTCAATATACTTGGTAGGTACCTATTTCTAAAAATAAAAAAAGTTTTCCCCTTGCTGTACTTACCTATGCAAATTCTCCCATTCTATCGACATAACCTTAGAAAAAAAATCCGGATTTTCTAGACTTATTTAAATCTGACCTTCATATTAACAAAATTTGTTAACAAATATGTAGTAGTAACACGGTAAAAAGTTCAGACCAGTTCATTGTTTCATTTTTGAGTTAAAACGAGTTAATCGAAAAAAGAATTGTTTTAATTATTTTACAATTTGTCTCACATTTCTGCCTATATATTTTGTCTCGACAAAAAGAATCGTAATTTTTGATTCTATTGAGGGATAAGTCCCTGAGCACTTCTGTTACGGTCGCATTACTTATACCTCAAACAATTGTTCTCATTAATAAGCATTGTAGATCTGCCCGACCGCTCCACTAAATGTTCTAGTGCTGGGATAATTCGAATGAAAAATAATCGATAATTCGATTATTAAAATATCTCGAATATTCTTCATGAGAAATCGAATGACTTAGTTCTCGGAGAGTGGTGCCGCCGACTGCCGATTGAATAATCGTCATTCGTTTCAGCGGCTCATCATTCAAATTTCAAATACGTGAATCGAGCGATGAGATATGATGCAAGTACCATCCAATTCCGATTTAAATCATTTATTTAATATTTATATACATTTTAAAGAACTTACATAAGGCACATGACAATTCGTGCAAATTACAATAAATAAATGCTAATAATAATACACAAATGTTTATTAGCCGGCAGGCTTTACAAGGTTAGCTCGTTTAAATGAATTTAAACGAAAAGCAGCAATAATAATGTTCACACTTGGATGATGGGAGGCCCATATAGCTAGCCGATGTTGTGGCTCAGACGGCTCGTGGGTGCCTCTTTTGTTGTTTTTCAGCACGAGGACGTTTTCCTGTAACAACGTATTATTATTAAACAATGTACAAGACAAACAATAATTACAGAAAATAAATAATACAAAATGTCGTTGTAGTCAAATATGCAGGAAAAAGCTAGAGAAAAAACCTGCTTTAGAAAATTTCGAATTTAGATTGTCAGTATAAATGGGGAGGAGGGGCGGGAGGGTCGGTCATCATCGGAAGTAATGGTTTAAGGGGGATAAAAAGAAATAGGATAAAGGTGAATTGTGTATGTCTGTCATTGTATGTGTGCAGTTATTGTTATTCGAAAAATATGGGGAGGTTTTCATGTAATAGTCTGTGTGTGTGAGTGTATTGGTGGTGGTATCGTATGTCTGTAGGTGGGCGGTAAGCGTGGATTTGTGAATGTTACGTCTAAAAAATTTTAAAGCAGTCTGTGTGATGTAATCTCTAATGTACTATATGTTCACTGTCTCGTGTAACTGTTGCGTACTAATGTATTTGTTAGAGTTAGTAAGGAGGCGGAGTAATTTGTTTGCGTCGTCTGGAGGACGCCGAACTGGGTGTCCGACATCCTGTTTCAGACGACGAAACCGTAGGTTAAAATGGGTCTTATAACAGTTTTATAAATAAGTAATTTGTTATTAATATCCAGAACAGACCTTCTGTTTACCAGAGGGTATAATTTATGCAGAGCCATATAGGCCCTGTTGAGCGACTTGGTTACGTGGGGCTTAAAGGAGAGTCTCTATTTAACTACCTTCGCCTCCTCAATAACTCTATTGTTGATTGTCAGGGGGGTGAAAGTCTTGATATTAGTAAATTTTTTCATAAAGTTAATAGTCTCAGTTTTCGTCTCGTTAATTACGATTTTCCAGTCCTTATAGTACTTGAGGATGTTATTCAAGTGATACCGCAACTTTGTTGTTGCGGTTTGAGCATAAAAGGACTGGGCGTAAATAGTAGTGTCGTCAGAGTACATTATTGTCTGTGTCAAGGGATGGGTAGGGATATCAGCAACATATAAGTTAAATAAAACTGGGGAGAGCACCGTCCCTTGGGGCACCCCCGCCCTGATGCGAGTGCCAATGCACTTGAACACATGTTAGTTGTTTACCCTCGCGCGGTGTTTGGGTATTTGCTAATCTGCGGAATGTAGATGGCTATATTAACTGATACCATGATATAAATATACAATTATTATATAATGGGTTGATGCTCTTCGGAGTTGGATCGTCTTGAGTGCAGAAACTGATTGATTTATGTTAAGATTCATAATTGAGAATTGTATAGAAATAATAGCCAACCGCCAGCAAAATCTATATTTATGATTATGAATTATGACTCGAATTCCCGAATGTCGCCGAGCCAAGCCATAGATGTCGATTTCCCCACTTATCGAGCTCTATTCATAATTCAAATGATCAATCGATTAATAATGGTATTCGAATAACCGTTATTCGAGTATTGAAATCATTCGATTATGCCTAAAATAATCATTGCATTATTTACTCTAATCAACGCTGAAGATCGCGTATGGCTAGAGGGATCCGCAATAACTTTCCATGCATATCTACAAAATTCTCTTTAATAAGCGGATTTCTATACATCTGTAGAGCGTGTAAAACTACAACTGACTCATTTAGATTGAACTGCTGTACTACGAATTTAACAGTGTGAAAGGTAAAATAATAATACGATGCTACTTGCAGCCATGTCCCCCGCTGTGTAAAAACTAACTACTGTTTTTTACAGCTTCTGCAGAAGAGTTCTACATCGTTAAACTGCAATTTTGGAAAATCTTAAATCCTCTAGAGCACTGTATGATACGAAAGAACGGGTCGCGACATTTTTGACGATTAAAGATACACATTCGTTTCTATCAAAAGCGTAGAGTACGCTATGAAGTGTTCAGTCTAAATAAGGCATGTGACATTGCAACAGTGGGATGCAAGTAAAATTTCTCGACCTTTTTTAGTGAAGTGCTTTCATTAGATCATATGTTTATTTACGCGTTAGTAAGTATCTCGAAAATGTGTGAGGATAAATACCTTTTGTGGAACAAAAAATTATTTAGGAGTTATGCAGATAAATAACTTTCACACTTATATGACAATGATAATTTTTTGCTCTACAAATAAATACTAGCAAGTAACAAAATATATATTTTTTCAATAAATTCATTTTATTTCATACACTGAAAGGCTCAGTGGCTCAGTGAGTCTAAGGGATCCCTAGTTCGAATCCTGGTTAGGGCATGGATGTATGTGACCTTTTTAAAATACCGAGATGGTAGCATAGTTGGCTAGTAAGTTGTCGTGTATCAGAACATGACTAGTCACTGTTTATTTCTCCTAAGTTTGAGCCTCAGCTGCGGCATGCGCAAATTTCGTAGGGAATAGTTGTTATGTGTGTGTTTGTCCTGGTTAAGTGGTGCAATAGCAATGTATTAAAGTCAGGACGTTAATATAAATAAGATGTTAAGTCCGTCCCTGGAATGACGACGCGAGATCCGGGGTCAGAATATTGTAAACATTTGATTTAGTTTAAAATTGTTTAGTTCTTCTGTTATTCAAATTTTCTACTTGTATCTCATTTTGATCCACGCTAGCTCCTTCATTAGTTGCCCTACACGCGGTATTTTTCACAAAAGAAAAAACATGTTTTGAATTGTAGGGCTAATGTATTACGAGTACTTTACTCACCTAAGTAATGAAAAGGAAAAGTAGTCTGGAAGCATGTAATTAGTTTTACTATTATTGGTTTTAGCCGAGCTTGCACTATCAGCTAATTTGAGCCACGCTCCTTGGACAGGGAAATGTGTAATGTAATAAAAACAATCCTGTCCTTTTGTAGCAAATTAAAGTTACTGTTTAATTACCGTTTTCTTTTAAACACTTTCGTGAATGACATGTAATATTAGGCGTGACTAATTGTTTCTCTATTTAGATAAGCTAACATGTATGTAATTTATTTAATACATGTTTGAAATAAATATATTATTTATTTACATTTAGAATTTTTTTTATTTTACAACTCAGACCGCGTCCAGGTACCATGAAATGTCAATGACACTTTTTTAATTCACTTATAAATAAAAGCGAATGTTCGCTTTTATTTAATTGAATCGGTCATTTGAGAAAGCACACATGTCAAAAAAAATAATGTATTGAGAAAACACAAAAATGCTTTTTAATTTCATGTGGGCCAGCTTCTTATTAAGTATTTTTTAACACGCTTTTATTAGCTTCACTTGTATGTTTGTTTGTTTGTTTGTTTGTAACCGACTATTTGGACTCGATTTTGACCCACTTTAAACGGACAGATTTAATTGAAACTTTGTACACTTACGAATAATCGGTAACAATACAATAATTTGATAAGTTTATATCATTATCCTGATCAGGATCGCCAGTCCTTTCCTCACGTATCCTCTGCGTGAGAGCAAGAGGCTTAATATTGTAAGTATATGCTGTGATTCTCAGTTCGGTCGTTGGCCGAGCGGGCAAGTTTTAGTCGACGCGTAACGACGGACTCCTCGGGCGTGAGTTCAAATCCCATGGCTGAAATAATAATAATAATAATAATAATAATAATAATAAAACGTCTTTATTAAATTAATAAATTTACATTAATTAATTTACTCCCTGGACGAAGTTTAGCTCTAGGGCTATTCTTACACTTAACCCAATATAAATAATTACATAAAAAAAAACTTAAATATAAATAATAGTAACATTAAATTGAAAAAAATGAAAAAAAGAAAGAAAGAAAGTAAAAACGTAAAAGTAATGAGTAGATTATTCCAAAAATTATGCAAACAAATAGTAAGAAAAAAAGAGAAAAAAATATCAAAAATTAAAATGAGTTGCCAAGTAACTGCTGATCTAAAAGATATTTTTTGAGTTTCTTTTTTAAAATTAGGAACGGTAGACTTTTTAAAATCTAGGTTTAGTTGATTGTATAAATAAATTGCGTTGTACGAAAATGATCTCTGAAACATGGAAGTGCTATGCAGAGGCATTGTTAATGTGTCTCTGCCACGAACATTAACGTTATGAATAATACTTCTCGGAATCAGTTTTTCTTTAAGGTAGAGGGGTGTTGAAGTTGTGTATAAATTGTGAACAAAAACCAAAATAAAATACTTAAATAAATTGTCCATATTTAACCATTGTATCTGATTAATTTTACTAGAGATATGATCAAATTTTCTAAGATCAAAAACATATCGACAGCAAGTGTTTTGTACCTTTTGAATACGTTTCTTGTTGACCATATCAAGACAAGGATAATAAACGATATAACAATAATAAAAAATGGACAATACAAGGCTCTCACAAAGTTTTTTCTTTAATTTGAAATTTAAAATTTTTTTATTTGCATATAGAAGTCTTAAGCGTAGATAAGTTTTCTGTATTAAATTACTTACATGTTTAGTAAAACGAAGATTAATATCAGATAAAAGTCCTAAATTTTTTGTAGAATCGCACCAACTGATTAGATCATCACTTATTCTTAAAGTAATGCTAGACTTTAGCTGAATATATTTAGCTGCAGAAGTAAAGAGCATAGCGGAGGATTTCGACGCGTTGAGCTTTAAGTTATTTTCAGAAGCATAACTTTCAATATAACTAAGGTCTTGATTAATATTAAGAGCTGCTTGGTGATAATTGTCGCTATTAAAGTGAAACAACAGTTGGGTATCATCCGCATAAGTCTGCATAGACATATGTTTTATTTTATTATACATGTCAGCCGTGTATACAATAAAAAGCAGAGGACCTAAAATTGATCCTTGTGGAACTCCCGATGATACATTTCCAACAGAGGATTCAGTGCTTCCAATTCGCACTAGTTGAGACCTTGATTTTAAATAGTTTTCAAAAAATAACAGTGCAATGGGGTCAAAACCATAATACTTCAGTTTAGCATACATGAGTTCATGACTGATGGTGTCAAATGCTTTGGAAAAATCTAACATAATGAGTACTGTCGCAAGTTTTTTGTCTAGATTTGTGATAATAGTATCATGAAGGTTTAGTAATGCAGTTGTTGTACTATGAGCCTTTCTAAAACCTGATTGGTGTTTTGGAATAATGTTATTTTTTGAAAAATATTCATTTATTTGTACATAGACAATTTTTTCCAGAATCTTTGATAATATTGGGAGAAGACTTATGGGCCTCAGTTCATTTACAGACACTGGATTTGGGACCTTCGGCAAAGGAAAAATTAAAGCAGTCTTCCATGCACTGGGAAAATAACCCATCTCTAAACAGCAGTTTATTATATGCAACAAATGTTTCATAATGACAGGAGCACATAGTAATAGCATATTTAGATTAATACCATCAATACCACTTGCATTCGATTTGAGACCATTTATTATAGTAGATTCATCAACTAAATTGAACTTAAAAGTAATGTTTTCATTAAATGTGTTTGAGTTAAAATGTGCAACATTTTCAGGACAAGCATTATCGTTAAAAATCGATAAAAAGTGGTCATTAACCAGGTCTGGCTTTAAAAAAGGAATTTAGCGAATTTTTATTATCATTTGAATAAACATTCATAGCTCTCAGCGCACGCCACAGGTGTTCTGAGGATTTTTGCCCCTCTAAAAACGAAAGATACGCTGCTTTTTTTTTTACGAATTGCATTTAGCACAAAGTTTCTTTTTGTTTTATAACTAGACCAATTTGCCGGAGTATTATTAGTTTTATATTTTGACAGAGCTTTCTCACGATCTCTTATCATCAGTTTAATCGTGTCAGTTAGCCAAGGAGCATGCGGCTTACTTACTCTTTTCGTACATACAGGTGCATGAATGTCAAATAGATTTATAATAAAATTAGTGAGAAGGTTAACTTTATCCTCGACATAGGGCAAGTAAAAAACATCATCAAAAGGTATTGATTGTAAGTCAGAAAGAAAATTAATGTAGTTAAAATCATGAAAGTTTCTATATGTAACATATTTTTGCGCATACTTAGGGATCGATAAGTGCATTTCACAGAAAATTAACATATGGTCAGTAACCAAGTCAGCATTAAGCGTTCCAGCAAAGTTAGAAATATTTTTATTTATAAAAATTTGATCAATCAAAGTTGCAGAATACTGGGTAATTCTTGTAGGTTCACTAATTAGCTCGTGAAAGCCGTATGTGTTGAAGCACTCAGATACTTTATTTCCAACATTAAAAAAATTCGTGTTGAAATCTCCCAAAACAACAATGTTATCATACATAGGTAATAGGAAAGGTAACACATTGTCTATAAGACTGATTAAATCTGAGTTGTTTACTGTGGGAGGACGGTAAATTGTACCAATAACTAAATTTGTACTGTGAAATTTTAGATTAAGCCATAAACTCTCGATACCCTTTTCATCAATATCAAAATCGAATTGAATTACTTGGCATTTAAGTTCTTCACGAATGTACACTGCTACACCCCCACCTCTACCTGCGCGGTCTTTACGAAATAAAGAATATCCCCTAATGTCCATAGTACTGGACATAACGTCATTTGAGAGCCACGTTTCAGAGACCGACACAACATCCAAAGAGTTGTTAAAGATAATTTCCAGTAATTCTAAAAAGCCTGTTGCTAGAGAACGAACATTAAGATGACATACTTTTATATTTTTATGTTTTGTGTTCCCCATAATTAATCCTTGATTTAAGTAGGTCTAATTGGTGTTTATATATAGGACACTGAAAATCGCTACAAGCATGATCCGTTGGCAAATCACTTTTATTCTTGTTATTATATAAAATACAATTATTTCATTTTTTGGTCACAGATTCACATTCATTTTGTTCGTGACTTTTGGTACACAGTGGACAACAGACTGGGGTAGAAGTTTGACAATCTTTCTTAGTATGACCATAACGTTGACAACGATAACATCGTAACACTCTGACGTAATCTTCGACATAATATTTTTCCCAGCCAATAAATAAGTGACCTTTAGACATAACTAATTTTCTTATAGAGGGTGAAACCTCAATAACAATATTTTGCGTAAACTTTCGGACAAGTTTTGTTATAATTTTAATTTCAATTTGCTCTACATTTTCAAAAATATTATTACCACGAATTTCTTCTACTATATTTTCATCATTTGTAATGTTTTTGTTAACGCCCTTTATTAACAAACGTGGGTTGAGTTTTTTTGATTCGCTGACACTAAATTTATTACCAAATTTATCAATAACTGCAGTTTTGAGTTTATTTAGAGAGGTCATGTCATCACAATTTATTAGCACACCACCTTTAATTGGCTTAGTTTTATTGACGAGTATGTTCAAGTCTCTAGGATTTACATTATTTTTTATTTCAGTCATAACATTTACCTTCTGATCGGACGACTTGATAAATAGCACAGCAGAATTTTGTTTCACGCTGTTGTTTACGTTTTTTACAGCAGAACTATAGTTCATTGATATGGTCTTATCAATAAAGGAATTACTTACAGTTTTTGTGTCTAATAAATCTTTTTGTAACTTATTTGTATATTCCAAACTTTCCAAGTATTTATTTAGCACATCTTTTTCGCGTCTAAGTATTTCAATTTCTTTATGCAGCACAATTGCATCACAATTATTTAAACACTTATTCACCTCTGTTTTACTAGAAGAATTCACAGCAGACAAACAACACTTTTTACATTGCCAGTTGGTTTTGCTGACATTCGATCCCAGGAATAATTTTACTGCACTTTCAAAACACCGGCTGTGCACTACGACATTGCATTTACTATTTTCACATTTCACTTTATTTCTTCTAAAAATTTCCTCCACAAATTTCACATTTTACATCGGATTGATCCGACGAACCACCCGACTCGTCAGCCATCTTACTTTATAATTTCAAAATAAATAAATAAATTTCTGAAATAAAAAAAATTTTTTTTTTCAGAAATATCTGTTGGATCGTAATATGTTATAATATCAGCATCAATAAGCAATATAAGTATAGTTTAAAAAAACGACAAAACACGCTTTCATAGCACATCAAACTAAAAAGTGAAAAATAAATATAGTTTAAAAAAACTAAAAAACACGCTTTTAAAGCACATCAAAAATAATTATTAATATAAACTGAAAACAGTAATGAACGAAAAATACTAGTATTATTGTGAAAAGAGCGTGGGGCGCTTTGTGCCATATTTTTCGTATATCGAGCAACCCACGCTTTTTTTCACAATAATACTAGAATTTTTCGTTCATTATTGTTTTCAGTTTATATTAATAATTATTTTTCACTTTTTAGTTTGATGTGCTTTAAAAGCGTGTTTTTTAGTTTTTTTAAACTATATTTATTAAATGTACCATAGTGATAACGTTACATATCACATAGGTCTCATTATAATAATACACTTTTTTCAATTTATTTCTTTAAAATATTAAAAGATTTTGGTCATGTGTCGTTTATCTATGGAATCATTTGGAAGAATTTAGTTTATCTCACATTTATTTATTAGAAACAAATACAAAAGTGTTATAAAATGTGACTGTTAATTTACTTTACAATTTACAGACTGCAATCTCATTAAATTCTCTTGTTCTAATAAAACACACTATTCACTTTCTATATACTGGGTGGGGCAATAGTGCGTCCGACTACGATATGTCGAGTTTTATGATAGTTAGAAACTTGATTTAAAAAATAAATAAATAGACAAAAAAGTCTATAACCGGAAATTATTTTCGAATATACAGGATGAGCCAAGACGATTCTACAGGGTCAACTAACATTTTTTTAAATGGAATGCCATGTATATCAGAAAAATTTTTGTGGCCTCCTTTCATCCCTGTATTATTATTGCCTCTCTCCCAACCATTTGGATGTAATGGTTTTTTTTTGTTGAAATTATACCACTTACACGTGTATAATAAAAATATCACTACAATCACAACTATTAATTTTAAGAAAAAATATGTTAGTACCAGTTATAAGACATCTGTGTGATGACACTCAGCTATTTTCATTTTCTGAAAGTATACAGGGCGGCCAAAAAGGATTTTTAAATTTACAACTGTTAAAACTGAATATTCTCAATTTTTTCAAATGGAACATCCTATATATTTTTGGACGATGTGATGTAGAATTGAAAAACTAACATTTTTTTGTACGTACATTCCTATGGCTATTTGTGACCATTTTCAATTTATTGAACAATAAGTGCAAAATTCAGCAATAAAAGATAGAAATCAGAGTTTTTTCAAGTAATTCAAGAGAAGATATTATAATAAGCATGTTAAGTGATGCCCATAAAAACATTACACATCACACCAACAACAATCCAAAATTTGAATCAAAGGATAATAATATTAGAAATATCACTCCGGTAATTTTATGAAGAGTAGAAACCTCATTCCAAAGGCGCATAGAAATATATGTCAATCAAAATGGGCAACATGTGGCGCTCTTTTTATAATATCTTCTATTGAATTACAAAAAAAATATATTTTTAATTTTTAATGCAGAATTTTGCAGTTATTGCTCAATAAATAGAACATGGTTACAAATAGCCATAGGGATGTAGTACAAAAAATGTTCGTTTTTCAATTCCACATCACATCGTCCATAATTATATAGGGTGTTCCATTTGAAAAAATTGAGAAAATTCAGTTAAAAAAGTTGTAAATTTAAAAATACTTTTTGGCCACCCTGTATACTTTTAGGAAGTGAAAGAGGCTGAGTGCCATCACACAGATGTCTCATAACTGGTACCAACATATTTTTTCTTAAAATTGATAATTGTGACTGTAGTTATTTTTTTAATATGCACATGTAAATGGCATAATTTCAATAAAAAAAATATCATTACATACAAATGGCTGGGAGAGGGTCAATAATAATAGAGGAGTGGAAGGAGGCCACAAAGAGGTTTCTAAAAATGTTCTGATATACATGGCATTCCATTAAAAAAATGTTAGTTGACCCTGTAGAATCGTCTTGGCTCATCCTGTATATTCAAAAAAAAATTTCCGGTTATAGGCTTTTTTGTCTACTTTATTTATGTTTTTAAATCAAGTTTCCTCCTATTATAGGACTCGACATATCGAAGTCGGACGCACTATTGCTCCACTCTGTATATTTCTACTCATATTTCTCAAACACAAGAGAAACAAGATAAACTTGTTGGTTAAAATACATAGGTTTTTTAAACTTTGCCTTTATAGCCAACTTGTACAATAAGTAAATGGATAATGGAAAAATGATACACTATTTGGAAACTGTACGAAATTTAAGTACTATTCAATATTCAGTGAATTTTCAAGGGCCAAAAATAATCAAAATTCAAATAAATTTTAATACGTTAAAAAGTAATAGCAGTCGCCAACACCATGCGTACTTATTAAAATAAGTTTGCAGATCTGTATGTAAATTTATGATTCGTAGCACCCGTGGCGACTGTTTTAAATTCTCAAAAGCTAACTTGACTTCACAAAAAGGCAAAATATTATATATATGCAAATAAAAATAAATATATATGAAAATTACACACCACTCTAACCACAAAAAGACATCCTGTAAGTCATAAACATGTCAAAACTCAACGGTAGACAAGACATGTTATTAATTTATAAATAGTATTAGACATGAACAACGAAAAATTTAATTTTTGTTTTAAATTGTTCTTCAAATTAACAAAATTTTCATGAATCTACATTTCTTTAAAATTAACATGTGAACATATTATCCAAAAAACAACATGCTCTGAATGTATAATATGGTGCGTAATGATCTTGTAATTAAATAATCGAAATGACAAATACCCAGGAAAGCAGTTGTTTAAAAATATATATGTTCTGGTTTTATCTGTGAAAGCTTAAAAGATTTTAGATTTTAGTGTGATATTACGACTCGACGCATAAATTGAATTAAACTGGGGTTAGAAGTGAACATAGGTCACCTAAGAGAAAAGGCAAAAAGTGATATCCTAATTATAGTTGGATCTGGAGATCGAAAAAGAATGCTGTAAAAGTTTGCACGTTATTTACTATAAATTAAACCAACCCTACTGCGAATACTCTGTTTCCAAAGTAATACAAAAATACAGACATAGGAGGCGTCAGGGACACAGCAAAAAAAGGCTGACTAAAAACTGTTACTGATGACGATGCTGCACTAAATGTGTTATTGACTGCAGAGGAAAATTCCAGGTTATCCAGCAGCGATCTGGAACAAGAATTCTCCAAAAGGAAAAATTTCTTTTGTACAAAATCACTTACTGCAAATACGCTGGAAAGTAGTTATTAAATGGTGAAAGAATGTACTAATCTGTGATAATTTCTTATAAAAATATCGAAAATAAGAACTAGCATTTTCGTGTAATTATCTGAAAAAAACATTCTTAAAATTGTTGACATCGATGTTTCACAACCGAACTTGGAAGTATAACTATACTGCGTTTACTGAACAGATAGAATTATGCCCCGCCTCAAAAATTGCGCCAAATTCGAATAGAATTTTCCTGTTGGTCGTATTTTTAAAACCCATATCACAAGATAATCTTACTTGATAGCTTCTTAACTGTCAAATACGTCTTGGTGTTTTGTGGAGATTACAATTATTGATATAGATTTATTGGGGTCAAAATAAAATAAAGAAGATTTAGTGCCATATCCCAAAAAAAAAACAACTATGCAGCTACGGACAAGTGTTTCGGAGTTATTGCCCCTCATCAGCGTACCGTAGCTAAAGAATTGGATCTAGGATGCGATAGATCAGCGTATCGTAGCTAAAGAATTGGATCTAGGATGCGATAGATCAGGAACAAGAACTAAAATAAAGCTGGAAAGTACAGTACACAGTACTCAATTAGTGCCTTCATGTTCCCATGTGCCACAATTGGGGCCTCAATGAGCACAGTCAACACACAGAGCCCTATGTGTACTGCCCGTTTCCAGCTGGCAAATGCAAACAAAATGATATAGATTTATTGGGGTCAAAATAAAATAAAGAAGATTTAGTGCCATATCCCAAAAAAAAACAACTATGCAGCTACGGACAAGTGTTTCGGAGTTATTGCCCCTCATCAGCGTACCGTAGCTAAAGAATTGGATCTAGGATGCGATAGATCAGCGTAGCGTAGCTAAAGAATTGGATCTAGGATGCGATAGATCAGGAACAAGAACTAAAATAAAGCTGGAAAGTACAGTACACAGTACTCAATTAGTGCCTTCATGTTCCCATGTGCCACAATTGGGGCCTCAATGAGCACAGTCAACACACAGAGCCCTATGTGTACTGCCCGTTTCCAGCTGGCAAATGCAAACAAAATGATATAGATTTATTGGGGTCAAAATAAAAGAAAGAAGATTTAGTGCCATATCCCAAAAAAAAAAAAAAACCCAAACTATGCAGCTACGGACACGTAGCAGTACACATAGGGCTCTGTGTGTTGACTGTGCTCATTGAGGCCCCAATTGTGGCACATGGGAACATGAAGGCACTAATTAAGTACTGTGTACTGTACTTTCCAGCTTTATTTTAGTTCTTGTTCCCGATCTATCGCATCCTAGATCCAATTCTTTAGCTACGCTACGCTGATGAGGGACAATAACTCCGAAACATGTGTCCGTAGCTGCATAGTTGTTTTTTTTGGGGATATGGCACTAAATCTTCTTTATTACAATTATTTGTTGCAATTCGTTGTTTTTATTTGCTGTTATTCACATTTGAGTGCTTTTTAGTACTAAACAAACATTTTTATTTATATTAAGGTACGTAATGAAAGCTATTAATATTGATTATATCTTATAACCATACTTTTTTCCAGGGATTAATACCAATGAGGGTTGACGCGCTTAAATTCACCACGAGAGGTGCTAGTCTACGGAAAGGTCAATGTCACTGAACGTTAATGTTTACTATGGCTTTTTAACGGTAGTTTTTAGTAATTTTTATAAAAATTAGCTGAAGAACATTTATCACAATGATGACAGAAGGGGAAAGTAGTAATTTACTTGCTCAGTAGGGAAATTATTGTATCTATCAGAGGTGTCTTATGTCACTAAAGTTAGGTTATATCAAGAATGAGCATGATGGAAACAACGAATATACATGATTATTACTCACGATTTTCTGTAGTAGACTCCTTTGGTAACGCATAATCGTCAAGATTAAAATGTTTCTTAAAACACTCGAATGTTTCGAAGGAGTAAAGTTATCTCTATCAATTACTGTTTTAGGCGAGTTTTGTCTCTCGGAAGCATAAGTTCGCCTTTTGTTTCCGAACAAAATAGAACTGCACAACACTGAGGCACAATTAACAAGGTATTTATTTGCTGGTGTGCGAAATAATTATAATAAAACACTATAAACTTTTCCCGCGCCTAATAATGATTTTTGACACGACCTTAATCAACTAGTGGCGCCAACTGGTGAGCCTGAAAACGTTAACCCTCATTATGGCTCAAGCGGCTATTTCTCCACCGAAAAAACGGACATCCATGCATTTTGTCGGTGAAGACAAACATAATTTGAACATTTATAAGACTTATACTGAGAGACAATCCGGATAAACCTAGGGCAGAAGTGTTACTTATTTAGTATTTATTTTCATATAGGGTGTAGTATGCAAATTTTTTATTGTTCCTGTTTACTCCATTTATATTTTAGTGTAACCTAATCTCTGATAAGTTTCTTCTTAGTTCTTCTTACGAGCAGTAATCAAACCTTGTGAATATGGTGTGTATAAATAACATGAATAGCTCTTATTGTTATTTTATTAGATTTTAGGACAGTGTTACTTATTTAGTATTTATTTTCGTATAGGGTGCAGTATGCAATTTTTTTTAATGTTTATGTATACTCTATTTATGTTTTCTTAATGTAGTGTTATGGTTGAATTCATCACTGTGAGAAATATCTATGTATATTAGGTATAAAAATCAACTAATTCATTAACTTTATTTATAAATTACATATTTAACATCACATTTTCAAAATTTACTTCACAAAAATTATTATTAGTAACATTTTATCCATTTGCATTACAAGGTCGCGTCTCAAGGTTATATCATAGACGTCATGATTTCTGTTCAACATTATATCTCTGTGAGCAATAGAAATATTCAATTTCTAATGCCATCAGTTAAATGTCATCTATTCGAATATTATTGGCAGTGTTCAATTGTTGACGCGGTTGCACACCGAGTTGATCTGTTGTCACGTAAGCTCGTCTATTCAGTATAGTGTTCCGTTATAAGATCGTTACCTTGTGTGTGATACGAGTAACTATGGAATAATTTGGACCATAGTTGGGTTGTTTTCAAAGTCATTCCAGACTATTACTACTTAGACCGTTTATTTCAGCTAAGTAGGTTAGTACATTAATTACACTGATGGAACGCTTACTAGCACTAGGATCGACAAACCTTATGGATTCTGCAAATAACCGAATCTTACAGGCCTTGATATTTTATGAGTCGCCTTGCACATCTTACAGGCCTTGGTGTTTATAATTCACCTTGCATAAATATTACTTTATATAATTTTCCTATCTTTCTAACTTTTCTAATTAACGTTTTATATTTTATATTCGTCTTGATAAGTATTGATACGTGTTTAAATAATTTCACATTCATTCGACATGTGATCGACCTTGGTATTTTCTGACGCTAGTAACTTCTCTATATTCTGTCAATCTATCATGTTATAGCTCCGCGGTTGATTTCCTTCCCTTTTCATAGTCAGTCGTCTTAGTAGCCGGACGTACATTTTGTGTCTTGTAGTGGTGATAAATTGAAATTTTGATCCAAAATTATTTTAGTGGATGTTAATCATCGTTGTTTTGGGATTATTTCTTTCACCAATTTAAAGGATGCTACTTGGTATCTTATCGGCTAAATGCTGGATTATTTATGGTGCTACTTAATATTTTGTCAGCTAAATGCTGGAAAGTTTCTACAAATAAGCATGTGTATGGACGTAGGACTTTGCCCTATAGAGAGGGCGGTTTTCACTGGGCTTTTATTAAACTACCATCATGAGACTTTCACTGGGTTCCGACTTGGTGAATTATTCTTAGGAAAGGTGGCTTCACTGGGCTTTTATTTACTATCACGGGGCTATCACGGAGTTATCATAGGACTTTTACTGGGTTCGACTTGGTGAATTGTTGTTTAAAATAAGAACGTTAAGTATATGGCTCCGCTAGGTTATGATATCTAGGTAATTTGTTCATGTTGTAAATGTAGTTTTTATGTACTTTTGATGTCATGGAAAACGGAATTTTATCAAGTATTGCTAAGGTACAAAGTGGAGCTGGAATAGAGGGTTGATTTGTGTTTTCGACAAGTGTTGGAAGTCAAGAGCCAATTAATTTCATCGTCGAGTTTTTGTAATACTGCAGTTTGATTAATGGAACAATATTAGTCTGGTATTGAAGAAACCAAAAGGATTGAACACACTTCTCACTCTCGAAGGTTATGTTAAGTCTTATTCTTTTTTTTTTATTTTATTTACTTGTTAAAAATTTTGCCCTTGATGTAAATAATTAATCTTTGCACTTTATTTTTTTTTTTTAAATTTTACTTATTCAAATTTAAATTTAGTACTGGTACCCATGAAGTCAATATGGTCCAGCAAATTAGAACTGTAATAGATCGATGAATTTTGATTACGATAAATGTAATAGTAGTGTTATCTAGATATAAATATTTTTCTTATGTGGTTTTATGTAAACTACATGCAATTGCATTTGATGTAAATCTACCTACTGGTACTATATACTTTTGGGCATAGTCTATAAATTTAAAAATTTCACATACCTAATTGTACATAATTTTCTTTCTCTTTTTAAACCTGGCTGATTAACTTGACGTGATAATTAAACATTTTATTAAACTTATGTTGTTTAATTTCCCAGAATAGGTTTCATTAAAAATATAAAGTGTGGTAAGGTATACCAATTTCTCTGGTCAACTATTAATTGTTTATTTCTTGAATTTAGAGTACTGAGAAGCTGAAGGCACCAGTTTTGCCTGTATGATACTGGTAACCCAACCTGAGATATAACGAGCTAGCCGAGGATTGGTAGTGTTCAATTTTATTTTGGCACAACGTCACGTATTGGACATGAACAACGTTATAGTAGACTGATATTTAAGGGTGTAAATAAAACATATAAAACTCTCCAAGAAAAACTTTTTAATTAAAATTAAGAAAAAATATATTCCCAATTGGGCACAGTAAGCTGCACTTTAATTTGTATGAAACTCTACAAAGCAATTGCTTTTCTCATAAAAACACAGGTGTGCTTTACATTTTTGACAGGTGACTGCTTTTACCCATGCATCCCACTTTTTTACGAGCATAACATCAGCAACTTGATCAACTCGTTTATTAGAAGCCCAATATCACCTTGAATTTGACTGTTTTATAATTGAGATCCATATGAGGATACCCAAAAATCTTTCTAACTTTTCCTTCGATAAATGCAGTGGCTTGTTAAGCCGTATCTGAGTACTGAATAAAACTGTTTGATAAACAATAGTATCTAAAAAGATGACATCAAAGAAAAACTTTAAAATTGTATAAGTTGTTGTCAAT
Source organism: Rhamnusium bicolor (assembly GCA_029963845.1). Classification (NCBI taxonomy): domain Eukaryota; kingdom Metazoa; phylum Arthropoda; class Insecta; order Coleoptera; family Cerambycidae; genus Rhamnusium; species Rhamnusium bicolor. The sequence continues at coordinate 564,538 of JANEYF010003706.1, read as the reverse complement.
TGTAGGGCATCTGGAAGAATTAGAGTATATCCTTGAAACTGGGTACCTTTTGCATTAGTTTTCGTAATGAAATTCTTCCATTTGACTTCAGATGCTTTACTTGTCGAGGGCACATTAGGACGTAGGTCAACTAAAGGTACTTCATCATCTCTACTAAAACAAACTAGTTCTTCATGCTGTGTATTATTTTCCATCAAAATGTTGGATTCGTCAATATCATCCTCCAAAATGGAATCCTCGCTGTCAAAAGGAAGATATCTTATGTGTGTCGAATTTTTTACATAAAAGACTTTGGTTATCAGTGTACTAAATTTCTCTAGATCAATATCCATAATGAACATCTAAAAAAAGTAAACACCTAAAATCTACCTACTATGCATACTGTTTCCAATGGGGAACATAAGTATTTGCCAAAAAATTATTACATGCCTTCACAAATACATATTACCAGGTCGTTCTACACGACAAACAGATATTGATAGGTTACACTAATATTTTTACAAAAGAAAACTTGCCTATATTGCTATTTATAAAAATTATCGAAAACACGTCTAAATTGCAACAGCTGATCATTAGGTTATGTCACAGAATACTTTATTTCAATTCTGTCAGAGTGCCACCTGCTGTTAGTCGACAATTGAACATTATAATGGATATAAATAATGGCACACGAATAGTCCTCGTTTAAAAACATCATAACTATCTTGAATCTAAAAAAAATATTTTTATTCTACAAATCTCTGTATTAAAATAAATCCTACTAGTTATACGAAATGCGCCGTCGCATAATGGACCGATGTTGGAGGCGCCGACTCAAAAATCTGTAACTTTTTTAGTAACAAATAAGAAAGACACATGAAATTCGGTATACAGATATAAGGAAACGTCTGACGTTCAGTAGTGATGGTAAATAATTTTTATTTTGTTTTTATATTGTATTATATATTTGTATAATGATAACATACAGTGTGTAATTTATGTACATAATTATATGTAAATAAATATTTATTATAATAGATGCAAGGCTTCTTCTTCAATTTCCACAATCTTGCGTGACACAGATTGTCTCAAACTCGTTATATAAGGGTCTGTTGTATACAATAAAGTATGAAAGACATCTTCGTTAGTAGCTTTTCGGGAACATTTGCGAGAATGATGTAACCTGAAACGTTTATAATCCTTATTTCTGGATTCCTGTGCATCTTTGGACAACTGGCCAAGTGGTAAAAGTGCATTATATCGAATTATGTTTTCTCCATGAATGAGTACTTTATGTACAGAGGAGGGCATATAGTACCATGGATATTTGCTCACATATAATTCGGCTGTTCTAAAAGCATATTCACCAAACTTTTTGGCATTGATTGCCATACCACTTGATATTGTCTGAAGTAGTATGCGAAATCTCATAATTAATTCTTCATCAACTCCAGTAATTTGTGCAGTGCAAGCAGAATTGGCAAAAAACCTTCGAGCAGTATTTCCGTCATTACTAGTTCCGCTGATTTGTCGAGGTTTATCAATTAGTAATCCTAATTCTTTCCGAAACTGCTCCTGTACATAAGCTTTTCTAGATTGCTTTTGCTTTTCCATGTCCTCTGAGGTTACTGACCATTTTTTAAATGATAAATTATATAAAACATGAAGTACTAACTCCATAAATCGAATCCATGCATGTAACGATGAGAGTCCAAATTTATAATGCTGTTCATTCTCAGGTTTCTGTTTAACACGTTCCAAATCGTTCATTTCTGTTGGTTTTGCAAGACATATATGGCATGTGGCACTTGAAGGAGTATTTGTTACTACTTGTGTAACCTTACCATCTATCATTGTAAAGAACAGCTCATGTTTAATAGACATCTGCTGTTCATTCTTCACTATAAGAGAAGGTAAAAGAGTGCTTATTTGATTTTCCACTTCATTGACAACAGATCTTGTTTTCTCTGGAGTCTCTTTTGAGAATTCTATTAAAAAGGGCCTACAGTATCGAACAGAGGACGGGGTTGGATTTTTCCAAACGACGTTTTCTGAGACTTCATCTACAATTTGTAGTGGAACCAAGGATGTTACAAACAAGTTAGTATCAGATATTACGTCACTTTCACCATCACAGCCCCATTTACTGTATAATATTAATTGTGAAAAGTTGGCCACATTCACAGAATCAATTTTGATTATTCTCTTACATGCGTGATCTAGAAGAGACTGCAAACTTACTTTAGTACCATTTTAAGTTACTTGCATGTGCTCTGAATAACATTCTCGCTTTGCTTCTGTAAGTTTGGTATATGATGGGAGTACAGTACAGTCTTTATCTTGTAAATAGTTTCTAAGGTATGTATATTGGTTTTTCGTTAAATCTAAATCAATGAGAAGAGTCAAGGCCTCTTGATTTGTGAAAGGCTCAACAGAAGTATTACGTCTTAATAATGTGTGGATAAAAGCCTTCCTTTCTTGTGATACAGAACGTAGTTCCTGTATAATTTCTGATTCCCATGTCTCACCAATTGAACGTAAGCCCTGAATATATGAATTATAAATCTGATTAAGTCCAGAGTCTCGACATAGTTGTATTGCTTTTCGTTTCTGTGTCTTCTCTGCGGATTCGTTAAATGACTTATATGGTCTCCCTCGTGGGTTTTCAGATAAGGACGTCGATGGTTCTTCGTCTTCTTGGAATGGTACAAAAAATTCGCTATCTAACCATTTCTCGTTGCTGCGTAAGAACACATCCCTTTTTCTTCCGGCTTTATTCCAGCGTATCTTAAATTCGGGCAATAAGTGTTTCTGAATTTTGATGATAACACATTGCAACTTTTCTTCAGAAAGATCGAAATGCTCCTTAACATACCGTTCTGCTGTTGATATATATTTTCCGTGCTCTATAAAAGCGTCACATATGTTACGTTTAGTAATTTTGAAATTGTTCATTGTTTACTGTCGTAGGTACAGCTGACAGCGGCAAATTATTGATTACTATTAATTAATGCTGCTTGTATACATTAATAATAACCTAAAATTTTAACAAACCCAAGTTTATATACTTTCCTAAGGACAATGGTAACCCCAGAATACACATCCCATGTATAGGTGAAGAAAAAAAATATTTTCTCTTTGGTTTATTTTTCATGGCCAAAAAATATGTTTTTCAAATTATATCGTAAACCATTTTTATCGATATACCACTTTGTTTAATAAATTTAACAACTACAAATATTTATTAGATTTTATCTAACCGCAAGTCACTCGTAAACATATTTTATCAAACGTGGAATATGGTGGTGCTGCTAAAAAAAAAATCAGATGGGACCGTCCCGATAGACGATCTCTAAAATCCAGGTATTCAGTGAAATGCTATGCTCCGATTTGTTGCAATTCCATAATGTATATGTATTCTTTATAACGCCGTATTTTGCAAATTCATAATTCTTACGGAACGAGTATTGCAGATTTTTTTTTTGGATCTTATACAGGATCGTTTTAGTTGCCAGATGGTGAAAGAAAACTTACCCGGGCGAACCCTGCTAACAGTTAAAATTTTTCTTGAAGTTGAGAAAGTCATTCTAGTAACATGAGACCTTTATCATTTTTATATTGTAGTAAGGGATAAGCAATATACAAATATTTTTTATGTTTTCAATACTAGAGGAACTACTCTTTGAAACGGTGTATACCACATTGCACTTTATTTAATTTTTAAGCATGAAATTGTTTATTTAAAATAAGCATCAACAACACATCTAAATCTCTCCATATTCCTACTTTTGAAGTCTACTAACTGAACCCAGTCAACATTTAAATATTTAAATAGATTACCGAACCGAATTATAAAAGTTTGATGTATTAGTTATAAGAAAATTGAAGTTTGTGTTCTTTATTCAGTTTTTGGTATTTTTGAGACGGCGCCTCCACCATCGACGCATAGTGCGTCGTGGTGAATTTACTTTCTAATAATTTTTTATGATGTTATATACCTATTCGTTTTTTTACTTACCTAATCTAATTATTTTAATTTTATCTGTTCTGTGATTTTAATTCTCCAAAAAACAAAAACTTATTTGTAGTATGTGAAACGGGGTTTTGCAATCTGAAATTCAATAGGCTCCTCCCCAATTCTATCTGCTCATTAAACAGACTACAGTAAATACTACAATAATATGTTACCGACTGTATAAAAGTGTAATTGATTCAACCAATAAACTGTTTACTATAATTTAAAAACTGATATTTGACCAAGACAAGAAAAATGTCATGAAAGTGACTACTATCCCATATCGAAATAATACAGTCCAGTTAAATCTGGTTAAAATGATTCACTTGTGCCTGCTTTTCAACTTCTATGAACGTCTTTTCAATTTCTTGGAACATCTTTCTATCATTTTTTTATTATTTCATTTGCAGATTGTATGCAATTATGTTCAAATTATAAAAGATTGAAATCTATTATCCACACCTCATTTATAGAATTATAGATCATTTGTGGCATTGATAAAAAGGATGCCATTGCGGTTAGAATTCCTGTTATACTTCGGTATGAAAATCCTTGTAAATTTTAATAGCAGTGCATTGCCACACAGGCAAACTAGACGAACCTTCGAAGAGTGCATCACAAATTGACAAATTGAAAACCATGCATGACCTTTGCGAGCAAAACTAATCGATCGGTAACTGATTTTAAAACGTCATTACCGAATTCCATAAGAATATAACAAGGTTTCATGGTGATATACTTTATTGGAATATTCTCTTTTCATTTTTATACTGTCATGTTCCTTTCATCATAGTAATGTTCTATTCTTAATAGAAGTTAAAAGGACAAATAATTATTTTTGACTTTTGATTAAACAGTTATAATGTGGAAAAATCAGTGTCGCACTTTGCTGTTGAGAAAATTATTATAACCTCGAATAGTGGTTACTGTGTAGTATGATTAATTATATTTTGTGTACTGTTTATTAAGCTTCGCATTAATTTACATAAAAATTATGATTTCATTAACACGAAATTGATTTATTTAAATTATTTAAATTAATTGTCTTATTTTCATATTCCTCTAGAGAAAAAAGGTTTTAGGATATATGTATTTTATAAACTTTTAATTGGGTGCAGATATATCAATTTAAAGATATTTTGTTATACTTATAATTATTTCTCACACAATTTATGTCTACATACAACGGCCCTAAAGTCAACTCTGACTTCTTGCCTGTGACCTAAAAATCCGCTCTCGACAAATGTTTCAAAGATAATTATTGCATAATATGATATAATTTTCTCATATTTAACACAAATGCCTACGCTTGAAGATCATATTCTTAAATAAAAACAAAACTAATGCGATATCGTTTCTTCCATGGCAATATAGATTACAATAAATAAGAAAGTGTCTACCCAGTGTTCTTCATGTTTTTTAATAGAAATATCACTCTCATCCGTCACTTTCGGTTTCTTTCTAAATTTTATGGGCCATTAAGTTCCTTTACTAATCTTATGAGAGCATTAGTCTTAATTCGAGGTCGGAGATGTAAGATACCTACTACCGCATAAACGCCAAAGACCAGAGCCAGTCTTAAAATATATCATCTTGTTAGGCGTGGTAATGTATTGCTACATAAAATGGTAATAAAAAAATGTCATATTTTATACACGTTTTTTAATAAAACTATATGGGTGGTATATTTCGTGTATAATGGACAACCATGTATTAAAATGAGATCTATGTATTTCTTTATCAAGTTGTTGTTCATGTTACTAATATTGTAATGTTTTTGAAATAATTATTACTATGGTGGGAATAGGACCAAAATGGTAAAAATAAAATGCTCCATTTTGTCTAAGGTTAGATTATTAGAAACTGCCCTAAACCTCTATAGTTCATATAGGCAGTGCTTAAACAAATTCCAAAGAAAAGTCTTTATTACACTGAGTTCAGGTAGATCCCCTCTTGAAATCAAGAAAAGTCTCAATCTGTATCCCTAGTATATGGGATCAAGTGTCAAATTGGGTCACATTTACTTTTTGGCAAAAGGCAAGTCGATGGATGAATACACAGACCACGATGAATACCTGCCTGGCACTTTAAAGCATCTCTGGGGTAATCACTAGGATTTCATTTCGGATTATTTCTTTTATAAAATTTATTCTGCTAAAGTGGACCTAGCATTATTGGAAACATCGGGGTCGTCATGATTCGGGTACAGCATGACTAGAGCAGAAATGAGATGGTCTCTGAATAGCTCCAAATACTTTTCACCTGTTTTAGTGTTCCTTTAATAACAGAAGGTCTAAATTTCTATTTATAGCAATGTCAGCCCAAATATTCAATTTTACTAAATACTGAATACGGACCTCCATCATCCAGTGTGGATTCTGGGTAGCTCAATAGCGACAATTTTGTTTATTAACCGTTCCGCTAAGATAAATTAAGTAATATTTTGAATGTAGTTTTAAGTAAAGATAAATTTATATTATAGCATGTGATTTTAATGCGAACTTTGAGCGAATTGACTGTACATCTAGAATTGTTACAATCTCCTAGACAGTATGGTTTAACGGGACATGTAATGGAACCAGCCAGGATTATTCTCACATCAAGTAGCCACATTGACAATATTTTTTTGCAATTTTCATAGAAACTGCATAGACTGTAAAGTATTAAAATGCAATATGGGTAAAAATATCATAACGGGCCATTTCATGTCCCAGGTTGCTTAGATGTCTTAAAAATCAAATTTTACAATATTTTCTTAAAATGAGTTAGTAGCTGCTACCTATTAGTTAATTAATAAATTACAAAAGATATAGAATATATTAATTAAAAACTGAAAAAATATAATTTTACCCGCAAAACGTAACGACGGTCCCTTGTCCCAACATGTATAATGGTGTAAATTATTTAATATTATTAATATCCTCAAAAACTATTTATTTTAGGCATTAGAACAACATTATCTATTTGACACAACAATATTCTTTTGAAATATTATATAAATGTCAAATCAAAAAAATATTTAATTGTGTCCCATGGTTTTAAACTTTACCGGGTACTATTAGTTCAAAAGTGAATAACAGTTGTCGCTGTTCACTTATGCTTTTTTAAATATTTTTTTCAACTGTCAGTTAGTTGTGAAGTACATGTTTAATGGTAAGTACTTTTGTTTACTGTCATATAATTAGTTGTTAAATTGTTTTTTAAATATTTTTGAAATATGTTTTTTAATGGTAATATCGGTCCCTAAACATATATCAAACAAGTGCTACTTATTTGGATCTAAAATGATATTGGGAAGTAAAGAAGTATGAGTAGTACATAGTCTAGCATTTTCGTAGCTTTCCATTTAGTTATTGATTTAAAATATACGTATTTTAGTAGAAAACATAACGACGGTCTCTGTAACGACGGTCCCTTCCAAAAAGGGACCGTTGTTACGTGGCGGGGGACTGTCATTACATTATTCAATGTATATTAATTTATGTCATTTTTTAATAGATCAGAACTAAAATAGCAAAGCGATTTTACAGTTATTAAAATAATGTGGAAAATTAAAATGAATACAAAAAGTACGATCGATAATAGTGGTGGAACCAGCCAATTAGGACAAACAAAAGAAACGTCACAGAAAAGAGCAAAAAAACGTAAAACAGTTGAAGAAAAAGAATATATGAAAAAGAGAAAAAAAGGCGACAGAGAGCCAATATGACGGAACAACAGAAAGAGATAAAGAGACAAAAAGATAATGAATACAACATAACAAAACGGAAAAAAATTGACGATATGAGTGATCGACAAAAACGAAAAATGAGAAAACAATGCAGAGAGAGAGTCAGAGAAGTTAAAGCAATGTAAAATTCAAGAGAATATCATGTGGATGAATACTCCACCCCAGTCTGATAATGAAAATATTCCTGCAAGAGAAAACCGATTAAATGAATCTAGGCGATTAAGTGGTAGAAGAAAGAAGAATAGGAATAGGTCTAAAAACTACAGAGACTTAAGAGCAGTACCTAACGTTAAAGCTTCAATTAGCTGAACGCCGAGTTGAGCGGTACAGAAAAAGGCTTCAAAGAATTAAAAAAGAAAAAACACCGGGTAACGTCGGTCCTTTTAAAACGTAACTACGGTCCCCATGAAGTTTTGTAAATCTTTGGATAATCAATATTGTGCGTGGACACACATTTTACATATTTAAGTAAGTTAAAAACAATGTTTTTATCAAAATTTTTTAAAAATATTCTTAAAATATTTTCAAAAAAAAAGCAATTTGACACATTATCGTATTTTTACCCATATATCAGATCATTACAGTCGATTAAAAATCAAATGATTTTTTAATAAAAACAATATTCACACGTTTAAATTTCATCTTAGTAGAGAATTTTGGCTGACGTATACAAAGTAGTCGACGTTAATAGGATGTGCGATGGTTTTATTGGTATATTTCGTTATTAATTTGATACATCATTTTCCAAAAAAGAATGGTTTACAAAAAAAAATTTTTGTAAAAAAATTCAAACCCGGAACCAAAAAAATCCCGGACAATTTAAGAGACCTAAATACTACAAAAAAAATTATTTCTGAACAGCGTAAAATGATTACAAAATATTAATCTCTAAAAACAAATAGAAAACAGTATATGGTATATCCAATGAAGTTACCAATAAAAACACCAATGATAACAAATATATTTCCATTATTGAAAACAATATAAAAATTGATGACCCCAACCAAATTATTAATCTATTTTATCAATCAATTCATATTACCATCTAGCGACCCACCAACATTTATTAATAACAACAGCAGTCAAATCCATTCTGTTTTTGGAATCAACAAATCTTCGAGAAATTTGTGAAACTGTTGCAAGATTTGATTCAAAAGACTCTTCTGGACAGGCGAAATCCCAATTAGTGTTGTCAAGAAGATAATATCTCTTATGAATATAACGAGGCTTTATACTGGTCTATTATTTAACTTAATAAGTCAAAAATTATTTAAAGGAATAAAACAAAATCTATAAACGAATACATACATATATTAAGTCAATACAAATTTGGATTCTTTCTATCTGGGCGGGGAAGCGAGTGATTAACTAGAGCAAGGTTTAAATAAAGATTAAAATTGAACAAATGCATAAACAGTTGGCCTTGGCCAATTTAATCATTAATTATCGTCCAATATACTTAAGGAATTTTGTTAGGCACCACTTTTTTTATGTGTTTTTACCAAAGTTCTGGCTAGATCAAAAACCAATTTCACCGTTAAAAAAAGAAAAAACGTGTAACGACTTCAAACAGTCTCTCATTATGTTTATTATTAATGTCCACGGAAAAAGTAAAATTAACATTATTCGTAGGGTTCATGAACACAGGCAGATTTGCTAATGATTAACTTTAAGTCATTCGTTGCACCTTAGCGGCACCTCCAGCAGACACCGGTTGATGTTTTCGTTGCTAGGTATCTAGTTGCTTTATAATTTAAGGAGGAGGACCTTATCAGCGGATGGGGCACAGCTGGCACATCTTTTAATTTCTTACTCCCAAGACTTCAGAAAACCCCAAGGCAACAGGTCATCTCAAACGCAGAGAAAATGCAAGGCAACGTATCTCCAACAGAACACGGCAACATACACAAAACACACCACCTCATTCGATCAGCATTGTCTCTAAGATACACATACGCAAAGGCAAGAGTAAGGCAACTTACTTAATGCAACACAGAAACATAGGTCCTCACTGGACCGTGGCTCAGCCGTAATTCCCCTTCGCGCTTGAAAACACTGCCCAAAAACATCGTCTCACCAAAGCGCTACTAGTTACAAAAACGCCGGATACAATACAATGCTCCAGTAGCGCCACGATACAGGGGTAATACAACAATGTTTAACGAAAATATTTTAATCGATTCTGGAATTTAAGGTATAATCGAACCATTTTATTTAATTTACAACGAATGCGATCCAAATTAATTATTTCCTAAAACGGACCGTTACATGAACCAATATCATTCATTGTAAATTTCTGCCTTCAAAATGGAATCTTTCCAGATTCTCTAAAAGTTGTCCCCGTTTATAAAAAGAGTTTCAAGGAAGAACTAGGTAATTATTAACCCACCGCCTACTCTTTGCAACACCTTAACATGATTACTGCTTAACTTATCGCACAATATTTCAATTGGTTTCATCAGAAATAAAGAAAATTTGCAAGAACACGTCCGAAAATACAATATACTTATATCAGCGCTTATATTGCTACATTTCAGCTGGCTGGCCATCAACACAGTATTCTAAACAATACTTTAACCATTATTAAATTAAACTAAACAATGTGCAAGATTAACAAGGACAGATAGGGAATCTAAACATTCGAAGTGAATTTTATTCATAAACCGCTATTATTCTTTTTTAATTAATCAGTTATGACAACGTGAAAAATGATAATTGACATTTGATGTAATAACAAAGTTTTAATAATTTCCTGTTCATTTTTTGAAAATTATAAAAACACTTATCTAGAAATATGTATAAAGCTCTCAGTCAACGCCCACTAAAAACATGATGTTTCAACATGCACAAGCAAATATATAAAAGGAAGTATGCCGCCCACTATTGAGGCAATGTAACAGTTAAAGGTTTACAATCTATATAGCAGGTCACTAAATATTTAAGATAGAAACGATTTATTGTTTTGTTTCCTTGGTGCGCTAGGGCAGCATTGCAGGGGCGGGTGGAACCTGCACCCCCTAGCCCCCTACCAGGGTACGCCACTGCTTACATCTTCTTTTAAGGTCATACGGAAGACCAAAGGGTATATTATTGAAATAAAGTATTGTTGTCTAACCTAGTGGCTACTGACTCTTATATATTAATGCTGTAATTATGGAGCTACTGCTTCTAATTGTTTAATCTGAAATCTGACTTATTCATACATCATTTCTCATTTATATATTTCTATATACATATTTTTTGCATCGGGTTTGAAATTTTAATATAATAATTTAGACTCTGTTTTTGATTTTATTTGCTTTTACAGTTAAAATTTTGTTTATGAAGCATTTACTAAATTACAACAGTAATTTGATAAGAAATCTTTACATAGTGCCCAAGGCTGAGCAGGCTTCTTTCAGAAACTTACGACACGAGACGAGAAAACTTTAATTTATTCGTAATTGCTTCTAATATTCCTCAATTATAGTATTTAATACTTGTGGATAAATATATTGATAAGCTATAAAAACATGATAATTATATCCAGAGGGTTTGACAAACCCCAGAGTAATCCATTACATCGTAATTCACTTTTAAACCACGAAGATCCTTTGGTATTTTAGAACCAAAAGGCAGATATCACTATTATTAGTTTATAGCAGACATTTTTACAAAAATCTAAGTGGCATGTAGTATTTAAATTTGCGAGTAACAGTGGCTTTTTTTTTTCTGTGACCTCAAGTTAATTTTTAATTTTTCTCTAAATTAAAATTTGTCGGTACAAACACATTTCAAATTTAAGTTATTTTTTTATACCGAATGATAATAGGTAAAAGTTTACTAGAAAATTTGTTTCGGGACACATAAATTGATACAAAAAAAAGTGCAACACGAACCTTATTTTTGTCAATACGCACCATTTGTCAAAAAAAGTAATAATTATTTTATTATTATTTATAACTATTTATTTATTTATTTCCCAGGACTGATAATTTTGTAACAAATATAATAATTCTAGAGTTAGAAAAATAAACAAATAAGTGGAATCCCAATGAAACCAACAAAATGGCTTGTGAGTTGGTGTGTGACCAATTTTTTCAAGACACAATAAAAATTGTAAAAAGTGTATTCAACTAATATTTGTAGTAACATAATATATAGACGTTTATAGATTTATACGCGTATATACACACACATATATCACAACAAATGCAGAGGTATCTAAAACAAGAACCAAAATTCAAATTCAAATTTAAAACAATTTTATTGACATTAAAATGTAAACATATTGTATATTGCCTCCGCCGGACATCCGGTCCGTTGCTGACCTAGCATCCTCACGTTTGGTGAAAACAAGTACCAAAGAAGTGTTAACATACATAATATATCTAATTCTATTGTAATATTTTAGGGTATCGTAAGTACTAACACTAGAAGTCATTGGTAATTTAAATGAAATGAAGGCAAGAGGTATGTTCTTTTTTTATTTTCAGTTTACTTTAGATTAATTAGATTATGTACAAGTTTTATAGGAATGTTAGTCACCACACATTGACTTTCTTTTCTAAATATCGTGTAAAAATAATATCATTTCTTTTTTGTAACACTGCACATTTCAGTGGAAAATTAAAAAATTTTCTGTAAGATTCTGTCCTAAATTGTTAAACTTTTTATTATCTATGTTTCTTGTTTCTACCTCTAGATTCTTAAAGTTGAGAACATATTGGTTCGTGATTATTATTTTAATTTTATACACTATAACAAAAAATGATAACAAACACTTCTTTCTTATAAATACATTAAAAATTTACAAATTAAAGAAAATATGAGAAAAAAGAGATATGCAAATCAGACACAAGTGAAATAAATAAAGTGTGACAGAATACCAGGTTAATTCAATATATTATTATTATAATTAGAGTTGAAATTTGATCCGCAAATCATGGGCGGTGCCAGGTAGAGAAATACCCAAGTACGTAAGAGAGACTTGTTTACTATTTTAGTCTACTGTTATGCGTCGAGGTGTTAATAACGTAATGTATTTCTCCCCGTTTTATTGTTGATAATTTTATTTTCTGTATTTTATTCTTGATATTAATTTAATAATAAAGTATGTCAGACCTGCCCAAGGAAAAGAAACGGCTGGCAAAGTGAATAAATTTATCAGTGAATTCCCGGATTTATTCTACAATGGTACTATAGAAATTTGTAAGGTGTGCGAGACTGTTCTGATGTGCTGGGACAAACGTGATTGTAAACGTCACGTAAATTCTGTGTAACATAAAACTAAAAAAATGGCGTGCCTTCGACAACACAGTTTATGTTCGATTTACTCTTAATGCTGATTGCCTGTGAAGTTCCGCTGCACATACTTGATAAACAACCATTTCAGGAGTTCTGGAATAATTCCAAGGTGACGTTACCAAATCGTAACGTTGCGTAATGTACCAATTGTAAGCGAAGACATTGTAAATAAGATCAAATATGTACTAAAAAATACACGGCTGTGGTTATGTGTTGAGGAGACGACAAATTGGGAAAAAAATCTATTGTAAATGTTATAGTACGTGTACTGGATCCTCCTAAACCAACATTTCTACTGTTACTAGCTAGCAAAAGACTAACTGAGTGTACTGGCCAAACAATTACGCGTGTGGTGCTGGAGACGTCAGAAAAATTGGCCTGTCAAAAAGTCAAGTGTTGCTGTTAGTGACCGATGGTGTCGCAACAATGCGTTTAGTAGGCCATTCTCTTCAAGAACACGGTTGTAGGTTAGTACATGTTACGTGTAAAGTGCATGCTTTACACCTTGTGGCAGAAACTATTAGACAAGGTTTTCCAGAGGTAGATGCATTAATAGCAAGTACTAAAAAAGTGTTTCTTAAATCTCCTAAACGTCTTCGCGCATTTCATAGTATGTGTCCCGGTATCTCCTGATTTCAAAACTAGCTCTGGTATGAAACCTAGCCAAAATATTTGAGACATTGTTGAAAATACGCATTACGAGTTTTTTAAATAAACATAAAGTATTATCTGAAAAGCAGTTTGAATTCAGGGAGTACAGATCGACACAAGATGCTATAGTTTACCTAAATAACAGAATCAGTAAATTCATTGATGAAAAATCCCCGACATTATGCATCTTTGTCGACCTGGCTAAGGCATTTGATACAGTTAGTCACAGCCAGCTTCTTCATATACTAGAAAACATTGGCTTTAGAGGTGCTCCATATATGTTAATGTGTAGCTATCTAACAAATAGAAAACAATGTGTTAAAATCAGTGATAACCTCAGTGATATCGAGATATGGAGAATATGGAGTTCCTCAAGGAACAGTGTTGGGACCGATTTTGTTTGATATCTACCTAAATGATCTATACAACATTTCGGTGAAAGCAGACATAGTAAGTTTTGTTGATGACACTGCTGTTATTTATAAATCTTCTGACTAGGATACATTAAAGGAAACTCCTAAAAATGATTTTAAAAACATAATTAAGTGGTTTAACAACAGACTATTAACCATCAATTTAAAAAAACTTACTGTATTTCTTTCACATCCTATTCAAGAAATCTATCTACCTTCAATGCCCTAACCATTTGTAATGGTACAGAAAATATTAGTATCGCCTCCGCCAACAACCTTAAATATTTGGGTATATATTTAGATTGTCACCTGAGATGGGATACACATATTGATTATGTTGTCAAAAAAATGCGTTCTATTCTCTATAGGTTTAAACATTTTTCTCAAATATTTAAAATTGACAAATGCGCATTTTGTATTATGCACTAGTAGAAAGTCATCTTACATACGGAATAGTCGCATGGGGAGCAGCAATGAATAACCATATAAGTAATCTAGAAATAATTGAAAAACGGATCCTAAAAGTTATTTATAAAAAACCCTATACTTATCCTAGTAATGACTTATATGCAGATAAGAAATTATTTGATATCCGACAATTATTTTTTATTCAAACGGTAATAAGACAAAACAAAACCAAACATGAACTGCTTTAGATGGAACATAATTATAACACTAGACATAAAGTAAATTCAACCGTTGTTCCAAAACCGGAAAAAAACATCTTACAAAGAAGTTATCTATATCTCGGCCCTAATTTATATAATTTAGTTTCAACTGAAAATAAACAGCTAAACTCTGATAAGCTGTTCATAAGTAAAATAAAAAAATGGGTCAGTAACATACCAAGACAACAAATACATCAACATGTAGACCTTAAAAATATTTATTGTTACAAAAATTAATATTAAGCACTTATGTTTAAATGAATTAATAATAAATGTATTTTAGAAATATAACATTATGTAATGTTCTTCCCTTTCAAATTTAAATTTTAATTTTGTCATAGAATACATCATTTATTTTAATCTCTAATTACATCTAGTAATAAATATTTTTTTCCTAATATTCTAAGAAAGAAGCAGTTTAGTACTCAATTGTATGTACCCACCTCCAAGGATTACCTTCTGTGGGTTTTCCTATTTGTTTACTAACTCTAATATTACTTAGGTAAATTATTATGTAAGTATTGATTTGGTGAATAAATATTATTATTATTATTATTATTATTTCCGAACCACTACAACCGATTCTTACACGTTGGGGAACATGGTTGGAGGCAGCATTTTATTATGTTGAATATTTACAACAAATAAAAGATACTACAATTCAATCCAGACGATGCTGCAGGTATTAAGGAGAGCCAGACAAAATTTGAAGTTGTTTCTGTTGAAACAGCTTTAAAAACTATTCACAAGAACTATAAAGGATTACATGACCCCATACAAAATTTACAAAACAGTGCGTTGTCGTTAGCGGAGTCACTGCAAATAGTGGACGAAGTAAATTGACTGCTACACTCCATAGATGACGCAAAAAATGAACTCGTTGGAGAAAAGTTCGCAAGTGTGTTAAATAAAGACACCTTTTTTTACCAGATTAAGACAAAGGGTATAGCCGGATAAGCATAGTGAACATAGTGAAAAATGCCCCAGAGCCAAATTGGACTTTCAATACATGGCTTGTTAGCTCTATATTAATAAACAATTTCTGCCGAGTTTTAAATTCGTACCACTACAGTGGGGCCAGTTATGGAGGGAAATGTGATTTTCAGTTTTTATTTAATTTCGCTTTTCCTGATGCACTGAAAATTCTGAAAAAAATCAAGGTCCATATACTCTCAAGGCTGCACGTCAGGCATTTTTTTCATATTTTTTGGCTTAAAATTCAGCTTGCCTAAAATTTTTGAAATATTGAATTTTCTTTTTTTTTTATGATTTTATCAAGTGACTATCTTTATTTTTTTTACAGTAATAACTACTTCATATGCTTGTTGGCTTGTAATTTTTTCAGATTTTTTAAAATGGTGGGCCATGGTGTAAAAAATTAAAACTCGATTTTGTGGTGTTTGGGGTCTAATCTTTATTCTTGAATATATTGTAATTTATAATATTATCAATAGTGAATAGTGCATAAATATTGTAGTAAGTATATATGTATACAATGGTATTACGTCTTCAATCTTCATCGCTATCATTGTTGATTACTGGATTTATTTGTTCAACATCGAAAAGTTTACTTAATATCTCTGCAGGTCTTACAATTTTGGAAATATATCGAGCATGAGATAAGTAGTAAATTATTGCAGCAATGTGTGAACAACACCCGACTGTGCGTCTACCATTTGCACACTCGCAGTAATATCGCCTCACTCCTCGGAAACCAACGGAATTTGGCTCATAATCTATAAAACATTTATAAGTTTTACTATTAATATGTCGCGACCTCACTTCTACTTTAATTATATTATTATTGTCTTTAACATAGGCCATATTGATGTTATTATCGGAGTCCATCAGTTCTGCTAAGTATATAGTAACAAAAGTTCGCTGGGTCGTTGAAGCAATTCACGGTGTAATCGGACAGAAATACCGACTGCTTCATCAGCAGTTGGATAACAAATTACTTCCTAGAGTCCGTGCATATTTTCGGATAGCTTGTTTTCTACAAAATAGATTTGGCAAGGCAAACGTTTTTCAGATATTAATCTTTCCGAAGAAATTCTGTCCCAAATGACATCGCAGCAAACTGTGGAGAATACTTTAGCTTTAGAGATCGAGACGAAACATTGGACTAGGCGAAAGGTTCCATTTCAACAGTTGAAATCCTCAGACCTCCTTGATTTCCCAGAAATGACACAGAAGGACTTAAAATTTTTATTCACTGGATCGTATCAATTATCACAAGCAGTATCATACTTAGCAGAACTGATGGACTCGGATAATAATATCAATATGGCCTATGTTAAAGACAATAATAATATAATTAAAGTAGAAGTGAGGTCGCGACATATTAATAGTAAAACTTATAAATGTTTTATAGATTATGAGCCAAATTCCGTAGGTTTCCGAGGAGTGAGGCGATATTACTGCGAGTGTGCAAATGGTAGACGCACAGTCGGGTATTGTTCACACATTGCTGCAATAATTTACTACTTATCTCATGCTCGATATATTTCCAAAATTGTAAGACCTGCAGAGATATTAAGTAAACTTTTCGATGTTGAACAAATAAATCCAGTAATCAACAATGATAGCGATGAAGATTGAAGACGTAATACCATTGTATACATATATACTTACTACAATATTTATGCACTATTCACTATTGATAATATTATAAATTACAATATATTCAAGAATAAAGATTAGACCCCAAACACCACAAAATCGAGTTTTAATTTTTTACACCATGGCCCACCATTTTAAAAAATCTGAAAAAAATTACAAGCCAACAAGCATATGAAGTAGTTATTACTGTAAAAAAAATAAAGATAGTCACTTGATAAAATCATAAAAAAAAAGAAAATTCAATATTTCAAAAATTTTAGGCAAGCTGAATTTTAAGCCAAAAAAATATGAAAAAAATTCCTGACGTGCAGCCTTGAGACTATATGGACCTTGATTTTTTTCAGAATTTTCAGTGCATCAGGAAAAGCGAAATTAAATAAAAACTGAAAATCACATTTCCCTCCATAACTGGCCCCACTGTAGTGGTACGAATTTAAAACTCGGCAGAAATTGTTTATTAATATAGAGCTAACAAGCCATGTATTGAAAGTCCAATTTGGCTCTGGGGCATTTTTCACTATGCTTATCCGGCTATACCCTTTGTGATGGTACTGAAGGTGCATCTGCAGATCCGTTAAGTGACTATTTTAAGACTGTTTTAAGTATTCTTGTATTACATCAATAGATAACGAACGGTCGTTCTCAAAATATAAGCATATTTTTTTCACTACGTCGAACATTACTTTCAGAGACAACCATAGAAACATACATGATGCTGCAAAGTTTTTTACACATCTTTTTCTAGTTTGTGATAACCAAGCTAGTTAAGAGGGCAAGTTGTGCATACATTGTTATAAATTGTAAGAGTTTATTACTTTTATTACTAGTTAAATTCTTTTCTTACACTTATGGTGCGTACATCTATGTCCTGCGGAGCATTTTTGCCAATTCTACTTATAATATATCTGAATACAAAATATGTATTCTATTTTTTTATATTTTTTTATGCGAGACGCGTATTTATTTGTGATTCTGCATTACTGTTTTATTTTAAAGAAAGGAGGATAACGTCCTTTCTTTCTTACTCTGGTTTCCTATTGTGTATTTTTTGTTTCTTTTAGTATTTATTGTCTCTTCCTCTTCTGTTTCTTCTAAGTCTCTAGCGTACTGGCAGTCTGTTTCTGTGCCTTCTAGTTTTTGTATAGTACATATTTTATCATCTACTTCGAGTTTAAAACCTCTTATTTTTACTGTTTTATTTTTACTTCTTGCTTTGAAATAATTGGTGAGTATTTTTTCTCTTTGTTGATCTTCGGGACAAAGGTCGTTTACAATAGGCACTTTTGTATTCTTTAGTTTAGCGGTGTTCTTGTACATGGTTCCTTTTGTTAAAAAGGAAATGAATTCGATTAAATTTCCCTTTCTATTTTCTTGTTGTCCTATGGCGTAGTATTCTTGCCACTCCACCACGCAGCACAATAGATTAAAATGAAAAGAAGTCGTTGGAAAATATTAATTTATTTCGAATAAAAACGAAATATCGGTGTCCTTTCGTTTTGCTGTCTCCTTAATGTTCTTAGTAAGAACAGCTTCTTCTTTGGGGCTTACTGCCACATAAATAATTCTTAGTTATCTATAATACGCAGTTAGTTACCCAGTATGCTATTGAAAAAATAAACCCCGCGCTTGTGTGAGTTCCTCTTGACCTGGATTGCGCCAAATATTTACTACTGACTATATTTAATCGATTGTGAAGTTTACTGAGTTGTACATCGGGTCATTATTTCATTTCGGACATCTGCCCTCTCGATTCTAAGAAACGATTCGTAAATAAGTGTACAAGAAGTAAACGCTCCAGGGTCTCAACCAGAGATGATGACCGATATCTACCTCAACCTCCTTGCTAGATTAAAATTGACCTTGACTCGCAACATTTTAGAGTCGAGTTAGCATATAAATACGAGGCTTGAAGACAGAACAAGTAATTAATAGCCCCGGTGCCGGTGGGTAATTAAATTAGCCTAAACTTATACGTATACACAAAAGTTATAAGGGTTAGTCTCATTAGTTGTTAAACTACTCCCGTGTTTATATTTAACGGAACAGTTGTTGCATGTTTCGGTTCTATTTAAAGATTCATTGAATTAGGTCATGGCCTATCTGAATATTTTATGTCCACGTGATGTAAATGTTTTGAAACAGATTGCATCCAGTCATCATTGCAAAATATACATGCATGCTGTATAATGATTAGGACGAAAATGTTAATAGCATACTATGTATAATTGTACTAAGAGAAGTTATAATATTTGACATTTTTCCATCACTTCCGGTTTCCCCGTAATTTACCCCCTTTTGAAATTTCATATGGAATATATTTTCACATTTCTTAGAATCTAACAATGTGAAAATATACATTTATAGTTTTAATCATTTACGAGGAAACCGGAAGTGACGGAAAAGTACAAAATACTGAAAAATTGGCTATTTGGTGTATATGTAGCTTCTTCTAGATTTTGGTCTTACATCTGAAAACTATATGGCATATCTAATAATTCCGTTGTCACTCGGTAGAATTTAAAAGAGATCCACAGTATTATAACTCCACTAGTTATTATAATCACTTACCAAAGTTAGGTCCACTTAATATTGATGCAAATATAGAAATACCAGAAGTTACCTCAGTGAAATATTTAGGAATCATATACGATCGACATTTGAGATGGGATTTACATGTAAATAATTTAACAAGAAAACTAAGAGGTCTGATATCTAGATTTAAATATCTGAAAAATTACTTAGACGTTAGTCACCTAAAAATCATTTATTTTGCATTGGTTCAATCTTTACTGTCTTATGGTATTATTAGATGGGGAGAGGTAAGCGAATCTTATTTAAAATAATTAAATACGGTGCAAAAATGGATACTTAGAATTATATTTAATAAAGATATAACTTACCCCAGCACCTTACTGTATGAAGAGTGTCAGGTACTTGACGCACGGGAATTGTTTTATTTAAAAATCTCTCTCAGAACCTTTAGAAACAGAACTAATGTGAAACAAATTGAACATAATTATGGAACCAGAGCAAAACAATATAGTTGTCAAATACCTCGAAGTGTAAAAACCATTGGCCAAAAATCATATACCTACTTGGAAAGTCGAATATATAACAGTTTGCCCCTGGATCTTAAAAATATAAATAAATATTCAATTTTCAAAAAAAAAAAATGTAAATGTGGTTACTAGAGTCGCCCATGACATTCATTTACAATATTATAAATCAAAATATAATTGTATAATTAAAATAATCATAGATAAGCAAAATTAATTAAATTAACAAAACATATAATTTTATAATACATTACAACACAGTTAAAATATACATATTCACTTTTCCCTTGAGTATTATGTACCCAAGGGTATGCACAGACAAATAAATTAGTTTTCTTTTGTGTTTCTCTTAGTTTATTTATTATGTATTACAGACTAGGTTTCTTAAAAAATTATTTGTACACTTAAATGAGAATGTAAAACTTTAGTTTTTGGTCCTACTTTGTTTTGTACAAGCCCACTTTATATGGTAAATAAACTTATTATTATTATTATTATTTCAATGATAATTTTGGTACAAGTTTTTAAAATCTACTGTGCAAATAAGTGGTGTGTGGTTAGAATTGGCTTTTCAGGAGACAAATGTTTCAAAGGGTCAGATATTTAGTTTCTATAAACTTGCAAAGGTCTTCGTTCAGTTTTTCCATTTTTTTGTTCAAGTTAAAATTCCAAAATCTTCACACATTTCAGATAAAATTGCAATGTTTACAAAATAGAAATGGCTGGAAATAGAAACTGAATATCTGTACAGTAAAAGAAGTACTTGAACTACAGGTATATGGACTTTACAACGAGCTTTTTTCTATCAATTAATGCTAAACTTAAAAAAATAAAAAACTTGAAAACGTTAATCAGTAGGACATCAAAAGAAATTGTTCTTTAAGAAGTTCTCACCACTGTAGAAAATCATTCCCCATAGATGTTTGATAAAGAAGAAATTGATATCTTGAACAATGGACTTAATTTTGTATTACCTGTCTCTGAAGGCATTTTAGATGAGATTGTTGTATATTTTGAGAGTTTAGTTCAATACCTTCCTGATTCCTCTAAAGATTTTGTCAGTGAAGCTTGCAGATATCAGATCTCGACAAATGTTATTACTAAAGTAAATAGAGGGTCAAAATTTACAAAGGATAGAGAATAGGATAGAGAAAGTATCAACGGTTGCGTGAAAAATATTATTTTTACTTAAAAGCTGATAAGGGGAACAAGGTTGTTATTTTAGATAAAGAAGACTATTATGAAAGGGAAATAAACTTTCTAGAAATCCGTTACCTAAAATGATTAATGGTTATTAAATCCCTATAACAACCTTATTACCCCAGCTTTATATAGGAGATTACATCTATGTATCTAACTTCAGTTAGTCTTGTTGAAAAAATATCGATACATCGATATATCGATGTTATTTTTTCGATGTATCGATATTTTTGAGCGATATTTAATGTTTCGATATATCGATGTATCGATATAAAATTCCAGTTATCGAAAAGGTATAAAAATGATATTTTTTTCAGACCGATAGACATTTATAAGTACTTTTTATGATTAAAAATCCTTTTATTAAAAATGATGTCTATTGATTAGTATTTATCTAGTAATGTAAGATGATTGAAGTAGATTAGGCCAAATAAACTAATTTTTAGAGCGCCAATATTCTCTGTCAAATCATACCGATATATCGATATATCGATATTTTTTAATAAAAAATCAATATCGATATTGATATTTTCAAAAAATATCGATACAATATATATCGATACTTTATTGCATTTCCGACATTCCTAACTTAAGTGTACCTAGATTGTACTGCTTGCCTAAGATATATATATATATATATATATATATATATATATATATATATATATATATATATATATATATATATATATATATATATATATAACATATGGCATACTGAAGAGAACAAATAAGTTCGAAATCGATCTATGTCTGGTTAGGAATTGACAAATGATATTGGCTATCGATCTATCATGATTTGAAGGTGTAATTCAATGCAGGTCGGGGTATTTGCCCGCTGAGTAGTTGTTTCCTTCAAATCATATTTAATAACATATATATATATATATATATATATATATATATATATATATATATATATATATATATATATATATATATATATATGTTGTTTTTCAGGTTTTCGCGGGTGGTGAATGTTAAATTCGTTTTCCGGGTATACTCCCGCGTAGGTGATAGGCCCCGAGAGGGACCGTGGTTGTCTGAACGACGTTTCGGCGGAATCTCATCTGCCATCTTCAGGTTCTAACAGATAACTGCTTACTGCGGCTTTCAGTTCGAGTTACCAGAAGCCGCAGTAAGCAGTTATCTGTTAGAATCTGAAGATGGCAGATGAGATTCTGCCGAAACGTCGTTCAGACAACCACGGTCCCTCTCGGGGCCTATCACCTACGCGGGAGTATACCCGGAAAACGAATTTAACATATATATATATATATATATATATATATATATATATATATATATATATATATATATATATATATATATATATATATATATATATATATATATATATATATATATATATATATATATATATATATATATATATATATATATATATATATATATATATATATATATATATATATATATATATATATATATATACATATTATATATATGCATATATATATATATCATATATATATATGCATATATATATACATATATATATATATATATATATATATATATATATATATATATATATATATATATATATATATATATATATATATATATATATATATATATATATAGATAGTTTACTTGGACCACCTAGCTTCTTTCTGAATAATTACAATAATTTCATTAAAAAGGTGAAAAATATCCAGTTGTAATAAGATGAAATTTTGATATTTTTAACGTTTGTTTTTTTGTTTTCAAATATTCCGATACCACAGACCTTGGGCTACCCTAAGAATCTACTCGAATCAAACAATCTCAGTCAAGATGTAGTAAAACTCACTAAACTTTGCATGACACAAAATTTTTTTCGATTCAATAATAATTCTTCGAACAACATGAAGGAACAGCAATGGGTAACTCTTTGTCATCATTCATTGCCAGTCTCTTCATGAACATATTCGAAACAAAAGCAAAATAAAAATTCGAGTATTTCTTTGGTATCTGGCTTAGGTATGTGGATGATAATTTTGCAATATCTGATACAAAAGTCACTGAGGTTGACAACATTGTTTCTAAATTAACATGGAAGTGAAAACTATGGGTGTATTAATAATTACAAATAAGTTCTGAAAAGAAATTAGAATTTAACATATGCAGAAATATACCAGTATTGCGAGTTTTAATTTTCTAGTTCATCACTTATTAAACTTTTCTCTCAATAAGGACAGGCTTATAAAAGAAAAGACGTTGATTAAAGATGTAGCAGCGAATAATTGATATTCTGTAAGTTAATAATTAGGAAACGTAAATTTAAAGAGACATTTCAAAATTCTCGACTTACAGAGAAAAGCCGAAATTTGTATCGGTTCAATACGACCCCCGGTTTACCCTGGTATTGATAAGATTTTTTAAGATATAGGTATGACATTGGTTGATTCATCGGGAAAGGAACTGCAATTCAGAAGACAAAATTGAAACAAACGAAAAGTCGGGGTAGTATGAAATTAGCTGTAAGGACTGTAATCAAATGTATGTTGGACAAACTAAACGACCAATTCAAACTCTAGATTCAAGAAACATATAGCTCATCACAAATTTGGTAGAACAGATAATTTTAGTTGCTGTCCAACATGCGTTTTATAAGTCATAAAATATATAGTAGCAATTTAAGATTGATTAGGAATATAACAAATACTAGACAGCTGGATGCATTTGAAAGCTTGGAAATTACAAAGTGTAAAAATAGTATGAATAGTGACAGAGGGCCGGCCAATCCCATATAGTCTGTTCTACTGGATAGTAAGTCACAGCTCACCAAACCCTAACAATAGTTTAGGTATTAATAGGATACATTGTGTTAGCATAAAGTTAGTTTTAATCATCTCTAGACGATGCAAACTTGGTTGGCGAAAAGCCCGTCTAGTGCAGTATATGGTATTTTGTAGAAAACTACGTCACACAGTGCAGCGATCTTATGGGGCAAATGGACAAAAACCAGAACCCCAAAAATATCAGTAGTATCATATGATTTATTTACCACAAAATTGTCCAACATTAGTTTACATTTACATCCACAAATATTTATTTTACAATGTAAGGTTAGTAAAAAATAGTGCATGTAAACTTGCATGTATATAATACCATAAAATATTATAAATTATACTTTATATTAGAAATGTTGACAGAGAAAGAGATGTAAAAGTATACTTAGGATCCAGAAGTATTTACATAATATAAACAAAAAAAATGTCTCATGTCTATTCTGCCCCTGAATTACTTTCACTGTCATCGCTAACTTCAAGAGGAGTTGTGATATTATATGCTGTCAAAGGCTCTACTTCGTCAGTTAACACGAAATTCTCTTTAATGCTACTGTCATCAGCCATATTTTTTCCTTTTTTGGAGATTATTTTTCTATGGAAAGCTAGTAAAGGATCTGATGTTATGATCAAACGATTCATCAAATCAATGTTTGATTCCGTTCGCGACTTTTTTTCGAGTATGTGCCAATCTTTCTTTTCTAATTTCTTTATGTCGAGCCTCTAGGCACTCTTCTGACATTTCATCAATTGGTATATTGAATTGAGAGATGACTTCATAACCGTGAACCAGTGTTTTATGGATAGTCATAGGCATATTATTCCCCGAGTACTTTTGCAGATACAATTCCCCTAGTGTTCATGGCAAGATTGTTAAATTTATTTACATTAATTTTTTTCCTTACAGATCAAAATTCTCAAAATTAGGTAAAATTTATAAAGTAGTGTCTCGTTAAGGCCGAAAAATTTTCTAGCTGTATTTCCGTCATTGGAACTACCATAACCTTGTTTTGGTTTGTCTATATTTAGCCCTAACTGTTTTTTAAACTCACTTTGAATTCGTTTTTTGGTTTGTTCTTTCAAATCCTTAAATTCCCTTGAAGCTCGCCACTTTTTAAAAGGAAGGCGATATGCTATTTTTAAACAACATTCCAAGAAACGAATCCAACAATGCAAAGTTGACAATCCATATTTTTATTTTTTCAGGATCCGCTACAAACTGAGTCAAGTCTGTTTTATTCATCTGAGTCGGTTTTGCTCCGCATAGATAACAAGTACCAGCAGACTTTGTTTCGGTCACAATATTGGATAAACTTTCGTCAATCATTGTAAAGTGAAATTCAAAATCTACGTTAAATTCTCTTTCGCCAATTCTCATGCTAATGTTTTTAATATCTTTAAAACAATTTTCAAATTTATTATATTCTTGTTTAATTATTTCCTCGTTTTCCTTAGAAAACATAAATTTAAGTGGTCGACAATATAGCGACGATGACGAAGGGGGATTTTTCCAAACCACCGTTTTAGAGGATTTGTCTATGAGCATAATAGGGACAAAACCTATAAAAAACATAAATTCGTCGATTTCAGATTCTTTTGAAAATGTTTGCTTGTATATACTGTGACTGGAACTTCCGTCCATGCCCCATTTACAGACAAGAGTTAAATTCAATGAAGTAATGCTATGTATATCTACAACATTAATAAGATTGCAAATACTATTAAGAGTTTTTATAACATATTTTGAATATTAACTTCAACAGCTGTCTCAGAAGCGGATGATATCTCAATATATGTATGAGTGTTGTTTGAACAGATTAACTCTATATAAACTAGGAAAAGTATCTCTATGTACGCTATTTACCACAGTCCTTAATAAATTGTACTTGCATTCAGATAAGTCTAGATCTAAGTAAAGAGCAAGTGCTTGCTGCAAACTCAATTCTTTCTTTACTTCTAAAAGTCCTGTTGAAGTTGATGGAGCAGCGATACTAGAAGTGAACTGTAATTCCGCACTACCGAAGCTTTTTACCAATGTTTCCACTTTACGTTTTTTTGTTTTGACGGAACACTCTTCAAACTGCTTTTGTGGACGGCCCCGGCCACTAATTGAGGTAGTCGAACTGAGATTGGTAGATTTTATTAAACTTTCAGGGATTGAAATTGTCGAGTAGAGAAAACCACTTTCTTTTTTTAATAAATAGGATCTTGAACGTGAGCACTTTGTCCACCTTGATGTCAAGTTAGCACATATTAATTTTGCAACATTCAGTAGTTCTGGAGCGTCAGGGTTTGTAATGTTATACGAGTTCGTAATACATTGCTTTATTGCAGTAAATTTGTCTTTATCTACTGTTGACATCCAAACATCAAAACATTCACCATACGTAAGAGGGTGACCTATAAAGGAAAAAAGGCTTTTTATACAAATTTGCAAATATTTGCACAAAATCATATTATAGCTTTAATATATACCAAATTGACTACAAAATAGCAGAAAGTTGCATATATACTTTTAAATACTTTTTTTTAAGCTTACAGAAGCTGTTAAAAAATCAATAAGAATCAAATTTTACACTCGTTTATAAAATTCAAATTAACAGGTTGAAGAATGCCAAATATCGAGGTCAATATATATTATTTAAATAGTTAACATACCTGGATTTATATTTTCCATGACCAAAATAGCACAAATTAAATACTGTTCAGCACACAACTATTCATAAGTGAAGCAAAATTTCAACTGACCAAGTATGTAATACACTATGTTGAAATTACCTTCGATTCTGTCCAATAACCCCAAAATTAAACCCAAAATAAAAGGTCGGTTTTTACATTTTTCTCCACAGGTCGCTGCACTGTGCGTCAGTGTTATCCAGTTAATAG
This sequence comes from Rhamnusium bicolor, assembly GCA_029963845.1. Lineage (NCBI taxonomy): Eukaryota > Metazoa > Arthropoda > Insecta > Coleoptera > Cerambycidae > Rhamnusium > Rhamnusium bicolor. The sequence goes on along the minus strand of JANEYF010003706.1, from coordinate 537,237 downwards.
GCACACAGAGTACCAGCCCTAAGCTTGTTTATTATCATTCTCAAAAGTGATATCAGAGAAAATGGTCTTGTATTTTTTTCGTATGTTATAGTCATTCACGAGAAACCAGTTTGCCCTACTATCTTTGTTAAGATCTTTATGCATTTTTTATTGTAATGTCGATAATAATAAAAAAGGAAATGTTTACTATAAGTTGCTATAAGTAATAATGACAGATGCAGTTTCTATTGAGAAGTAAAATGAGCTGCTTTATACAAAGAAAACTTTATGCAAACCGATGAATAATTATATTCTGTTCTTCTTTTCGGTGTGCACATACAATGTACAATTGCCGCATATGCTTTAATTATCCCCGGCATATAATTTAAAAGATAAACAATTTACCATTAATAAATTAAGACAGAATAACAGTACACGTAGACAACATGGTCTCAGCGAGTAGAATTACTGTTTGTTACACATTCATTCCGACTGTGTTAAAACCGACCATAAAAATAATATCTATCGCAATATAATTAAAATTTAATTAGAGACCGTTAAAAGTAAAATGAGCGAGGAATGTGAGCATGTGTTTAACAGTATTGTAGAGGTGGTTACTCTTTGTGTGAACGGAAGACGTCTCCGCAATGCGATTTTTTAATTGGCGGCATTATAACATAATAATTCATAAGATTTTACACCAAAACCATGATAGTGTTATGTATTGTTCGTGCATGGTGGGAATTTTTTCTAATTTTTCGCGTTGTAAATTCATATGAAACGGGAAACATGTTTAGTTTCTATTTTACTTGTAGTCGATTATAATTTATTTAACGAATTACAATGACTGGATTCATTATACTGCCTCATTTCCTAAGCGGCAACTGAATTTATATACAGGGTGTTTAAAAAGTCACGCCTCGTCTCTGGAAATTTGATTTTGAAAACCAAAATAGGTCAAAAAATAAAGAATGACGAAATTAAGCTTTAGCCCTTTTTAAAGAGATTGTAACTGAAGGAAATCATTTCATGAGTGAAAATTTTTCTTTTTGGCGAGTTAATATATTTTTTAAACTCTATATTTTTTTGATTGTAATACTAAGAACACTGTTATTTAATTCAATGCAGTTCTTACTCCTAGACTGACTAGTTATTGTAATAGTTTCTATGATAAAATGTATAGAAAGTGTTATTCTTGTTTTGTTATATGCCTAAAACTTTTATAGTGGTACAATCAGATAAGAATGACAGTATAAAATACAAAAAACTATAGATATTTATTATTATTGTCATGTTAGGCTTGAAAGAATGCCTTTGTAATCCTCAATAATTATTTTATTATTTTTTTCTAGAAATGCATAAATAATTCTTTATGAGAAATCTTCCAATGGATATTCGAACCCGAACGTATTATTTTAATTATAACTATTTAAAGAAGTTTCAAACGTACTTTTCTTATTCTTTATTTTTGATTTATTTTGACTTCCAAAATCAAATTCCGAGAGATGGGGCGTGATTTATGAAACGCCCTATAGTTATATAGGTCCTAAATGACCATAGATACAGAATTATGTTTTGACAAGTTGCGATTATACCAATTATAATAAAAATATTATAAAAACAACCTAAAACTAACGTGTTCTTATTGGGATTATTAATTTACTTACGTCAATGTCAAGCAAAAATCAATTACTGACAGCAATTTTTCTATTGGTTTTGAGAACCAAAGCAATTTTCCTACTGATTTTGAGAACAGAATTATATTGTATTCCGAAACGTCATTTTTTCTAATTTAAAATATGTTACATTTAACAGTTTTATATTCATACTAATTTCTTTTAGGTGAGAGATTTTTTGGATGTTTTTTTTAAATCAATCTCGATTAATCCTTTTGGCACAGAGATATTTTGAATAATTTATAGGAAGTGGTTTAATATTCAAAGAATATGAGAGGGAACATTGTAGGATGCCATAAATAAATAATTATAGCCGATATAGAGTTAATTCTGAATTACATCTTGTATTTTTTAATTTAGTTAAATTTGCCTAATGTATATTTTGTATATATACATGATGTAAATAACAGAAGCGAATGCGTAGCGCGCGGTATATTTATAGGCTTTCCTTCACAAAATTGTTCATTTATAGTGATCTTATATAATCCATTTCAATGTATAATGAATAACCTTACCTTGTAAACTCCTTTGTGGTTTGTTTGAAGAAAGTAGGAGGCCGCAGAATATAAAAGAATTCCATGCTGTTTGAAAAGGGCGGAAAGGCTGATGCGTGTAACACTAACACCAGCAGTTTTTCTAAAGGCAGATGAACATTCCAAGGAGCGTACTAACACACCAACACTGCGAAATTGTCGGCACTAACAACATATGTAATCGTTAATGAACGATTGCACTGTTTCTGCAGACGCGGGTTGCCTCGTCCACTAACCGCCTTGTATTGAACAGAAATTGCGTAATAACAGTAAAAGAAACAAAAAACGTCTTTATGCTTGCCGTATATGCAACACTTCTCAACTGTTATCGTTTGCAGACTGAACAGAACGATCAGGTAAACAATACAAGGTCGGAGCAGTTACTGTCACTATTGTCGCTAAGATTATGCATATTTCCCTACATATTACATATACAGGGTGTTCCAAAATTATGTAACCAAACTCTTTCAGTATGTAAATTGACTCAATATAAAATGAAAACTCTAATAAGTATTTGGTCAATAATACATATTAAAGGAGTTACACCCTTTCAAAGATCGAGGGAAAAAAATGTTTGCGTTTAACTCAGAAACTATAATAGATACGCACATCAAACTGTAGAGGTTAATTTTTGTTTAGGATCTAAACAGATTCATATATTTAGGTTTCAAGAGTGGTTAGGGGCAGCGCACATGGGACTTAAGTTGCGTATATTCATTAATAACTATTTATAAATTTGTTAGCTTATTAAAAAACTTTAAAATATGGTTTTTCAACCATTATTACCTGTCATGAGTCATCGTTTTCACGATAATCAACTTCAAATGTCGGATTGCATTGTAAGCTTCTTCTAGTATCATTAATATTATTAAGTATGGTAATTTTACATTGAATGAACTTGCTGACATGTTTTTAATACTGGGTATTTAATACTTTGGATATGTAAAAAAGCATTGCGATGTGATTTTCGCAAAAACCGTGATTCCTATTGTAATATGAAAGGTATATCATTTTTCTGTAACAATAGTATAATTATTGAAAAATCATATTTCATAGTCAAATTTTCATTGGAGCTAACGAATTCGAAATTATTTATTAATACATGTATATAACATAAGTTCTACGTGTACCGCTCCTGACAACGTTCTTAAACAGTAAAAATAGAATACGATTAAAATCCTAAAGAAGAAATAGTCTCTAAATTTTGATATGGTTTCTGATGTACGACACAAACAAGATTTGTTCCTCCATCTTTGAAAGGGTGTAACTTCTTTAACACGTATTATTGAGCAAATATTTGCCATAGTTTTTGTTTTATATTGAACCTATTTAATTACTGTAGCAGTTTGGCTACGGAATTTTGGAACACCCTGTATTAATTTCGGTGATCAACAACACCTCATGGTTGCGGATTTTACATGCAAAAAGATTAATATGTAAGTAAACAAAAAGTGTCAGAACTTATCATTTATTTTATTACTATATCGCGCGTTTTTTGGAAAGTAGTATTAGGTTTTTGACCCGTCTCTCCCAAGAAACAATTTTAATTTTAAAGTCCTCTATTTCTAAAACTACTTACAAACATAAATAGTCCAAGAAAACTCCACAAAACTTATTTTAAACCCTTATAAGAGTACAGAAGCGCACCTAGGGGAAAAACCTACATGCGCCCCTTTTTAAAACTACTAATAAATTTTCAAGTTTTTCCGAATTTTCCAAATTTTTACTCGTAAAGTATCTGAAGAGTATTATAATATCATCCTTCGTTTAGGATAAGTGCCATATTAAAACTTAAAAGGCACACGCAAAAGCTTTGAGCGGATGTTTTGTATTTAATGAAGTAAAAATAAATGCAAATAAATCTAGTGTTACGCACACTTGATCCACGCACGATATCATATATGGGTCTCATGCATCGTTATAAAATGAACATATGGCGAGAACTGAGAACGATTCAGCTTATAGATGTACTTATAATGATGTATTGGGACTCCTCATAATGCACTAAAATTGTCAACGACGCTAAGTTTACTGTAAAACGTGCTAAATAGTTCTTAAAAATTCGTGCGCTCCCTAGAAACACAAATTTTAAAAAATACATGGATATTAATTTTTTTTATAAATAAATAAATTGATAGCATCTGCCCATAACATAGTTCAGTATTAGTAAATTATACAAATTACATTTTAGAAATATTGGCGGCAGTTTGTATAAACCCTATTAGTCTTGAACAATTCTACTTCAAATATGTTTTTTCTTAAAATGCCTATTAAAATACCAATTGCTCTTTAAGTATCTCGATTTATTCTTGTAGAAGTATATTTTAACCCTCATTGGCCTTATATTGTTTGAAACTTGTAGGCTTATTTTGAAACCCGTTTTAAACCCTTTGAGCAAATAACACAACCACTTTAAAGTCTATAGAATTTATGATGCACCGATAACATAACCTAAAATTATGTTTTTCGCGACATTACACACGTCGGCTCTGCGTGCCTCCCTCGTTTTTTATCCAGTACTTTAGTTTTACTATTGTCGAAGAAAAAATGTTATTCGTTTCAGTTGTCAGTAAATCAGTTGTGCATAGGTGTATACACATAAGTGACTTATTAACTACTTTGTTGGATAATTGTAGCATAAGATTGGTGAATAGTGAATCTCAAACAGTAAATGAATATATTTATACTTTTATTTTGAAATTCATTTAACCATTTATTCGTGTTTTCTATTATTCCTAAAATTAACATTACAATTTACAGTGGCTATAAGAAATGAGAAAAGGGCATATTTTAATTTTAATTTTGGAACCAATGATTCTAAAATTATATGGAAAGAACTAAAATCTTTAAATATAAATAAACAGAAGTATTCTGACTTACCATTACACCTAAAGGACCCTAACACTATAAATGACCATTTCATAAACAGTGTACCCAAATCAGACTATGACAATAGTCACTTAATAGATTACTATAACAATAATACTTTCAATAATATACCAACTAACTTTGACTTTAACTTAGTAAATGATGATGCAATATTAGAAATTATACATAAAATTAAGACACATGCAATGGGATTAGATGACATTAATTTGGTCATGTTAAAGTACTGCTGTCCGCATATCATACCTTATATCACGCATATAATAAATAGCTGTTTACCAACAAATACATTTCCTGATCTGTGGAAACAAGCTTATATAATCCCCATTCCCAAAGTCTCTGATCCATCGTTACCTAAAGATTTACGTCCTATCAGTATACTACCAACTTTATCAAAAATTTTAGAAAGAGTCATGTATTTTCAATTAATGGTACATCTACAAAATTTCAATATACTACCTGCCCACCAATCTGGCTTTAGGCGAGCTCACAGTTGCACAACTGCCTTGTTGAAAGTCTCAGATGATATCTTGGAGGCATCTGATGGTGACAAAATTACAGCCTTAGTACTGTTAGATTTTACTAAAGCTTTTGATACCCTCCAACATCGTTTACTTATCGCTATTCTTCACTTTATTGGTTTGGGTAAAAATGCAGTTAATCTGATTGAAAACTACTTGAATAATAGAAGCCAAATGGTGAAAATAGACAATAAATGTTCAACTGTGCGCTCGCTTAAAGTAGGCGTCCCCCAAGGATCAATATTCGGGCCTCTGCTATTTAGTATTTACACCAGCAGTTTTTGCAACAACCTAATACATTGTAAATCACACATGTATGCAGACGACACACAGCTGTACCTATTATTTGATAAGGATAAGTCTGTAGAAGCAGCCGAGAAAATAAATTTAGATCTTAAAATTATTGAGAAGGTTTCAAAAGAACAGTTTTTGTTTTTAAATCTTGTTAAATCGAAATTAATTTTGTTTGGAAATAAATTAACTATTGCTGGAATCGTTGAACATTTTATTGTAAAAGTAAATGACACCAATATACCGATTGTAAATAGTTCTAGTAATTTGGGTTTAAATTTTGATAACACATTTAGATACACTACACAAGTTACGAAGTACAAACAAAAATCTTATTTGGCATTAAAACTACTTTATCCGCACGCAGATATCTATCCGAGAAAATAAAAACATTATTATGTGAATCGCTTGTATTTTCAAATTTTTCCTATTGTGCGCCCGTTTATTATCCTTGTCTTGATGTATTGACTAAAAATAGAATACAGAGAACACAAAATTCGTGCCTTAGATATATATTTGGAATACGTCGCAGAGACCATATATCACATAAACTAAAGGATTTAAAATGGTTGAATATGAATAATCGGCTAAAGTTACAGACTTTGTGTTTGTATCATCAATTAATTTGCACTAAGATACCACCATACCTATATAACAAAATTCGCTTTCGGTCAGATATTCATCATATTAATATTAGAAATAGAAATTACATAACACCTCCCTCTCATAAAACTAGTCTTTATGAACGGTCTTTTAGTTACAACATTTTGGTTAGGCTAGGTCAGTGTATTAAACCGGGGGGCAGATATTGTTTCTGCCTGCTTGAGCATAACCTAGTGGTTTTCCTTTGGTTTTTTTTCTTTTTCATTTATTTTGATACATTTGATTTATTTTGATGCAATTGATATATTGATGTATTGATCTGTTGATATATTTATTGTGTTGAATTGATGTACTTATTGTAAATTTGGAAGAAAAATAAATGTATTATTTTTTTTTTTTTTTTTTTTTTTTTTTTTTTTCGGTTTCCCGATGCCGGTCAGTCCTCCCGTGGCCTCCGACGCCTCACGGGAGTCGCGCCGGCGCATCAACTACAGCCACTCCCCACATCCCGCAGGGTTAGTGACTGTAGATACCAGAATCGTGTGCCCTAAGCAGACGGAGAGAACCTAGAATGACCGCCTTCTGCATTTGACCTGCCAGCCACTCGGCTGGTTTTTGGCAGGCCGGTATGATCTTCAGTTCCGAGAGCAGCGTAGGCTTTATCCCTCCGAGTACACCGATAATAAGGACGACCATTTTGACCGAGTAGCCTGGGTACAGCACTTGGAGCTCGTACCGGAGATCGCGATATTTGGTCCGTTTCTCCTCCTCCTTCAAGGTGATGTTTTTCTCCGCAGGTGCCGAGAACTCGATAACATACATCACCTTGAGTTGATGGTCGAGGAGGCTTGTTGGCTTGGATTAGCCTGACAGTCGGGAACGAGTAGTTCCAGTAAATCCGGCATTTCTCGTTCTCGACAACGGACTCAATATCTCCGGGGACGTAAGGCAGCACTGGTGTCTGGTCTACCCCGTACGAGTGCCTTAGATGGTAGTATAGCACTCGTAAAGCCGCGTTATGTCGGTGGATGTAGGCCGAAATCGCATATATAGGGCATGCAGAAAGTAAGTGCATGAGCGATTCCGGCGCCTGATGGCAGGTCCTGCAGTTGATATCAGGAACCTCTACACGCCACACGCGGCTACGGTAGACCAAGGTGTTGATAACACCATCTTGACAGGCCATAATGAATCCCTCGGTCTCCGACTTAAGCCCTGCTGACCTTAGAAAGGCGAAGGTCAGCCTGGTCGATAAACCCAGTGTTTCTATGTTCTTATAGAAGACACCATGCTGGGGTTTATCGACATGCTGCCGAAACAGATTTTCCTGTTCGGCAGCTCTAATTCGGGCTTTCAGACGATTTGGCTGAAGTTCGGTGACTGACTCAACATCAGCACCTCGCCGGCCTCCTCGCCTGATGTCAAATGCGAGACCGAGTTCATCTGCGGCTCTTTTTGCTGCCTTGAACAATCCTGCTCCCACTCCTACAGTTTCATGATGTTTTACGAACCGCAAGAGGGGATCTGAGCTCCTGAGTATGTTACATGCCATACTCAGTACTACTCTGCCATGCGTACACTCCAGGCTCAAGAGTCCTCGGCCCCCCCGTTGACGTGGGAGGTACACACGAGGAACGGACGATCTAGGATGAATACTTCTGTGAATATTCATCATCTTGCGGGTATCTCTGTCTAATTGACGCAGCTCATCTACCCTCCACTTTACTACTCCGAAGGAGTAGAGCAGAATCGGAACGGCAAGCATATTAGTTGCAGACACTTTGTTCTTCCCCGAAAGTTCGGAAGACCAAATCTTTCGGAGGCGGTGTCTGTACTTGCCGCGGAGAGAATCTTTTATTTGTGATACATCCTGGATGTGCCTTTGTTGCACACCCAGATATGTATAGGTCTCTCCGGCATCCAGATGTCTTAGGATGCTTCCGTCTGCGAGCTGCGCATCTTCAGAAAATTCCCCGCATCGTCCTCTCTTGAGGTGGACGACTGCACATTTGTCCAACCCGAACTCCATACCAATTGCCCGCGTATATTCTTCGACCACTCTAAGAGCGTTTTGTAGTTCGCGCTCTCCGGAGGCATAAAGTTTAAGGTCATCCATATAAAATAGATGGGTGACCTTATGCCTCCGGTCGCTGGGTGGCCCACATTGATATCCGCGGGTTTGGCGGAGCCCAACAGACAACGGCAGCAGTGAGATGCAGAAGAGGAGAGGACTCAGGGAGTCACCCTGGAAAACTCCTCTCCCTAAATGCCACCTGCTCTGTCGTAACCCGCTGTGTACCTGATGTTATGGTGAAGCGGGTCTTCCAGAGCGGCAGCAGCTGTTCTATGCATCTCACTAGTGGTGCTGGTACCGCAAGGCATTCGAGCAAGTACAACAATAGCTCATGTGATGTTGTATCAAATGCCTTGCGGTAATCAATCCAGGCCATCGATAGATTCCGCTTGTATTGCACAGAATCCTGTGTAATACAGCGGTCTATCAGCAGGCTGTCCTTGCAACCTGCCATGCCCTTCTTGGAACCACGCTGTTCGTGTATCTGCTGGATGACCGGATCAACAGACCTCAGCGTCCTAGCATACAAGATACGTGTAAATATCTTGTAGCAGGAGTTAAGGCAAGTGATCGGCCTATAATTCCTCGGGTCGGAAAGATCCCCCTTTTTGGGGATAAGCACAGTACGTCCCTCGACAAACCAGTCCGGAATCTGCTGCCCCTCGTTCAACCATAAGTTGAAAACTCGCGCCAGACGGCGGTGAGTGGAAGGAAATTTCTTCCACCACCAGTTGTTAATGCCGTCTGGGCCCGGGGCAGCGAAGTTCTTGGTACCAACAAGCGCTTGTTGGACTTCCTCCGTACTGATTGCCGGGCACACTTCTTCTGGCTCTTCAAGATGTCTGTGGCACAGAGCCTCGAAGTGTGCTATTGCTGGAGTGTCGCTATTGAATGGACGCGTCGCTTCGTAGGTTCCCTTCCAGAAGGTTTCGACATCTTCTACAGTCGGCGGATTCTCGACAACACGCTGTGGCTCTTGAAAGAGGCGGGAAGGATTCGTACGGAACAAAGTGTTTTGTTCCATACTCCTGACCCGCCTCTTCAATGTTTTCTTTATCGCCATGAGCGCTCGGATCCTATCTAGACAGTGCTGCTTGATGGTAAGCATCACTGTCAGATTTAGAGTATGGTGTTGACGTCTTAATCCGGCTGCTATGCGCCGGATTCTGGGAGTAAAGACTCTACCAGTCGTCTTATATTCCACCACACTCTGGATCCGAGAAGCGTGTTGTCTGGCCGACTGTATTTTGCCCTCAATTTTTTGTACACGCCGCTTGGCTTTCTCGACCCCGTGATTGGTTGACCTCTCACGGGGGACGAGTTGCTTCGCGGCGTTGTACACGGCACAGTTGATTTGCCAGATGTCTACATCCTCCGGAATTTCCTCATCGATGACCGCGTCCATTCTAGCCAGGTCTTGTGGCTTTAGGTTAGCCCTGGTGTTAAGGCTAACCCTCGTCCTTAAGTCTACGTCGGTGAACTCTAAAGGATGTTCCCCATCAGCTGGTAATTGCCGCGGTGGGACTGCGGCTGGCAGTTCTTCCAGCTGACGGGGTGCCCTTACGTAACCTGTCCTGCGCAAGAAGGATACTTGATCTCTCAGGTGTTGTTGAGAGAAGGCGCGATGCTCTGGATGCATTTCGCACCAAAGTGCATGCAATCGCGCCATGTATCCCCTTCGCTCAGGTTCGCTACTCTCGCGGCAGGTCAGCAAGTCATCTTTTAGTTCCCTCGTCCACTTAAAGCGTCCATGTACAATTGCGGTGTCGTTATCGTTTGGACCGTCCGGTAAGGCCCCTCCCATCTGTCCCTGTATGTATTATTTTTTTTTTTTTTTTTTTTTTTTCGGTTTCCCGATGCCGGTCAGTCCTCCCGTGGCCTCCGACGCCTCACGGGAGTCGCGCCGGCGCATCAACTACAGCCACTCCCCACATCCCGCAGGGTTAGTGACTGTAGATACCAGAATCATGTGCCCTAAGCAGACGGAGAGAACCCAGAATGACCGCCTTCTGCATTTGGCCTGCCAGCCACTCGGCTGATTTTTGACAGGCCGGTATGATCTTCAGTTCCGAGAGCAGCGTAGGCTTTATCCCTCCGAGTACACCGATAATAAGGACGACCATTTTGACCGAGTAGCCTGGGTACAGCACTTGGAGCTCGTACCGGAGATCGCGATATTTGGTCCGTTTCTCCTCCTCCTTCAAGGTGATGTTTTTCTCCGCAGGTGCCGAGAACTCGATGACATACATCACCTTGAGTTGATGGTCGAGGAGGACTATGTCAGGCTTGTTGGCTTGGATTAGCCTGACAGTCGGGAACGAGTAATTCCAGTAAATCCGGCATTTCTCGTTCTCGACAACGGACTCAATATCTCCGGGGACGTAAGGCAGCACTGGTGTCTGGTCTACCCCGTACGAGTGCCTTAGATGGTAGTATAGCACTCGTAAAGCCGCGTTATGTCGGTGGATGTAGGCCGAAATCGCATATATAGGGCATGCAGATAGTAAGTGCATGAGCGATTCCGGCGCCTGATGGCAGGTCCTGCAGTTGATATCAGGAACCTCTACACGCCACACGCGGCTACGGTAGACCAAGGTGTTGATAACACCATCTTGACAGGCCATAATGAATCCCTCGGTCTCCGACTTAAGCCCTGCTGACCTTAGAAAGGCGAAGGTCAGCCTGGTCGATAAACCCAGTGTTTCTATGTTCTTATAGAAGACACCATGCTGGGGTTTATCGACGTGTTGCCGAAACAGTTTTTCCTGTTCGGCAGCTCTGATTCGGGCTTTCAGACGGTTTGGCTGAAGTTCAGTGACTGACTCAACATCAGCACCTCGCCGGCCTCCTCGCCTGATGTCAAATGCGAGACCGAGTTCATCTGCGGCTCTTTTTGCTGCCTTGAACAATCCTGCTCCCACTCCTACAGTTTCGTGATGTTTTACGAACCGCAAGAGGGGATCTGAGCTCCTGAGTATGTTACATGCCATACTCAGTACTACTCTGCCATGCGTACACTCCAAGCTCAAGAGTCCTCGGCCCCCCCGTTGACGTGGGAGGTACACACGAGGAACGGACGATCTAGGATGAATACTTCTGTGAATATTCATCATCTTGCGGGTATCTCTGTCTAATTGACGCAGCTCATCTACCCTCCACTTTACTACTCCGAAGGAGTAGAGCAGAATCGGAACGGCAAGCATATTAGTTGCAGACACCTTGTTCTTCCCCGAAAGTTCGGAAGACCAAATCTTTCGGAGGCGGTGTCTGTACTTGCCGCGGAGAGAATCTTTTATTTGTGATACATCCTGGATGTGCCTTTGTTGCACACCCAGATATGTATAGGTCTCTCCGGCATCCAGATGTCTTAGGATGCTTCCGTCTGCAAGCTGCGCATCTTCAGGAAATTCCCCGCATCGTCCTCTCTTGAGGTGGACGACTGCACATTTGTCCAACCCGAACTCCATACCAATTGCCCGCGTATATTCTTCGACCACCCTAAGAGCGTTTTGTAGTTCGCGCTCTCCGGAGGCATAAAGTTTAAGGTCATCCATATAAAATAGATGGGTGACCTTATGCCTCCGGTCGCTGGGTGGCCCGCATTGATATCCGCGAGTTTGGCGGAGCCCAACAGACAACGGCAGCAGTGAGATGCAGAAGAGGAGAGGACTCAGGGAGTCACCCTGGAAAACTCCTCTCCTAAATGCCACCTGCCCTGTCGTGACCCGCTGTGCACCTGATGTTATGGTGAAGCGGGTCTTCCAGAGCGGTAGCAGCTGTTCTATGCATCTCACTAGTGGTGCTGGTACCGCAAGACATTCGAGCAAGTACAACAACAGCTCATGCGATGTTGTATCAAATGCCTTGCGGTAATCAATCCAGGCCATCGATAGATTCCGCTTGTATTGCACAGAATCCTGTGTAATACAGCGGTCTATCAGCAGGCTGTCCTTGCAACCTGCCATGCCCTTCTTGGCACCACGCTGTTCGTGTATCTGCTGGAAGACCGGATCAACAGACCTCAGCGTCCTAGCATACAAGATACGTGTAAATATCTTGTAGCAGGAGTTAAGGCAGGTGATCGGCCTATAATTCCTCGGGTCGGAAAGATCCCCCTTTTTGGGGATAAGTACAGTACGTCCCTCGACGAACCAGTCCGGAATCTGCTGCCCCTCGTTCAACCATGAGTTGAAAACTCGCGCCAGACGGCGGTGAGTGGAAGGAAATTTCTTCCACCACCAGTTGTTAATGCCGTCTGGGCCCGGGGCAGCGAAGTTCTTGGTACCAACAAGTGCTTGTTGGACTTCCTCCGTACTGATTGCCGGGCACACTTCTTCTGGCTCTTCAAGATGTCTGTGACACAGAGCCTCGAAGTGTGCAATTGATGGAGTATCGCTATTGAATGGACGCGGCGTTTCGTAGATTTCCTTCCAGAAGGTTTCGACATCTTCTACAGTCGGCGGATTCTCGACAACACGCTGTGGCTCTTGAAAGAGGCGGGAAGGGTTCGTATGGAACAAATTGTTTTGTTCCATACTCCTCACCCGCCTCTTCAATGTTTTCTTTATCGCCATGAGCGCTCGGATCCTATCTAGACAGTGCTGCTTGATGGTAAGCATCACTGTCAGATTTAGAGTATGGTGTTGACGTCTTAATCCGGCAGCTATGCGCCGGATCCTGGGAGTAAAAACTCTACCAGTCGTCTTATATTCCACCACACTCTGGATCCGAGAAGCGTGTTGTCTGGCCGACTGTATCTTGCCTTCGATTTTTTGTACACGCCGCTTGGCTTTCTCGACCCCGTGATTGGTTGACCTCTCACGGGGGACGAGTTGCTTCGCGGCGTTGTACACGGCACAGTTTATTTGCCAGATGTCTACATCTTCCGGAATTTCCTCATCGATGACCCCGTCCATTCTAGCCAGGTCTTGTGGCTTTAGGTTAGCCCTGGTGTTAAGGCTAACCCTCGTCCTTAAGTCTACACCGGTGAACTCTAAAGGATGTTCCCCATCAGCTGGTATTTGCCGCGGTGGAACTGCGGCTGGCAGTTCTTCCAGCTGACGGGGTGCCCTTACGTAACCTGTCCTGAGCAGAAAGGATACTTGATCTCTCAGATGTTGTTGAGAGAAGGCGCGATGCTCAGGATGCATTTCGCACCAAAGTGCATGCATTCGCGCCATGTATCCCCTTCGCTCAGGTTCGCTACTCTCGCGGCAGGTCAGCAAGTCATCCCGAAGTTCCCTCGTCCACTTAAAGCGTCCATGTGCAATAGCATTGTCGTCATCGTTAGGACCGTCCGGTAAGGCCCCTCCCATCTGTCCTTGACCTCCATCCGATTGAGGTCGATTGTGAGGGGCCCTTCTAAGGTTGTATGGAACCATAGCAATAAGAGTACCAGGGTAGTTAGCCCTGGTACTCCCGGCCGGCATTAGTCAGGCAGAGTTGCCTCTGCCTGTCCAGGGTGCACCAACGTGGAGGTTGCCGGTCCTTTGCACCCCTATGTATTATTATTATTATTATTATTATTATTATTATTATTTAGAATCACAGGTAACGACATTATTAAAATTAGCTATTTTCAACTAGAAAATATTTTGAGCAGGTAAAATTTTGCATCCCTGACATAGAAAATCTATTTACGTAAACTGGATAAGACCTAAAAGTTCTAAGAAGTAATATATTCTTAAAGAAAAAGATAAATAACACCTTACGTTTTCCTTAATTTAGAGTAGTTGAAGTCGTGTTAACTGTGAATTTATTTATTCGAAAATATTCATATTGAAACAACCATGAATCAATTGAGAGGAAAACATTTAACGCGAGACTCGACTAGAGATTAACGTCATCAGTTTATACTAATGGTGGAAAATCATTTCAACTGCGACAAAGGAAATGGTAACCCTTGTTTCTTGTTCGAGCTGTACAACAGTGAATACTTGAACTACGTTGAATTTCGAAAATTGTATCATACTATTTGAGTACCGCTGACAATTGAACCGAATAACAGTATTTATGGCTTTGATTCTTTAAGACGGAAGTTACAATCTTACATCGGCCTGACTATACTGATATTTTAAAACATTATATTCTAGAAAAAGGGGACCAAACTTGAAGATAGTTTTATTACAGATTTTTCTCTGCTTCATTAAAACTCTAACAAAGTAGTTGGCTTTATGAAGGTTCGACCTGGAGCTTAGTGATTCTAAAGTATTTTAGATTTTTAACCGCACATTAACAACTATCCCAAGATAATTTTATAAAGCATTTATAAAACCACAACACGTTCTAAATTCTCTGTAACACTCGATACTCCTAACTTGGTCTTAATATTTATAAAGTTTTATTGAAGGCTTGACAAATGCCTTGATAAGCCAATAAAGACTAAAAGATAACTTACTTTTGATATAACTTCTCGAAGACTTCTTTAAAACTTTCTTTAACACAAAACTATCTTTAAGCGCACTTGGCATATAAAAAGTCTGGCATAAATAACTAGTTTATGAGCTGGCCACTATAAAGCACTGATAAAACCTAAATAAATCTAAAAGGTATTTAAATTATTATTTGAGTGGGATGTCGTCCAGAATTCCTGTTAATACACACGATAGAAAGATTGAGTAAGCGTAAAGGATTCAGAATTTAAAGTAGTTCCCAAGCATTATATTATTATAATGTTAATTTCCAACTTATTTGCAAACGGCAGCATCTTTGACGGCGGTAAAGGGATCGACGTTTTTATGTTGCAAGTAAGTTTGAACTGAACTTTACAATGTAAGTTAAATAATTTCCATGGTACTTTTTTTTGTGAGGGAATCTATAACATAAGATCTTAATTTCTTAATATTATTATAACTTAATTTTATAACGTAGAAATATTAAATTGTGACTAATATTCAAGCACTACCTGTTTAAAATCATAGATTACTCTCATAAACATAGTAATTGGAGAAAATCGTTCTGAGCAATAATTGCCTGGTAATAAATTTCATTTTAACTATAGAGGCAGTTTAAAATTAACATTAATGGCCTTATGCATTATTCAAGTTTTTATTGATAAAAAGCATTGCTGGTGATTATGTTTGGCACAAAGAAGCAATTTTTTTGTTTAAAAGCGAATGTGCCTGTTGTTTTTTGTAGGCGGAGAGTCTATAACAATTTAAATGTAATAGCCCACTGAACAATACCAGTGTTAGACGTGGTAAATAAATCATCCCAAACAAAATCAATAGATATGATATATTGAGTGTGTCATTATCCCTGGCATTTATTGACACTCGCTACTTTTCAGCAGAGTAAATAAAACACTGATTACATAATAAATCATTTTTCTGTAAAAATATAGCATTATCTATCTAAATACAATTCTCAACATTGTCTTTTCTTTATTTACCTATCGTTAAGTAAAATCAAATTTAGGGTGTCTCGTAAGAAAGTTCCAACTTTATGCCAGTTTATGAAACTGCTTATTATTCGCTAAGAAATTTTTGAGATATGCGAGAATAAATGAGGTAAGCAATAAAGCAATATACTAATAAATAGTGTGGGGGTATCGCGGATTAACTTCAGAAGATATATTTTAACGGAATGTCGCATATACAGGGTGTCCCAACCAAAAGTAAGCACCCTGAATAACTTTGGAGATAAAATTTTTTTGAAAAATTGGTGAAACACGTCGACCTTGTTTCCAAGGGCGACATATTTTAATGTAATACTTGTATACCTATCATCATCCCTCTATCCTACAAGGTCACCTCCTCAAAAAATTCAAATGGCAAGGAGGGTCGAGTGATACATCTTTTGAAAGGTCTTTCAATTCTCTACATAACTATGTATTTTTTAAACTTTTATCTATTCGTTCCTGAGAAATAATTGTTTCATTATTTTAGGTTCGGGAAATAAAAATAAAAGAAGCAGTTTAAATTATCATATGTATTGTTCTAAATGACCCCCACCGACTTCCATACAGTAGTATAATCTGTCTTGAAATTCTGTACGAACATTTCTGAACACATCTGGAGTCAATAAACGTCATTCTCGAACAATTCTTTCACGTAACTCTTCCAGAGATTCTGGTTTTGTTGCAAATACTTTCGATTTCAAATGTCGTCACAGAAAGATATCCAAGGGAGTTAAATCGGGTAGCCTAGCGGGCCACTCCACAGGACCTCTCCTTCCAATCCATCGCTCAGGAAACCGATTATCCAAAAATTGACAGACTGCTATGGCAAAATGTGGGGGTGCCCCATCCTGTTGAAAAAATAAATTTGGATAATCATTCGGTCAATGTTATTTTCTAATAGATCTAGGTACCTTTCGCCATTTAAATTGTCAGGAATAAAAAACGGCCCGACAATGTGATCCCCCAAGATGCCAACCCAAACATTTAACTTCTGAGACCTTTGGGTATGAGTTTCCATGAACAAATGTGGATTGGTTTCACTCCAATACCTACAATTGTGCCTGTTTACCTCCCCATTTAACTGAAATGTCGATTCATCAGAAGAACACGTATTGTACAGTAGATTGGCATTACTGTTTAATTGTTCACCAAAAATCTCACAGAATTCAAGCCGACGATCGGGATCATCTTCGTTTAATTCGTGTACCAATTTAAATTTATATGGATGAAATTTGTGGACCTTTACAATTCGATGAACACTGCTTCGTGATATACCGGAAGCCTCAGCTACTTTCCTGATCGATTGAGTATTGTCCATCTACAAATGACCTAGAACTGCCACTTCGACTGGTTAATTCCTAATCGGTCGCTGATGTTCATGGTTTTTGTTTCCTATAGAACCTGTTTCCATAAATTTTTTCAATAATTGTAAAACATACTAAGAACCAACCCTTCTAACTGGGTGATTTCTATTGAATATGCGCTCCGTAGCTCTAGCACAATTATTGTTTTTAAAATAAATGCTGACAATTTCTATTCTTTCCTGAAAGGTATAAACCATTTTGAAAACTCACTCTGGTAAAATGTATCTCGATTTAAAATTGGTTGTGAACAAATTAATGTACAAGAACTATGAAATACTTATGAGTCTTTTATTATTCTAAAACTAAACGGACAAGCAAAGTGTTTTTTGTCGAAAAAACTCGTGTTGATTTGAGAGCACTAAAAAATGTAGTTTTTTTTATAAATTCCAATATCCAGTGCCGTGTATTTTAGATTTTATAAACGATTTCGATTGTGTGTAGTCATCAAAAATAAAATCATTTTCCTTAAGAACGAATCGACAAAAGTTAAAAAAAAATACACAGTTATGTAGGGAATTGCAAGACCTTTCAAAAGATGTATCACCCGACCCTCTTTGCCATTTTAATTTCTTGGAGGGGTGGCCGTGTAGGGTAGAGGGATGATGATCGGTATACAAGTATTACATTAAAATATGTCCCCCTTGGAAACAAGGTCGACGTGTTTCACCAATTTTTCAAAAAAAATTTTATCTCCAAAGTTATTCAGGGTGTCTACTTTTGGTTGGGACACCCTGTATTTGGTACAAATACTGTATTCCTGTGGTACAAACAGTTTAAGAGAGGGATATTTTAGCATACGATGATCCGCACACAGAGCGGCCTTTTGAAGTTGTTCCGAGAAACATTGTCGCTGAGAAACTTATTAAGAAAAATCCACATATTACGTATACACAGATAGAGGAAGAGTATTAAAATCAGTGCACCAGCCATTCGTGCAATTTTACAAGATTACCTGTCGTACGTAAAGTGTGTACGGGGTCCGTGAAGTTGACCGCCTCAAATGAGTTTTTTATGTTTTGTCCATACCAATATTTAGTAACTTAGTTGTAACTATTTGTAACTTATATACCGAAATTTGCAACTCGCCCCATTAGTAGATATTAAGAAATATATTTTTGGTGTACACTTCCCGGAAGCCACACAAGTTTTAATTTTATTAGTTTACACATGACCATCATTTAGTAACTAATTTGTAACTATTTGTAATTTATAAATTAAAATATACAGGGTGTTTCAGGTATGCGGTCATTAATTTCTAGGGGTGATTCTGCATAAAAAAAATATGAAAAAAAAGTTTATAAACATGGGTCCGAAAATCCCTCCTAAGGGCCTTGTGGGCCTCTGAAGGGGGCACCCAAAATTGACATTTTATTTAAATACACAAAAAAAGGTTTTCTTTTTTGTAACGCCGTAGGACCAACTAGTTTCCAGAAATTTGAACATAAAGGAATTTTTCCAGTCTTTTTGCGCAACCAGAATTTTTTCAATGATTTCATTATTTTTATCCACATATTCGCAAGTACCGTGGACAGAAGGTCATCTTTCGATCTGCACTTTTACAAATTCACACCGCATTTTTTTATTTGTAAATACTTCTTGCCAATGATTAACTTACTTAGCTTTTTGTTACTTACTTATTTGGCTGTTATTGGTGTCCGATATTGAATTGTCATTAATGACATAAAAGTTAAGGTTCTCATTGCGCAGTCTTTAATAAGAGAATTTCAATTTTTATTTAATATGAGTTACACTTTCGAAGAACAGGACGATATTCATTTATTCTGCGGTCGAACCTGAGGTAATGCTGCTGAAGCAAGAAGATTGTACGAAGAAGCTTTCCCAAATAGAAGAATACTTTGCGAAAGATTCTTTGTAAGTGTAGATCGTTCGTTACGAGAAAGGGGTAAGTTTGTTTACAGACGAAGCGGGGTTTACGCGGGATGGTGTTGTCAACTGTCACAACAATCACATATGGTTAGAAGAAAATCCTCATGCTTTCTTTGAGTCCAGGCACCAAGAAAAATTCTCCATCAACGTTTGGCAGGTATACTTGGCAACAGATTATTAGGACCACTTGTTTTACCTAATGGATTGATGGGTTAAATTATCTAAATTTTTTAACAAACAATTTAATAGATCTCTTGGACGATGTGTCGTATGAGACCAGAAGGACAATGTGGTTCATGCACGATGGTGCACCTACCCATTTCAGATTAGTTGTTCGAAATTATTTAAATGAAGCTTATCCCAATAGATGGATTGGCAGAAACAGACCAGTAGCTTGGCCCCCCGATCTTCCGACCTAAATCCTCTTGGCTATTTTCTCTGGGATTCTTTGAAAAGCCTTGTCTATTCAACTCCTGTGACCAATCTTGAAGAGTTACGTGAACGTGCAGAAATGGGGTGCGAAATTATCAGGAACACGCCAGGAATTTTTCAACGGGTCTTTGTTTCATTGAATCATCGTCTAGCAGCTTATGTGAAAATGAATGGCGCCCATTTTGAACATTTAATTTAATTTGTTAATCTTTAAAACCTGTTGAGTCCTTTAATTTATTAATAATTTGTTATTTTTTCTTAGTTTATTCAAGAGAATAATAAATACAATTTCACTAATATTTGTTCTTTTTTCAATGATAAGTCGACAGCCAACCCTATTGGTACTTCTCTGTGTCACGTAATACAGATTTTTTATTTAAAAAAATTGACTGCCTACGGTTTTTATTCTTATTAAATTATGCAGAAGAGCGAGAAATCATTATCCTTATTTTTGAATCCTAGGCAATGCATGCGTTTCTTTATGTTCAGATTTCTGGAAATTGGTTGGTCCTACGGCGTTACAACAAGAGAACCTTTTTTGTGTATTTATAGCCAAGGCATCATATTCCGATGAGACATTCACAAAAAATTCACATTAAAAAAATTGGGGGGAGAAGTAAGTCCCCTCTTTCCAATTTTGTGCACCCCTGACTGAATTTACTCTTGGTGAATAACATCAGATAATGACCTTTATTAATATCGAATCACGTGTAAAAACTAGTCACTGTAGTTCAAAGGGTTCCTGAGATATTAAATAAAATGTCAATTTTGGGTGCCCCTTTCAGAGGCCCGCAGCGCCCTTAGGAGGGATTTTCGGACTCATGTTTACATGAACTATTTTTCATATTTTTTTATGTAAAATCAACCCTAGAAATTAATGACCGCATAGCTGAAACACCCTATATAACTACATCATAGCCGAGTAATAAATTATTAAATTGTGACGGCCAACTTCTCGTCATCCGCACGACACCATAATTTTGCAATTTTTGTCCTGTCATCATTTAGTAACTAATTTGTAACTATTTGTTACCCATAAATTAGAATTTGTAACTGCATGATAGCCCAGTTATAAATTATTAAATTCTCGGCAGCCACACGATAACATAATTTCGCATTTTTCCTCTCATTATTTAGTAACTAATTTGTAACTATTTGTAACACTAAAACTTAAATTTCAGGCTCAGCCATTATTGAGGTAAAACTGATAAAATTTTGGCCCTCTGAATCCTCGTGTTTCTCACCCTTTTCTTCATTTTGAGATGAAATACTATCCTCGTTCAAATTTATTATAAATTTATTTCCACTATGTATATGAAATTTGGCAATTTTTAAATAATCATCAATTGTAATTACTTTTCTAATTCTTTTTTCCCAATCTTCCTTGTTAATTTTCGACACTTCATTTTGAATTAACTCTACGATTTTTTTTATCGACTTTCTGAAAAATATTTCCTTTTCTGTCGTTTTTCTTTAATTTACACCAAATTAATTCAATCGGCCTGAAAATACAGAAATTTGGAGGCAATCTTAACACTTTGTGGCCATATCGCTCCGCTACATTATATATAATATACTTCTCATAATTTTTCATTTGCAGGACTTCTAACAGTTGTGCTTTATTATAATTTTCCTCATAATAGAGATCATGTTCCGTTAAAAAAAATTGTAACTCTAGCTTAGTAGAACTCTTGTTAGGAATTTTATACAGTTGTCTCGAATGGTACTTCGCATTGTCAAGAACACTAATGCTATTCGGTTTTAATTTTGGAATTAGTGTATTTTCAAACCATTCCTCAAATATTTCTCCCTCCATGTTCTTGTGGTAATCCACATTATAGTTTCCATATTTTTTCCGCACAGTTTCAATGCATTATCAACTCATCCATCAACTGTTCCATAGTGCAATATAATCAACCGAGTCCCTTTATTAGGGGATAATGAGATTGGTTGACATTTCCTAGATCCATCAGTCCATATTTTTTTACGGTGTCATGAGTGTCATATCAAGTTTCATCTAGATAATAAATTGGTCTATTTTCCCTTCTGAGTTCTTTTATCTTTTGTAGATATGAATTTCGCCAATCCACTATTCGTCTACTTGCCATAATCGCCATGCGTTTATTAATATTTTGATATTTTAATCCAATTATTCTCAGCCAAGGTCCTAAAGTTCTTTTGGTATATTTTAGATGATAATCTATTTCTTTTAATTTTCTGTCTACCACGCCAATAGTTGGGATTTCATTTTTCTGATACGCGTCGTAAGCTAAAGTTCTTAAAAGTTTTGATAACGATGAGTTTTCGATTGACCGGCGTCGGATCTTTGTTTTCTTGGGCCAGCACCTTCTTTCACCAGTTTGTGTATTGTGGAACGGGGAACGTTAGTCAGAGATGCTGTTTCACCTACTACATCCAAGTCATACAAATTAGGGTCATTAACTCGTCGCTTCCAAATATTATTGTAAACATTAAGGCAAATTTGTTTCGCGTGCTTGTTCAAATGTAACCGATTTTTTCTTACTGAAAACACTAACGAACTACTACTACTACTACTACTACTATTCAAAATAATAAGATTTGTGGGGTAAAAATGAAACAATCGGAAAAACTGAACAAAAAATCATGTACCGCAACCTTATTAATTTTTATATTTCAGTACAGAATAAAATAAAATGTATATGATGGTGATGCAAATTACAATAAAATTGAGATACGGTTAAAAAGCACATAATAATTGATATCCATAATAATTTCCATTTTCCCGGGAATTAGAATTTGGGGAAATTCCCGGGAAACTTCCCATTTCCCGAGGAGAATTTTTTGCTACCCATCACTATTCTCGAATATTAAATTTTGCATAAAGGATTTTTTGGGGGACAGGTGCAGAAGATAAATAATGTCTCTTCCAACTAGTTCTTCAATTTCAGCCACTATGTGACGTATGCACGAAAGCATTCTTCTTCGGTTGAGTATTAACATATACGAGGCATAATAGTAATAGTTTATAAACAAAAGACGGAGACATCCTAGCCGACCCCTCCGCTATAACTACCCACATATGCATTTGATTGTTGATATTACTATTTTATATTCGTTTTTAATTAAATTTCGAAGATTTTAATTAGACATAGTATGCTAATCACAAATTTAAATAAATTATTGCTTTAAGAATTGCCGAAAAATTTTTTATAGTTTAAATAATTATATTGCTTTTAGTAAAGTGGATAAGAGCTGTAAATAATTAGCTGAATTGATTTCATAGTCTAAAACAAATAATTCGGTTCATTAACCTGTTTTCGCATTAGATAAGCTATATGTAAATATTTAATTTAAAGTTAGTCATTCATAAATCACAAGTACGCAACAAAAATAGTCGTTATAATAATACTTTGTCTACAATTCACTCAATGATCAATTCCTTAAGAAATATTATCCGTTAATATTATTCACCTCCTCGAGTACTTAAATCACACCTCAAATGGGCGAATAATGTGTACAAAAAGGCCGATAGCAAATACAGTCAGTCAAATAATATTCTTGTTGAATCCAAAGTGTGGTAGATTATATAAAAATGGGAAAATTTTCACCAAAAAATCAAGATAAACATGTAAAGGTGTGTGAGGAGTATGGAACAAAACAAGTTGTTCCATACGAACCTTTCTCGCCTATTTCGAGAGCCTTTGTGTGTTTTCGACAACACTGATGTAGTTTTCCACGAAACACCAAAACACTATATACTGCATTCGACGCATGTTTCGCCAACCAAGTTTGCATCATCTGGAGATGATTAAGACTAACCTATTTATTCATAAATTATTGTCACTGTTCAGTGAACCGTGACCCATTGACCAATAAAGCGGGCAATTTGGGATAGGCACTCTGTCACTATTCATACTATTTTTACACTTAATGATTTCCAAGCTTTCAAATGCATCCAGCTGTCTAGTATTTGTTACATTCTCAATTGATCCAAAATTGCTAATATCCATTTTATGGTTGATCTCAAACGCTTGTTGGACAACACTAGACTTATATATTCTACCATAGTTTAGATGGGCCATATGCTCTTTGAACTGAGTTTGAATTGATCTTCTGGTCTGTCCAACATTTTTTTGATTACAGTCCTTACAGCTAACTTCATAAATCCTTGACTTTTCGTTTGTTTTCCGATGAATTAACCACTGTCATACCTATATCTTTAAAAGTCTTACCAATACCATGGGTGATTCGAAGATGGAATGGAATCGATACAAATTTCAGATTTTCTCTTTCATTTTGAAAGGTCGAGGAATCTCGAAGCGACTCTTTAAATTTTCGTTTCCTAATTACTTTATCAATTAAACTTACAAAATATCCATTACTCGCAGCTATATCCTCAATCAATGCCTTCTCTTTTTCAAACCTCTCCTTCTTGAGGGGGAAGCTGAATAGATGATGGACTAGAAAATTAAAATTCGCCATTTTGTGTTGATCACAATGGTGACTATTGGTATCTTTTCTTTATATGTCAAAGTCTAACTTATTTTCACTATTTCTAATTATTAATACATCTAAAATTGGTAGTTATCCAGAGTTTTTAATTTCGTATGTGAATTTAACTGACGCGAAATGATTGTTTAAACAAGAAAGTTTTCAATATCAGCGACTTTTGTATTAAACACTGCAAAAACATCATGTACATACCTGAGCCATACTCTCGAGAAATACTCGAATTCTTCTTTTGCTTCCATCTCGAATCTGTTCATGAAGAGCCTGGCAATGAATGGTGATAAAGAGTTACTCATGCTGTTCCTTCATGTTGTTCGAAGAAATTATCATTGAATCGAAAACAATTTTGTTTCATGCAGTCTAGTGAGTTGAGGATATTTTTTTTACTACATCTTGACTGAAATTATTTAATTCGAGTAGATTCTTAAGGTAGTCCAAGGAACAATTGGAAACAATGAACAAACGTCAAAGGAGATCAAAATTTTTTTTTACGCAACCGTTTGATAGTTTTTCTGTGTTTTATAGATTTTGACTTTCTATTTATTTTAGTGACAGTGTCTGTCGAGATTTGATTTCTGCAAGCTTCTGTGACAAATTCTTTAGAGCAATCTCATCTCATCTGTTTTCGATAATCCGCTGACTATAGAAGATGTCGATACCTGCTGAAAGGGAATTTATTGAACGATGCGTCCATTATTTATCAACACTCTAGCAGTTGCAAGCTTCGATGCTCTCTGACACACACTTTCAGGACAGGAGGATGTGTGCTTGACTATCAGTACGAAGGAGATCCAATAAGCTCTTGTTGGCAGTGAGAACTGTTCACCTTAAGTTAGACGGCATAAACAACTGGTGGAGGAAGAAATTTCCATTTACAGCCATTTGGCGTGCGTTTTCTACTCATAGTGAATAAGAGGCAACAGATATAGAACTGGTCTGTCAAAGGATTTACTATGCTCCTATCCAACCCGAGGAATTTTAGACCGATCACTTGCCTCAACTCATGCTACAAAATATTTACATATATCTTGTATGCCCGGATGCTGAGGTCTGTTGATCCGGTTTTTCAGCTTTTAGCGAATTGAAATAGGTATAAATTTTACATAATCAATTAAAGGCAATATTTTTTCCAGTAGAACTGTTGCCGGACAGTCCTCAGATGAACTCCGACACCTCACGAGAGTTCGTTTAAACTTCAGTGTTAATATCGCCATATCAAAAGATCTAATCCACTTCATGATATATTTGTCATAAATTGAACAGCTCGTTCTCCTTAAGAAACCTTATGTTCACTTTACAGTCCAGTAACATCTCTATACTTCTTTACATGTTTTGTTTTTAATTAATCAAATCCTGCAGTACTTGAGTCCACTGCCTTACTTGTCCCTACGCCTCTGAATGCTGCACGAGCACATGTAATGCTTTACTTCAGTATCTAAGGTAACGTCACATTTTTAGATCTCGTGGGAATTAGATATCGTGGGAATTTTAAATCGGTGTTTTTAAATAGGTTGCAGTGTAAAACGCATTCAAAAAGCTGAATATATATACAGGATGAAGCGTTAGATCTCATGGGAAAATGGCATCGGAGTTTTAGATCCCGTGGGAATTAGATCTCATGGGTATTAGATCTCATGGGACTTCCTTTTATCGGTCAATATAAAACTTATTCAGAAACCAGAACAGATATACGAGGTGGCTATATTAGAATTAGATCTAGTGGGAATTAGATATCGTCAGAATTAGATCTCGTGGGAATTTGACCTCATGGGACGTCCACGTTCAATTAAGTAAGTGTATAATGGCCAATTCGCTCTGACAATATTCCACTCAGATGTAGGTAAAATTTTTGCATTAGATTGATTACTCGTGAACAAATTCATGACGATAGGAAAGTGATCTGATCCAAAAGTATCGGAACCAACAGTCCAGGAAATTTTACCAGCAATATCACAAGAACAAAGAGAAATATCTACGACAGATTTTTGTTGCCCTGGGCGCTCTAACCTAGAACATCGTTCCATTTATACATATTATTATTATATTTGTTGATACTATAAATGCATTGCTACAATATAACAGTACACGAGCATGTCGTACCTAATGTGATATACGCGCAAAGATCTAATAGTCGAGAAAATAAAGCACTAAAAACGGCTCAACCTCCGAAATTTCCGCAGCAAGACGGATTTTAATGCGGTTTTTTGCATTCGATTCGTGAGAGCATCAGGAAATTTTGTGAACTACTCTGATGAATAGCAAATGAAAAATTGCATATTTGCATTGTAAAAATGCATTGTTCAAAGTGCATTTAGAATAATTAATTTGCAACTCGGTAAAAATTGATTGAAATGAGTCAAAATTTGTTACTCGGGGGTTTTCGGGGTCGCTGAATACGAATATCATGGCGGCAACGGCCTCCGAGGTACCTGGAGCCCAGGGTGGATACTATCTACCTCATCTCCTGGAATTTCATGTGAATTTGTAATATATTTAGTTGAAACTCATTACTCGGGGGGTTTTCGGGGTAGCTGAACACGAATATCACGACGGCAACGACCTCCGAGGTACCTGGAGCCCAGGGTGAACCTATTTTCCTGGAACTTCTTGTGAATTTTTAATATATTTAGTTGAAATTCGTTACTCGGGGGTTTTCGGGGTCGCTGAACATGAATATCACGGCGGAAACGTTCTACGGGGTACCTGGAGCCCAGGGTGGACCTCAGCTCCTGGAATTACCTTGAGTATAGCATCATTTTTATACGAATTTGCATATATTACTCAAAGTTATTTATTTATATATTATTGTTTAAAAAAATACCACAAACTTATTCAATGAAAAACATTTATTATTTAATTACACATTGAAGTTTTCTTCTTCACTCTCTTCGTCTGCAAATCCAATTCCAACCGATAATTGTTTTTCTTCTAAATAATGTTCTATATTAGAACAATTGCAGCCAGCACAATTTTTGCAAGCAACATTGCAGATTAATGTAATGCAGATTAATGCAATGTTGCTTGCAAAAATTGTGCTGGCTGCAATTGTTCTAATGTAGAACATTATTTAGAAGAAGAACAATAATATATAAATAAATAATTTTGAGTAATATATGCAAATTCGTATAAAAATGATGCTATACTCAAGGTAATTCCAGGAGATGAGGTCCACCCTGGGCTCCAGGTACCTCGGAGGTCGTTGCCACCATGATATTCGTGTTCAGCGACCCCGAAAACCCCCGAGAAACAAATTTGGATTCACTTCAATCAATTTTTACCGAGTTGCAAATTAATTATTCTAAATGCATTTTGAACAATGAATTTTTACAATGCAAATATGCAATTTTTCATTTAATATTCATCAGATTAGTTCAAAAAACCTCATTAAAATCCGTCTTACTGCGGAAATTTCGGAGGTTTAGTGCTTTATTACCTCGACCACTAAACAACAAAGTATACGCCTAGAAACATTAAGAACTTGAAAATAAACATTAGAACATTAATTCTTGCTATTCTACAGCACATTTTTCATCAGGCAGTATTTATTTTTTTATTTATTTACAATGTACTTTTTGTCAGTCCCTGTTGAAACAAATGTTAAGGGACGTATTTACTTTTGTTAGAAAAATCTCTCTTATCCATATTAAATGGAACATACCACTGTTACCTGAAAAAAAACTACAAACTACATTGTACCGATATTTTTACATCCGACTCTAAAATATGTAATGGGTCACATTCCACATGCAGTTTTTTATAAGCAAGTTAATTAAGTATGAAGTAATAAACAGTGTACAGGAAAGTCTCATAGAGAATAAAGTTATAATAAACACCAAGTCCTAGTATGAAATAACAAGGTAGCCGTTGAAGCAAAGATTTATTGTTAAATTACTTTCACTCTAATTTAATACTTCGGATAGAATTTAATCCCATACCAAGCAGAATTAATAAGTGTAAATAACTAACTCTGTTGATGAATTGTCGGTATAACATGTAAATTAGGCGCTGAAAATTCTTAACGCCTCTAATGCCTTTAAAAAATGTAATGTCATTAGTTTTTACCGATATTCAGACCATGTAATAATACTGCAGTGCGTTATGTCAAATATGGTAATACTTGCATTTTTTTACTGTCAGCGAAATATTTCCGTACAAAATTAGTTTAGCAGTCCCAGATAGCACAGGATATTCTAAGAATGATCTGTAAGTGTCCTCCGGGGAATGTATATATTCGAAATATTATTTTATTATTCTTAGAATATATGTAATTTATTATGATGATCTAGGAATATTTCATACGAATAATAAAGGAATATTCTTCGTGAATAATAATCTAATGTTCTTAGAATATAAATATGTTTTCATAATGAAACAGTACTATTCAGGGAAAATCATCCTACGAATATTCTTTCATAAGGAAACAATAATATTCAAGGAAAATAATATATGAATATTATCTTTGAATTGTATTTTATTATTTTTTTTCAATACAACATTAAAATTGTTTAATAATATAAATCGAATTAATGCTATATGAAATATAGTTAATATGATAACTTCGGTGTGGTATGTGTAATATCTGTTATGTACTTACCTAAGTACCACCGTATTAATACCAAAATACATTGATTATTTAAATATCAGAGATGACTAAAATGACAGCTTACAATTAAAATTTGATTTATATTCTCTTACATTTGAAACTATTTAATTTAATTTTTAAATTCCTTAATAATCTACCATGCAATGCCAGGTCAGTGATTGGTACATAAGGTGTGTTTCTTGGTCCAGGTTATAAGCAGATAACAAGAGATGCTACTAATACAAATAGAGTAAACTGAAGAGAGATGACCATTCTCGAAGCTATCAACTCATGATCCGATTTGATAAACGTTCTGTGCGTTAGACAGTCTGCGACTGCGTGGCAGTGCGTGGTTTGGCAATTTTGGCGCTACTCTCGTCATACTGCAGACATTTTGCATTTTGTAACGCTGCAATGCAGTTTCAAGTTTGTGAGATTGTACTTTATTAATTCTTGATTTAATAATATAATTATTTCCTGTGATTAATTCTGTGCGTGTTGGATGTGGATTATCGATATTTGGGAAATAGGTAAGTGTGCTATATTTATATTTCGGCTTTTAAGGTTAACCAATAATTATCTGCTAATTTATAAAAATGTTGGCAAAATATTTATTGTTTATTTGTTATGGTACTTATTGTGTTATTGTATAATTTAAAAGAGTTAGCAGTAGCATATATCTGGCTTTGCTAGTTCAAGCCACCCAACATTTTATGAGGTTTTCTTAGAGAGCTTTAAAATACATAATGAAAAATATTTTGTTATTAAAACAGATTTAAAATTACTACGTTTTGAAGGCATTGGCAAAATTTTAGTAATTTTATATTAGAATTCACAAAATGTTGCATATAAAATTTGATATGTACCTCCTTTATACGTTCCTTTATTGCAAACGTAAACAGGTAGAGTGTCTAAATTAAAGAGTCGATGGAAAACCTGGAAAAGTCAGGAATTTTAACGGCTCTCCAAGAATCTGAACCCTGTTACAGATATTTTTATTTATTTAATTTTTTGGTTGTTTTTAGGTTGCTTATTTGTCTAGATTAGGCAGATCAAGTTGCAAGGAATGTGTTAGAAGAATTTTATGTAAAATTTTAAAAAATAATGTTGCCGAATTGTACAACCTCCATGGCCATAAATGCAAAAAGGTTTTTGTTACTACAAAACTTTTCCAAGCAGTTACTGGTATGTAATACTTCATTTGTTCAGGAATAGTTTGCCATTAAGTAATGATTTTGTGTGTATTGCACACGTTCTAATTTTTAAAATGGGTAAAATGATATATGTTTAACAAAATAGTTCAGGCTGCTATTAAGTTTAATTGCTACTACTAGTCAAATAACACCTAGGCTGATTTGTTGTAAATTTTGCAAAGAAACAGTTTTCTCTTGACTCTTTATAAAATTAGTTGCTTCGGCAATAAATTAGATTTTTTTGTCTTAAATTTACTTAAGAAAATTTCCTTTTCAGAGTCTGTAAAGTTATCAGGTTTTGCAGCGACTACAAGAGAAATAGAACTTTGTACTGCGGTATGGCTGACTAAGGCTTCTGAAAGATAGAAAAAGGAACAGAAATGAGGAAAATGTGCCAGAGTAAAATAGATATATAGTTATACACATACTTAATGGAAATAAAATAAATTTATGCAACTATTTTTTGTTATTGCAGATACTAAAAAAATTGATGACCGATTTAAACATTATTAAAAGGCAGAATGAATAATATATTGTGCAATTATCGGACAAAAAAAATAATCTTAAATAATAAATCACATAGTTTTAAATTGGTTATCAATCTTATGTTCAAAAATTAGATTGGGGATATCTAAATTGAATTATTCTGGGTATGAATTCGGAAATAAGAATAATACAGGATTATACCCACAATATTCGTGAAAGAGTGAAGTGATAACCTAAGAATATTCTATTGGGCAAAAAATATTAAGAGAATATTTTAAAAATATTCTCAGGATAACTTGAATATTCCTGTAATATAGATTTTGGATGATCCCAGAATATCTATAGACTGTACCATATGCATGAAAAAGAATATTCTTGTAATATCTGGAATATTTAAAACTTATTTTAAGAATAATCGAATCTTCCAAAAGTATATTCAGTGATTATTCCAGGAATAAGATTGTGCTATCTGGGGTAATAGTAACAGTAATAGTAACAATAATAGTACTGGTAATGGTCATGGTAACTGTAATAATGAGAATATTCTATTGGGCAAAAAATATTAAGGGAATATTTTAAAAATATTCTCAGGATAACTTGAATATTCCTGTAATATAGATTTTGGATGATCACAGAATATCTATAGACTGTACTATATGCATGAAAAAGAATATTCTTGTAATATATGGAATATTTAAAACTTATTTTAAGAATAATCGAATCTTCCAAAAGTATATTCAGTGATTATTCCAGGAATAAGATTGTGCTATCGGGGGTAATAGTAACAGTAATAGTAACAGTAATAATACTGGTAATGGTAATGGTAACTGTAATAATAATAATAACAGAAATATAAACAGGAACAGTAGCAGAAGCAGTAATAGCAGCAGCAGAAGCACGATAATAATAGTTTTTTTTAAGAATTTTTCGATTCAGCATCGAAAGATAATAAGTGTAGCCAATAGCAAAATATGTCACAGTCAGCTATAACAATTAACATAGGCACCATCTTAATCAAAAAAATTAAAACTTAATGCCTACATTAGTACATTAAGGGCCGATCTTATTAGATTTATTTGATAAATAGTTTTTCTGGATATAATATCAATAATTGTTTCCATTTATTTACCAAACAAATTTAATGGGAGATGGAAATACCAGCCCTAAATGTTCAAAATGTTGCCCGTTATTTCGTAAATAATGTTCCAATCATTCCATAAACGACTTGCTCACGTTTCCAAATTCTATCAATAATTCGGACTTTAAAATATTTTGGTCATTCGCTGTATACATTGTTTTTTAAGTAACTCCATAAAAATAAGTGAAAAGGGGTCAAATCAGTAATCCGAACAGATCACTGCTCCTCTATAACCAATCCAGCGGTTTCAGAAAATGTCATTTTATATACTATATACTGTTCTTTCGTTATTTGCAGTATAAGAATGAGACGAGTATTTGCTGTGTGGGTGTGGGTGTGCTTGAATATATACGTTTTTATTTATAATATGGCTTTAATCTAATAGTGTGATCTTTGCAGGTTTCACCATGGATAATGATAATAATACCCGAAGCAAGAGAATGCTAATGTTGGCGTTAAATAAATCTACAATAACAAATTTCAAAAATCAAAGTGTGAAAAATCGTAAACCTATTCAAAATGAAGATTATGAGTACATTCAGCCCTCCGATATAAGTAGTAGTGATAGTTCTTGTTCTGATATAGAAGATATTTTATTAAACACTTCAGATCTAGTTGCTCACACAACAGTTTCTAATTTATCAGTTCCGAACAAATCTTTAGAAATCATTCAAACATCCACTGAAACTGAAGTAAATTTGTCTCTTTTGGGCTGGCTGCCAGTTAATCCTGCTACTGCTACATTGATTTTGAATGAAGCTACTTCTTCAAATCAAACAGAACCTTCAGTAAATAAAGTTATAGTTGAAGAACCTTCATCACTGTTACAACTTCAGCCACTTACTCCCGTTTTTTCTACTATCTTTGTCACTGATGATATTTTACAAAGCATGGTTGAGGGTGAAATAAATGGTACTAATAATGACACAGGTGAAATTTTAAAAGAATGTGAACCCAATAATGGTGATGTTCAGTACACAAAAAATGGTGCAGTTAGAAAGAGAAGAAAGTTTGATTTGTGTTTAGAAGAAAGAAAGAAACAAAAATTACAATCAGTAGCAGAGATGCATGCAGTAAAAAGAGGTTGTGACAATGAAAAATGTCCCAATAGGTGCTCAACAAAAATATCTAAAGAAAGAAGGCAGTTTGTGAACAAAGAATTTTGGAAAATAGAGAGTCCAATGGAACGAAAATCTTTCATGTTACATCATGTTTCAAACGTTCCTGTCAAACAACGAACGGTAGTTTGTGATGAAAGCGACTTTAGGAGGAGTAACTCTTTTCAGTATAATTTAAAAGATGAGAATGGAGTTTCTCACAAGGTCTGCAAAACATTTTTCTTAACAACCCTCGGATATGATAAGAAAAATGACAAAGTTCTTCGCACATCTTCAAAAAATGTAAAAAACTCTGTAGTGCCTCCCGAAGATAGAAGAGGCTTGAAAGAACCTCACAATAAGCTAGATGAAGAACCTATTGGCCAACATATTAACTCCTTTCAGCCTTCTCTTTCGCATTACCGCAGAGAACATGCACCTAATAGGTTATATTTGCCTAGTGACATGTCTTTCACAGATTTGCATAAAGACTTTATGGTGAAAAGTTCTTACAAATGCTCATAGGAAAAATACCGAACAGTAGCAAAGAAAATGAATATATCCATCGTGCACCTTGGACATGAGGAGTGTGAACTTTGTGAAGAATTCAATTTGCACGATGAAACTCACACCAAAGAAAATCGAATTGCAGTTGCTGTAATAAGTGGGTAAAACATATCTTAATGATAAAGAAAAAGAAGAAGATAAAGATTGTATTATTTACTGCGCTGTTGGTAAAAAGCAGAAAACATCAAAACCATTTGCAGCTGTTTGGAATGAAACTGTATTTGGGCGCTCTAGGGATGAACTTATAAGCACATTCTATCAGTTTTTGTTAACCAAAAGAGATATAAATAACATAATATTGTGGCTAGATAATTGTTCGGCCCAGAATAAAAACTGGTCACTCTTCTCTTTTTTAATTTCTAATCTCTAGTTTTGTTGAAACTAAATATGGTAATTGAAATAAAAAGCTTTTGTTACCGGAGTGGCTTGGCAAATCCAGATATTTCTCAGACAAAAAATGTACCAATAATTTGGTTATCGATTATACTCGTCGAAATTTTGAATTTTTGTGGTCGCTGAGTGGTAACTTCCATCATACAGTGAGGATTATTTTGTGCTTAAAAACAGCAGTAATGTCTATTGTGTAGTGAATAAAAAAACGTTCACATTTAAATATCTTTATTGATTTAAATCTTAGCAAAGTTTGACAACCAACAATTCACGGCTATACAATTGATACCAATTTACAATAAATGTCACTGAGATTCTATTTATGATAATAATTCAAATTCCTAAGATACAAAAACCAACTTTTTTAAATAACAAATAAAAAGCAGGCAGACATTACTGCTAAGTTCGTGTATAAATTTTGTGTTTTTCTTGTAAACAGAATGTCACCGTTATCCCAAGAAGACCAAATAAACTAATCTTTTCTAAGCCATTGGTTTCATTCAGAGACAAGGCAACGAATCAACACCTTAGGGGCTTTCCTTTTCAATAAATTAGCGTCTCCGAGTAGCACAGAATGTCTCTGATGTGACAAACTGTTATTCCATTTAGATAAAACTTCATGGTCGCAATTGTTCATAACTTGCATTCCCCTGCCGCATCGAGGACCTGGTTTAACGAGGTGCAGACAGAAATGATTAATACTTTTGGGGTTATGTTGATCGTTTTGTTCGTTTATGTCACGATTGTCACAATAGTAATGACCGGTACTTCCAGTCTCGGTTAACACTAATCGAATGATACTGTGTTTCTCTCTCTCATTGTTACAATAATAATTTCCTTGCATATTATCATCCAGTTGTATTAACCGAGACCACAAGTACCGGCATTATTATTATTAACCATAACTATAGTATTGTGTAAATTATATTGTTTTTAATTCTTCGCAATAATTCATATTGAATTTTTAATTTTATGACATTCATGTAGTTACATAACCTAACAAAGTAACAAGAAAAATAAGTTCGTAAATACATGTAATGCGTTCCACTTAACAAAGTGCTAAAAGTGACGGCGCAACAATAACAGAACAGTTGGGAGTAATATGTATTTTAAAAGAAAAGCCCCTCTTGAGAACGTAGCCCAATCTTTTGTCTTGTTACAATTCATCATGTAACTAAAAGTGGCTTCGGTCGATATTAGGTTTTATTTTCCAAAGTTTGATTCTGTTGACACATATCGCACATAATTTTGCGAGAATGTAACCTCCTATCAAAATCACATTTGCTGTAAATTCTTGCATGAAACGTACTTTATACGGATGGAACTTCTCCTTTCTAAATATTCTGTGAACAGAACTTTGAGATATGCCATAGTCCCGTTCCATATCACCGATGGATATCTTAGGATTTTCTCTTACCGTTAGAGCATAAATTTATTGAATCAACCTTGAAAATTTCACACTACTTTTTCTGATCTAAATTTAATTCTAAGTAGAACAAATAGCCTGTTACTGAGGTACACCTACGTAATACTCGTACGGCAATTACAAATAATTTTTATGTAAAAAGAACAACTAAGAGTAGTACTATGAAAAGTTTGTTCCACAAGGGAATTGTACAGTTCAATCTTCTTCCTCATGAAATTAAGGCCAGTAAAACTGTTCAACAATTTAAATCTCAACTTTTATATTTAAAGAAAAATACTTCTTAGTAACCTACGAGTAGTTAAGTTGTTCTCAATGCAATTTTTGTTTAGTTAAGTTATTTTTAATGATGTTTTTATTTACTATTGTATCTTTTTTTGTATTATTATATTATTCTGTCTTGTTGAAACCATACGTCTACTATGTCAGTATGTGTATTAATTGTATTTACTATCTTCTTTAGATAAATAAATGAATTTATTATTATATATATATATAATATTGAGTTAAGAATGTCCCTGCAAATAATGAAAATCGATTAGTGACTTTTAGTCGACGGTTCGATTTAATTTTAATCAACTTCAAGTTGCAACACCCCCCGTCCAATTGCTGGCATAACACAATAAGCTGGGGGTTGTACTTATTGACCAGTAGCTCAGTTAGCAGGTCATGAATAAGGGCTTAGATTGATTTGATTCTAGGCTGGGCACCAAATAATTAAAAGTTTACTTTAAAAGCTAAAGATAGCGTTAAAACTTGAATTGTTGGGAAGGAAGTTAAATAAAAAGATATTATTTAATAAAAAGTATAATAAAAACTGGTATATGTACAAGATTTACATTGGCTCAGATGGCCTTTTTTTAGTAAAAAAAATCTACGTGGTTGAAGACCAACAAACTAACCGCACAAAAAAATGGATACGTTATTGAAAGAGAAAAAAATTAAAAATAAAATGACAGATCTCTTACAAATTTCTTCTGACCAAATATAAACTTTCACTGGGGACGAAGATCTTACGTAACTTCCAATGGGTTAGTCCAGCAAAGGATTCACCAACGGCTAAGCTCTTAATGGGTTCGGTGTCAGTTTGAATCACCACTGTCAGTTCTGCAGTTACCCTTGAGAAAAAATGCCAGCTGTATGAAATATCGTTTTTCTGCTCCACCCAGTATATAATGATCAGTTCAATCCACCAGGTATTAACATAAAAAGGGGAGAGTTTTATGAGATCATAGGCAATACAAAGTAAAAAGCTATGACGTTTGAATTGTCCAGCTACGTTGACAAAATATGAGAGTTAACACAAATTTACAGAGTAAATTGCAAACTAAACAAACTAGGATCGGTATTCCACAATATTTTAGGAAGTTGAAGACTCCAGCTAACTTAAGTATCAATAAAAGTTACGTTAAATAGAAAAAATATTAGTCCAACAAATAAACTAGGTGTAGCTATGATAATAAACAAAGTGAAATAGGTATTCACTATATGTTAAGATATTTCTTTACTAAAAGAAGTTAATCTTCAAGAAAATAGAATTTAGAATGTCTGTATACAAACAGATAACTAGAAAGATAACGTAAATAAATATTTGCTAAATATAAAACAATACGATAGTTTTCAACTTGAACGTAACGTTAAATTAAATTATTTATTGGTTCCTCGGAGAGAGGTAATAATGAATTGCAGATAAAGTTAAATAAAGATATATAACTTGACTATATGTTTACTGTAGATAATTAAAAGTTAATCAAGTGCCAGATAACTAGGCAGGTATCTTTGCCAGAGAACTAGGCAAGGCTCCACTAGAGCAGCGTTCCTGACTAAGTACTAAGTAAACGTTCAAGTAAGCATTCTATATTTTAAATTTAGAAAAACCTTACGTTACTGAGGTCTGTTTGATAAATATATGCACTGGTATAAAATGATCCACCACAAAACAAATGCACCACATTAGATAATTTTCACAAAGGTTATAAACAAATAGGTTTAGTCCAAAAAGGTGTACCAATCTCCAAATGTCACCAGTCCCCACTGTTCAGAGCGCTACCAACGTAGCTAAGTGACCTAAAACATCAACAGACAAAGACAGAAAACAACTAACTACGATACAAAATTGCAACATCCGTTGCCGAGTAAATCTAAAATTTACAATAACCGAAAGTTAGTTTAATTAGCACACAAACTTATTACAATATCAGAGGGATATTAGATAAACAACAAGGCACGATAAATCGATATTAATCAATATTAATGATGGCTGTTCCAAAGAACAATCAAGGTGAACTGATCACCGAAAAGCAAATTCGCCCAAGACGTAAATTAAGATAATTACGGTACGATTTTATTATGAAAATTACCTCTAATGTACTTTAAATCAATATAGCAACTTTTTAAATAATTATGATCATAAAATCACATGATAATACCAGAAAACATATAAATTTTACCAGACCGCTGCACTAGAGATGGTTTCCATCTGAACGCTATACTAGTAAGAAGGAAGAAGCCCCGTTCTGCTCTCCCACCTAAACTCGGTTATAGTTTGGAAAGAGACAGACATTTGAGAGTAGAGTATGGGCAATAAAGATAGATAGATATTTAGTGCAAAAATCTGCAAAACCAATCTGGACTAGACTGGATGAAACTTAATTCATCGTGGACAACAACAAAGTGGAATGAAATGGCTTGCAATTTCGTTGCAAAGTATTATTATGTATTAAAAAATGGGTGTCTTTTGCCTGTTATTGTCTTTTTTTTAAGTAAATATTATGTCAAATGTATAGCCGTGGTCAAATTAACATCCATTAGTAACGCATTTGTTAGTTTTTTTAATACTGATTGAAATTTATCTTACTTTAAAATCTACCTTTTTAAAGACGTAAAATTGATTTAAAAAATTTGCTTAGTAACAATCAACAAAATTAACCTGCATATCAAAAAACAGTTTACAAGATACACTTGTGACAAAACTATAAATTACCGTTTTGGTTCAAACATCCGCATCCTATAAATTGATGGGTTGTAAATATTTGTCACAGCTAAATAAAGATTTAGTAGTTAAACACAAAATAAACTTCTGTTTGATTTTCACAATTTTAATAAACTTATGACAATTGTTTCGCCACACAGTGGCTTCGTCAGAATGGTGAGTACAAGACTAAATTCTTTATTACAAAGTGTGGGTATATATCAACTAATCTAGGGTAATAAAATGGAACAGTATTAAAATAAGGTACAAAATAATTTAGAAAATATTTAACAGCGGTGAACAGTTTAAATCTAGCTGGTTATTTAAAATGATATTACTATTTTTTAATTTATTAATTTCTAATAGTAATATCATTTTAAATGACCAGCTAGATTTAAACTGTTCACCGCTGTTAAATATTTTCTAAATTATTTTGTACCTTATTTTATTACTGTTCCATTTTATTACCCTAGATTAGTTGATATATACCCACACTTTGTAATAAAGAATTTAGTCTTGTACTCACCATCTGACGAAGCCACTGTGTGGCGAAACAATTGTCATAAGTTTATTAAAATTGTGAAAATCAAACAGAAGTTTATTTTGTGTTTATTTGTAAAATGGATTTTCATCAAGTAAAGGTCGAATCAATCAACGATTTAGTAGTTATATACAGCCCGTTATTCTTAATTTCCAACAGTATTGAGTTGTCATTGTTGCATGTTGTAGACACCAAAAAGTATAATAGATCATTCAAGATGTTTTAAATGTAATTACTTTGGGCTATTGAAATTTGTATTTAATAATTTTTTGATGGCAGTTGAATCACCAGGTTAAAAATGGGTTTTATTTATTAATTATATTCTTTTCGATAATAATAATAACAATAATAATGTTTGATATTGAATCCGTTGTCGAGAATCAGAAATGCCGGATTTACTGGAACTACTCATTCCCGACGATCAGGCTAATCCAAGCCAACAAGCCTGACATAGTCCTCCTCGATCATCAACTCAAGGTGATGTATGTCATCGAGTTCTCCGCACCAGCGGAGAAAAACATCACCCTAAAGGAGGAGGAGAAATGGACCTATCGCGATCTCCTGTACGAGCTTCAAGTGTTGTACCCAGGCTATTCAGTCAAATTAGTCGTCTTAATAATCGGTGTACTCGGAGGGATAAAGCCTACGCTGCTCTCGGAACTGAGGATCATACCGGCCTGCCAAAAATCAGCCGAGTGGCTAGCAGGCCAAATGCAGATGGCGGTCATTCTGGGTCCTCTCCGTCTACTTAGGGCACACGATTCTGGTATCTACAGTCACTAACCCTGCGGGATGTGGGGAGACGCTGTAGTAAATGCGCCGGCGCGACTCCCGTGAGGCGTCGGAGGCCACGGGAGGACTGTCCGACATCGGATAATCCGAAAAAAAATAATATTTATTTTTTTTAAAAATAAGTTACAATAATACACTATAATAAAAAAAAAATGTAATTATTAAATAAAAAAAAGTGATTTCAAGTGTTTCAAAATAGATATAAATTATTTATAAGTAACATAGTTGATTAAAGTGAACAGATTTTTTCAAGTACATTATTTTATACCGAGTGTATATTAAAAGTGGCTCACCCTCTTTATTTTCATTGTTTATGGAAATAATTAGAACAAATTTTAATATGTTGTTATATAAATAAAATTACATGCCTCCATGTTTCCATGTGCCACAAATGGGGTCTCGATGAGCACAGTCAACACACAGAGCTCTATGTGTACTGCTCATTTCCACCTGGCACATACAAACAAAACAAGATAGATTTACTGGGGTTCAAAATAAAACAAAGAATGTTTAGTGCCATATCTCAAAAAAAAAAGACAATTATGCAGCTACGAACACGTATTTCGGAGTTATTGCCCCTCATCAGCGTATCGTAACGTATCGTAGCTAAGGAATTGGATCTAGGATGGGATAGATCAAGAACATGAACTAAAATAGGGCTGGGAAGTACAGTACATGATACTCAATTAGTGCCTTCATGTTCCCATGTACAGTACACATAGATCTCTGTGTGTCGACTGTTACTTTGGGAAAATGCTTCCATGATCCGGTGTTGGATGGTCGAAAAAAATCTATTTCTAGCAAGACGGGGCACCAGCCCCTAATTTTATTGGAGTTAGAAGAGTTTTGCGGATATATTTTAGAAATAGGTGAATGGTTACAATAAACTGCCCTGTTCAATATCTCGCTCGTTCGCCGGACATAATCACTCTGGATTATTATTTTTGGAAGTTTATGAAATAAGATATTATAAAGCAAACAAATTGTATTAGGAATGCAATAAATTCTATTGATGGTAGGACTGCCCTTAAGGCAACATATAATGTTTTGGAAAGAGCCCAAAAATGTCTTGAAGTAGGAGGAGACATTTTTATCATTAAATTAATAGTTGTTAACATTATTGTAATTTTAAAGTAAATTATTTTTATGTTCCATGGCTAGTTGGTTTTAAAGAGTTTAAAACAGTTATTATTAAATCGGCTATTATCAATTTTATCAAAAAAATTATAGGGGACTTTTTTCCGAAACTGATTTTACATCGATTGAATTAAAAACAACGTTCCATTAAAAAAATACGCATTTTTGGAAATAACTTGATTTCTGTTTTCACTATCCTACTAGTTTGCTAAGTTAACCTCGTAGCTTCAATGATAACCGAGTTAGCAATGATTCTCATTTAATTTGGTTCATCCTGTATATAAAGAAATAAAGGATATAACTTAATCCGATTTCAGTTACATAAATATGCATACGTAAAATTCAAACATGGTCCCATAATCACAATCTTTATTAATGGTAGGTTCTCATAAGAGAAATGCCTCGCTCTTTTTTTCAGATCAAAATACATCGCTAGTCATTTGAAAATATCAGTTTATGAGTTCAGTCGAACTTACATAAGCCTTGTCATATTTTGGGACTCGCATGGAACTGAAGCCGGGTATAGAGACTTCTGAGGATTATCCAATTTTACGCTGATGTTATATTAGCGAAATTACTGTTAGCATTTATCATTAAACCAAAAGTTTTGAGACATCGTAGTAATATTGTGGTGCCTTTTTAATTAATTATCTCAATTTCCATCCTAAACAGATTCCATAAAATCGTTTTTGCTCATAATTATAAAGACATGTCTTTCACAGGAAAGCTTTCTTTTTAGAATTAAAAAAAAAATCATTTTCTTTATAAGAATTAAGTTCGAAAATTACTATATTTTAATATGGAAATTAAGTTCAAGGTAACCCTGTTTTTAAATTGAATTGAGTTATTTTTTGTAAAAAATAAAATGAAAAACAGTTTCAAACTACTTGAAAAATGATTATTTCATCACGGTTGCCGTTTTGGATTTTTTCGATTTTCAAAAATTGATTTTTATTTAAGACGAAAATTAATAAAATTTCATACTGAATATAGCCATACAGTTTTAGAACGTTAAAATGGCACTGTCTTCCAAATTTGTTAGAATTAGAGACATTTTAGACAAAATCTATTCTAGTCGAGATGGATTAATCGTCGAGCTCAAATACAATGGCTCGCTCACATTCCAAATTTAACGCCATTGTACATAACATTCATAGTTCCCCACTGATTTAAGGCAAAAAATATTAGAGGTATGCCGATACCAACGTAAAAAAAATCGCAAAAATTAGAGATTTCTGATATTACAAGTTGTTTCTGGGCAGATTGTGTTGTCTTCATTGGCGAACAAAACGGCCAAAGTAGGGGGTCAGTTCTTCCTGAAAAATCTTAAGGTACCGTGATCTAGTCAATATGTTCTTGAAAAAGAAAGGACCAAAAAATCCATCACCAACAATTCCATTTTTTGTGTATATTGTGTATGTGATACTTGCATTTAGTGAGGATATTCAGCTATCCAATGCCGATTTAAGTGACCATTTCAGCAAAAGATTGCTTCATCTGAAAAAGTATCCGCTTCACTCGGAGGGTTAGAAACATCTATTTTCAGCAAGATTGTGCAAATGTATATAAAGCTAAGCAAAATTTTTTAAACTTATTAAGACATGTTCTCAAACAGACTGATTTCAAGATATAGCAACATTACATGGCTTTCAAGATCTCCCAATCTAATAGCATCGGATTTTTTTCTGTAAGGCTATCTTAAACATAAAGTTTTCGAAAGCCGTCCCCAAACAAATCAAAATCTTAAGGATTTTGTTTAAGAGTAGACATGGGCAATTCCCGTTGTATGTTGCCGTGAGTGATGCATAATTTCAGAAGTAGGTCACAACAGTGCCTTGAGTGGATTGGAGGTTGCTTAAATGATATTATTTTTAACACGCTTTTATTAGCTTCACCTGTATGTTTGCTTGCTTGCTGGCTTGTTTGTTTGTTTGTTTGTAACCGACTCTTTGGACTCGATTTTGACCCACTTTAAACGGACAGATTTAATTGAAACTTTGTACACTTACGAAGAACCGGTAACAATACAATAATTTGATAAGTTTATATCATTATCCTGATCAGGATAGCTAGTCCTTTCCTCACGTATTCTCTGCGTGAGAGGAAAGGCTTAATATGTAAGTACATTCCACGATTGTCAGCTAGGTCGCGGTGGTCGAGCGGGTTAAGGCAGTAGATGCGAAACGACAGTCTCCTCGGGCGTGAGTTCAAATTCCACGGCTAAAATAAAAAATTATTTTTTTTTTCAGAAATATCTGTTGGATCGTAATATATTATAATATTAGCATCAATAAGCAATATAAATATAGTTTAAAACAACTAAAAAACACGCTTTCATAGCACATCAAACTAAAAAGTGAAAAATAAATATAGTTTAAAAAAACTAAAAAACACGCTTTTAAAGCACATCAAACTAAAAAAGTGAAAAATAATTATTAATATAAACTGAAAACAATAATGAACGAAAAATACTAGTATTATTGTGAAAAAAGCGTGGGGCGCTTTGTGCCATATTTTTCGTATATCGAGCAACCCACGCTTTTTTCACAATAATACTAGTATTTTTCGTTCATTATTGTTTTCAGTTTATATTAATAATTATTTTTCACTTTTTTAGTTTGATGTGCTTTAAAAAGCGTGTTTTTTAGTTTTTTGAAACTATATTTATTATACACTAAAACTGCATAATAAATAATTCGTTTCATTTTACTAATTTTTTTACTTGCAGCATCTATTTTTAAATAGGTCATACCTATTGTTGAACCCTGAATATATTTCAGAAGCTAAAGTATGCATGATTTTTTGTCGTGAATGAATTCTATTTAAAGAAGTGTCTTCCCAAGTAACATTTTAAAAGCCAAAGTTTTATCAAAGTTTCATTGTGACTTAAAATTAAAATAGTTTTAAAATTGCCCTAATAACTGAACGCATTATTTGAAGATAATTTTTTTTCTAAAAATGTTCTATAAATTCCTTTAAGCCTAGATTGCTTTCAAGTATGTTTGCTATTGTTAATATTTTATTATTAATAGCCCGTACCATCTTTATAAGGCTAGTTGCTCTTAAGACACCCTTAAATGCAATGTGTTTTTTTTCCATTCAATGAAATCTCAAAGATTTTTTTATTAATTTCGTGCTCTGTACAAAACTATGTGTAAAG
This sequence comes from Rhamnusium bicolor, assembly GCA_029963845.1. Classification (NCBI taxonomy): domain Eukaryota; kingdom Metazoa; phylum Arthropoda; class Insecta; order Coleoptera; family Cerambycidae; genus Rhamnusium; species Rhamnusium bicolor. The sequence continues at coordinate 493,624 of JANEYF010003706.1, read as the reverse complement.
TTTCAAGTTTGCTTTTAACAAGGTAAAAACAGGCTTTTTATAAATCAATGCAATCTTACAAAATCAATTATAAAACTAAATATGTTGCTGTTTAAAAGCTGGATTAAAACATTTTGCCACTTTATAATATTACACCATTTTGGTAGAGGCTTTCCAGTTTTATCTATATGCGTGTATGCCTTGTTGTGTATACGTTTAAATTGATTTAAATGTTGTCAAATTTGAGTATACTTAAGTAATTTTGATTGTATTGTATCATGGTTTGAAACGTAACGGATTTATGAGAATACTAGCCATTTTTATCAAATGATGGATAAGGAATAACGTCGGCCATATTGAATAAAATTTAGTAATCAAAATATAAACTAATATTTATATTGTGTTTGTATTGGGATGAGAAAAAATGAGAATGTGGGTTAACTTTTTGTAAATATATAACTAGAGAAATAATTTTTACAATAAAATTGATTACTTTAAAAAATAATGCTTTTGTTAAAATAAAAGTCAAAGTCAACCATTATTTTTATAATTTAAAAGCAATTAGTTTTGAAATGAAACTCCTAACTCTTATAATAGGTTTATAACAGGTATAAGGCTTTAGTATCTCAGCTAATAGTTTTTAAAACAGATTTAAAATATTGACTTCAGAACCTTCATAAAGTTCTCCATTTATGGCTTAAGAAGGATTTATCCTAGTTTTAGAACATTATAAAGGACAATAGTATTATGCAAAGCACTTAAAAAAAAGTTTTATAACTTCCAGACAGACAATAAAAAACTTAAAAGTGTGTTTTTCGTTTTCGCATCCGACACTTAATTTGAGATACAAGTCAGACAAATGTGCAAAATTTTTAAAAACGCTCTGTAGTTCGGAAGTGAAAAAAGATAGACGATCTCGGTTTGCGTCACTAATTATTACCCAAAAATCGAGCCCAGAACTCCTACAAAGGTTTCTTCTACACATGTATTTTGGTTCACCCTGTACAAGTTTTAATACTTTGGATTCAATGTAAATAGACAATACTTGCTGTTGATATTGGCAATGTTTGACGAAATAACAATTCACATAAATCAAACAGTTCGCTGGCGAAATGGAAGATATTAATGACCGGCTGATTTGCGATTGTATTAGCAGTATTAACGGATGATTTATTGAAAAATTATATGCATTGACATATTATTGAATTACGTTTTGTAATTGCCGAGGAATAAAATACCATTGTTTATAACAACAGAAAGCACATGACGTACATAAGTTGGATTTATTATATTAATATAAATTGATGAGCGTATAGGACACAGTCAAATATTTTGGGAAGTTATCTTGCTGAGCTTTCAATAAGTAATAAATGGTATCAGTGATCGAATCTAGCTGATAAGATTTATAATATGCAATTAAAATACAAAATGTACGGATGAGACAAATATACTATTTATTTAGATATCGGAAGTGATGGCGGCAAGTGAATAGTCGTGCGCACAGGTAGCTCTGCATTATTATAAAACATATCAAATTATAATTGGAAACCGAGAATCGAAATATGAACTAAACAATACTAGTGAATAAAAGTAACAGTTTATTAAATAAAATAAAAAAACACTAGACATATTAAGGGAAGACAAATACCAATAGTTAGTTAGGAAGTAAAACAAATTAAACATAATGGTGCTAACAAAACAATTTATTTCTGATGTAGAACAAGTCATAGTGACATCATTACAAAAAAGAAAGTGTTATAAAAGAGCTGAGTAAGTCAATTGCAAACAGTTTATATAAGAAATTTGAAAATGAATTCTCTGAAATACGTCAAGAAATATCATTAATTAAACAAGAATTTAAAGAATTCAAAGAACAAGCAATACAAAATGAAAAAATCTACAAGCAAAAACTGAACATGCTAGACCAACATTCACGCGATAAAAATATAGCTGTATTTGGATTTAAGGAAAGAAATGGAGAGAACCTGAAAAGAGATATAGCAGAGTTCTTTAATGAATCGAAATTAGGAACAAAAATAACTGCGGTAGATATTGATAGATGTCACAGGGTGGGAAAACATAGGAGTAATAACAAACCCAGGCCAATTATCGTGAAATTTGTTAATTACCAGAATAAACTTGATATTTTTAAAGTTAAGAAGAATCTAAAAGGAACCGGTATAATAATTAAAGAGGACCTGACACAGGAAAATTTAAAACTATATAATTTAGCAGCACAGAAATATGGTCATACAAACACCTGGACTAAGTATGGATCAATCTACGTGAAAACTCCAGAAGGAATCACTTTATACAGGGAGAGACAATATACGGGAAACACGGAAAATGAAGAAAACTAAGAAAAAAAAATTGTACATTTACTGTTCAATACTAAGTGTTATATAATTAAAAATATATTAATTTTTCATATAGTTAATCATATGTTTGGTTTATAAATTTTCACTTTTAAATGTAATATTAGTAAATAATAGATACATACTCCAAAATTTCTTTTAAACTGAAACTAATTTAACTTATCGTAATAAAATGTCTTTCATACAGTTACGAATTCTATAATTATTGCAGTGTTGTTTTATGAAAAACACACTTGATATGTAAGGAATTGTTTATAAATTCATAGTTTAATAAATATAAAACGGTATCTGCTTTTACAACTTATTCCACCAAAAAATGTAATTTTAAAATATTTCTACTTAATCTTTTGTTTGCAGAAAAAACTGCTTGAATTCCAAATAAAATAAATTTGTATTAACATAACTTAAAGCAGGATACCAGGCGCGTTGTTATTTCATTTTCTTGTTGCCATTTACTTTTCTTTTTTAGGGGCAAATATATTAAATTTAGTTTTAAGGTTGTTTGTTTATTTTTTCTATTATTGTATACAAAGAATACCTTTTCTTAGTTAGGCATCATGCAAATTTTCAAGAAACCATTAAAAATATGTCACATTAATATTCGCTCTTTAACTGCACATTTTCTTGACCTTGTAGATTTTTTTGAACACAACAGAATTTGATATTATCGCAGTCAGTGAAACTTGGTTAAATAAAAATATTTCTTCAGATATGGTGGCTATTGATGATTTTAGTTTGGTGAGACGAGACAGAGAGAGAGGGCGAGGAGGTGGAGTAGGGATTTATATAAAAAAATGCATTCCTTTTAATTTGCTAGATAACAATGAAACTATTGAGGATCTCTGGGTGAGTATTAAGTTAAATAAGCTGAGTTTGTGTATTGGATGTATTTACAAACCTCCAAATTTTAATTCTAATCTTTTTATTAGTGAATTTGAAAATATCCTAGTTAATACAGTGCCGAAATTTGATACCTTTATATGTATGGGTGATTTCAACATAGACTTGCTAAATATAAATAATACCGTTGTTAAAAACTTTTTAAATATCATAGACAGTATTGGCCTAAAACAAGTTATTGATAGCCCAACTAGAATTTCATTAAATTGTGCATCTTTGTTGGATTATGTCGTCATGTCTGAGGAATGCAATTTTACGGAAAGTGGTACTATTTCTTTGCCTAACATCTCTGATCACGAAATGGTTTATGCTCACATAAGTTTTGCAACACAGCATAATCAACTAACACCTCGTATGTACAGAAACTTGAAAAATATTGATAGAGAATTAGTTTACGTTCATCTGCGATCTATACCTTGGCGCAATATTTATGACATAGCTGACCTTGACGGCAAAGTAACTTTTTTTTAATGAAAATATTACAGTTTTAATGGATATGCATGCACCTCTGAAAACATATAATAATAAGAAGCCACATAACCCTTGGTTTACTAATAACATAAACGAACTTATTAAATTGAGAGATAAAGCACTCAATAAATTTAAGCGAACAAATTCTCCTCAACTTTGGCAAGAGTATAAAGATTTAAAAAATTATACTACTGGTGCAATTCGAAGGGAGAAAAAAGCATTTTTAAACCAACAGTTTCAGAAAAAAGATAGCAAAGAAGTCTGGGAGACTATTAACAAATTGCACATTCGTAATCAACAAGACAAAAAAGGTTTACCGCCAAATTTATGTGATGTTAATTCAATAAATCAGCACTTTCTAAACTCTGTACCGCAAATCGCACCCAACATGAACAATGTTGCAAATTACTACAATGATATTAAAGAAACGGTAAACTCGTCTCTTATATTTCGGGCCGTCACTGAAATTGAAATATCTAAACATTTATTCTCCATTAAATCTAAAGCTGTTGGTGCCGATGGTATGCACGTAAATTTCATTATATTATGTTGTCCTTTTATTCTCGAATATATTTGTCATATTGTTAACTTTTGCTTAAACAATTCAGTTTTTCCTAAAGCTTGGAAAGTAGCACATATAATTCCTCTGCCCAAAATTGCAAATCCGCTAGGTTTTAATGACCTGAGGCCGATAAGTATATTACCAGTCTTGTCTAAAATATTAGAATATGAGGTCAAGAGTCAAACAGTGGAACATATTGAAAAAAATCAAGTTCTGCCAGAAACGCAATCTGGTTTTAGAAAAGGACATAGTTGCGCAACTGCTCTTTTAAATGTTACTGACCATATTTTTCGATCCACTGACTCCGGTATGTGTACTATGCTTGTGCTACTTGATTATTCCAAAGCCTTCGACACAATAAATCATGATATTCTATTATTAATCTTGAAATATATAGGTTTTGACACAACTGCTGTAACTTTTATTCAGAATTATTTACAGGGTAGAAAACAGAAGGTTGTTTTAAATGGGGAATATTCAGATAGTGTAAATGTTTCATGTGGAGTGCCGCAGGGTTCCATACTAGGACCTATTTTATTTACTATATATACTTCCTTTCTGCCTTCTTTGACCGAGAAATGCAGCATACAGATGTATGCAGACGACACACAATTATTTTATTCTTTTGATCCTCATAACTTTCACAGCAGTTGCGATATTGTTAGTAGTGAACTTAAAAAAATTTACGATACATCGATAGAACATTGTTTGCATTTAAATCCAAGTAAGTGTGCTGTAATGCTTTTCGGGCGTCAAGCTGATAGAATTAACTTAACCCCAAATGTCGACATAAAAATAAATAATGTATCAATACCTATAAAAAATGAGGTGAAAAATTTAGGACTTATACTCGATACGGACCTTAGATTTCAACAACATATTTCAAATTGTATAAAAAAAGCTATATGTAAATTAAAATTATTATATAACTCCAGACATATTCTTAATAAAAAACTTAAACTACTCTTGTGTGACTCACTAGTACTCTCCGTTTTTAACTATTGTGACACTGTATATGGGCCTTGCCTGACAGCAATTTCCTCTCAACGCATACAAAAAATTCAGAATTATTGTTTGAGATTCGTATATGGAATTAGAAAACGTGAGCCGGTGAGTTACAAATTACCTGATGCCAAATGGTTAAATATGAAGAACAGACGGAAACTACATTGTGCTACATTATATCACAAAATAATACTATTCAATAGTCCCAGATACTTATACAGGAAGATTGTATTTCGAACTGACGTGCATAATTTAAACATAAGACACAAGGGTACTCTAACACCACCGATGCATAACACAGCGATATTTGAAAGATCGTTCTCCCAAAATATTGCTACTTTGTATAATTCCATTCCCTCTGCAATTAAGTCTCTCTCCGTGTCGTCTTTCTCCAAACGTTTTAATCTGATCTGCCTATCATGAAACCTGCTATACCTAACTAAGATTTTTTGAATTTGTTTATAAAAAATATATATATGTACATATATATTATTACGTGTCTATATATAAATATATAATATAATCTTGGAATACATTATCATAGTTTACGATATTTTTATGTATTTTGCCTCGTCGTTGGGTTAAGTGGAAGAACAGCCTGCACGGTATGCAAAGCCGTGCAAAGCTGAACTTCGCCCATTCATAAATGATGTATGTCTTTTTTTGAATAAAGTGTGTTATTATTATTATTATTATTATTTGTTATAAAGACCTGAACACCCAGAATAAACCTGCTTTTTTTATAAACAATCGTTCATCTATTAAAGCTATTACCAGTTGAGTGTGTATAGAAAAGCTCGAGACGCAGAGTAAAAATTGATAACTTTGTCAGCTCTATAGAGTTTGATCTCGATTTTACCATTACTTGACTTCATAAAATTCACATTCTTCAGAGTATCTCCTTGTGATTCCGTAAGAATGATGAGGAGATCAATGTCCTCGCCGATGAAGATGACACGTTCGTGAATTTTTGATTTCTCAATAGCAGTTTGTACAATAAGCATACCAACATATTTCTCAACTTGTTTTACGCTGTATTCTACGTTTTGAAGGATCTCACATAACGTACTGATTCGACGCCATATCTTCGCTTCATAGAAATTTCTGCACAGGCCATTGATTCACTGAAAGGACGTTTGGTTGCGGCTTGTTTATTCAGTTATATTTTGTTCATTACATATGGTATTTATAAAATAATATGACACTGATTTTTCAAACTTCTATTTATTTCTAGAAGTACAAATTTAGAAATGAAATGTTTAGCACCTTTTTCCAAGATGATGTCCAATTGCTATAATCACAACAGTACCTATATAATTTATGTTAATATTATTAAGCCCCCCTATGATTTATAATTACCTGTTTTATTAGGCCTCTCATGAATAATTAGCAGTCAAATTGGTTAAGTTTTATGTTGCCTGTCGTCTGCTCAGTAATTCCGATGGGTTCGTAGGTCAGGACAGTTATTAAATGTTGATAAATATTATCAAATAGGCTTTTAGCTTTATTTATCAACGAGATGTGACATAGAAATTAAAGAAGGTATCACTTCTAATAAATATTTTTGAGAAAGAGAAATTGTGAACTTTAGAATGTTGTAAATAATAAATAAATAATAAAAATAGTAGTAAATAATTTTTGATACGGTGTGAAGCAAGTTAAAAGAGAAGTTAAGTGGGTGCCATGTTATCAATAAAAATATTAATAGCAATAGTCACAGGTGTCAATCCATTAAATAGAGCTGGGCGATTGTCAAAAGTCATAATGGATTATCGATTGTTGAGAAATAATCGATTATTTCGATTAATCGATTATAATCGATTAATCGATTAATCAAATAATCGATTAATCGATTAATCAATCAATCGATTAATCAAATGATCGATTAATCAAATAATCGATTAATCAAATGATCGATTAATCGATTATTTGATTAATCGATTATTTGATTAATCGATTAATCAAATAATCGTATAATCGAAAATCGGTTTTAATCTATTAATCGTAAAAGCGATTAACCGATTATATTCGATTTTAACCAGCCTTAATCGATTATTCCATTCTCTTGCCCACTCCTAATTTACGGAGCTATAGGATTCATCTTAAGGTTATTTTCAATTTTATTTACATACTGTTTATTTATATGACTATAATACTATATTAATTGTATTAAGTAAAGACATAGATAATGAAGATGTAGCGCTGGGCGATTGTCAAAAGTTATAATCGATTATTGAAAATTAATCGATTATTTCGATTAATCGAATATAATCTATTAATCGATTAATCAAATAATCGATTAATCGATTAATCAAATAATCGATTAATCAAATGATCGATTAATCAATTAATCAAATTATCGTTTAATCGATCAATCAAATGATCGATTAATCGATTATATAAGAAGAACACGGTAAGTCACTCACTACTTTGCGAAACTTTAGAAGATCTTGGTATTCGGGGAACTAATCTAAAATTATTCACTAACTATCTAGACAAAAGAATTCAGTATGTTTCCCTTAACGGTGTATGTAGTGATAAGAAAACTATTAAATATGGTATTCCCCAGGGAACTGTCTTGGGACCACTACTATTCATTATTTATATTAATAATTTATTTCTCCTTGAAACTAAAGGACAAATAATTACTTTTGCAGACGATACTGTCATATATTATAAAGACATAGATTGGATTAGATTAAAGCAGAAGGTAGAAACAGATTTTATACTTATTAAAAAATGGTTTAACAGTAAGATACTTACCATAAACTATGATAAAACTTTTTTTCTCCCTTTTTCCTCATATAAAAAAGAATTTGCCAGCGTATAATACACTAGAGATCAACGAGGATGGTCAAATAATACACATAAATTCAACAAATAGTGTTAAATATTTAGGAACATTTATAGATTGTCATTTAAAATGGGATGTTCATGCAGAATACATAACAAGTAAACTTAGATCAATTATATATTTATTTTACAAACTCAAAAATATTCTGGAAACACACGATCTCAAAACATTATATCATGCCTTAGTTAGTCCGCACTTATCTTATGCTATAATTGGATGGGGAGGATTACTAAAAACTCACTTAAAATCTGTGGAGATATTACAGAAAAGATTTTTTAAAATAATTTTAAAGAAAAATGTTATGTATCCCACAAATCGATTACTAGATGAAATCGAAATTTTTGATATAAGACAAAACTATTTTTATAATGTCTGCATTTATATGCACAAAAACAGGCATTTGTTACAATTACCAGCTCACGGATACAGTACAAGACAAAAGTCACATAATTTTTCCATTGAATTTGCGAAAAAAACGATAGGGCAAAGAAACATAAATTTTTTGGGTCCCAAGATTTTTAGCTCATTACCATCTGAACTAAGATTAATAAACTCGTTAAATAAATTTAAAAAAGAATGTAAGAGATATTTACTACTGCAAAAACGAGAAGATATTTATTCTATAATTGATTTAAAAGACAACTAAATCAAAAATTGTCCTCCAACAGAGATATCATTTTCATTATTATTGGTATTAAATCATTATTATTGATTTTGGCAAATATTAAATAGTCAATAAAACCAACTCGGATTGTTACAGGGATATCTATAGTATATGACCTATCTAGCTAGATATTATATGTGTGTATAAGAGTATGTAAGCATGTATGTAGTATTATTGTATATGTTTTGTAAGCGTGTGTGTATGTGTGCTTGTGTATCTGTATATATTGTATAAATATGAGAGTATATATAGATGTGTGTATGTATGTATATGTGTATATATATGTGAATGTACACATGCATGTATATATATATGTATTTATAGATGTTAAGTTTGGCGCTTATTGAGCCTTTTTATATACTAAGCAGTATTTTTTTATAAGTTACAATATTGTTTATTCCAGTTGTAATATTTTCTTATATTATTACTCATTACAATTGCTATTATAGATATGTTCATCCCACGCTCAAATATCTTAGGATATTTTGTGGTGTATTATGTTTATTTATGTAGTATACTTCTTCTTGTTTTTAATACGAAATTGTATATTTTTGTATGAAATAAACATTATTATTATTATTATTATTATTATAAATAATCAAATGATCGATTAATCGATTAATCGATTATTTTTTGATTAATCGATTATTTATTATAAATAATCAAATGATCGATTAATCGATTAATCGATTATTTTTTGATTAATCGATTATTTTCCCAGCCCTACCATTAAACTGTTAACTAGGAACTTATTTATTTCAGTGATATTTTGCACAATGAAAAATAAAAACATAATTTTTAAAAAACAAAATATATTACAATTAAAATATTGTACCTGTAATAGGTATTACAAAAGTACATATAAATTAAATTGAAAATTGAAAAATTATTTACAAAATTAAGTTTTATTCAAATTTGCCTGATGGAGCAAAAAAATTATATTCGATAAAAAAACAAAAAACCAAACTGTGAAGTAGAACAAAAAATATTACAATTATTGTATTTTTCCCTTCACCCCGCAACTATCCCAACATTTACAAAAATTTACTTTGACTGGTACGATTGTAATGGTTGGTAAGACCTGGCAAGTTCTAGATTTTACAGACAGGCAGAGAGACAATACCTTCTTCATCCTAGGCTGATGAAATCTCTCCAGTTTGATCCCCTGTTTCCTTCTCGAACTATGCCTCGACGGACAGTTTTCTGGTGAGGACATATGAGATGCAGTCTAAATTGTTATTCCAACAAGTAATTAATTACCCCATCTGGTGGGATTTATGTTTGAACTTTCTTCTCGGTCTCGTGCATAAAAGAAAAGTTACCCAAAATTAATAGCAACAAATAAAGGAAATATGTGTAGGTGATATTACGGTTGAACAGATAAATACAATAAGGCAAAAGAAAAAAATTACTTTACTGTGTACAAACAGTAACTGAAATCAACTAATGGAATTAGTTAAAAATAATCAAAACTCGGTTAATTTTCTAGAGGAGAAAATTACCAACACAGAATGACAACTTAACCAAAATGTTTGAGTTATAAAGCAAAGTTATACTATTTTTCTTGAGAAAAAAAATAGTTAAGTAAGAAAAAATAATAGAAAAGATAATTAAAAAAAATTACTCAACTTGTAAGTAATAAATTCTAGTTTAATTTATTCAATTTAATAATGAATTTAAGGTAACAAAACAACAATAAGATTACTCTTAAGAACTGATATTATGATATATTAATCAATTATGATATTAGTTATGCAATTTAAAATGAATAATGGATTTTCCCAAAAATAAATATATACCTTTATCCAAAGAAAAACATATCCGACACTGAATTTTAAAACACAATCTAATAAAATCTACTTAAATAAATACAGCAGAAAATACGGGTTTTGCAACTGAAATACATATAAGGTTTATTCCAACAAAAGTCTGAGACCAGTTTGAAACCATCAGAAATATTCACTCAGCTGCCTTTTATACACTAAACTCACTGTATTTACATTAATACTTAACTGGACGAAAATTTTTGACAGTTTCAAACTAGTCCGAGACTGCTGTTGGAACATACTAGTGATGGAAACTGTGGAATAAAAACTATCGATTAATTCGATAGTTCGTACTTATTCGAATTATTCGTTGTTGAATTACGAATGAATGAATTTAAAAAATGTTGGATTTGAGAATGGAGGTTATGAATATGCATAGACGGAGATGGTATTTTATTTATAGATAAAAGGCACATTATATTATGTGGCAAGAGAAACAGTGTAAACAAAACAAAATAAACAAAACACAACTACAAGCCAACTAATTGTTGATTGATGTCATATGACTGATACAAGGCTACGTCTGTTCTGATTCTAAATACCTATTTTCTATGAGAAGTGAAACTCAGCAACATTAATTATAAGTTAACATCATTCAGATAATGTTTTCTAGAAAAGTTCTAATTGAATGAATTTATTCGAATAAATTCATTCGATAGTTGGAGTCATTCATTCAGTAATTATTCGATAGTTCAAATCATTCGATTGTGCCACAGCCTACGTAGTAGACTTAAAGCTGTGATTGTGCCCACGCGCCAATATCCAAATGGCTTGTTGTCGGTGTTGGATGCCAGGGCCAGGCAGCACTATTGCCTTTTTACCCTAGTCATCGCTGTAGATCTGGATCAGCCTCTTGCAGGGCGGGTTAGCTTACTTTACGAACGACCCCACTCACAAATGTGAGCGGTGTCGAGGATTCGACCAACCTCCCTGGGTCCTGGCTAATAAACCCTGCTGACTAGGGCCACTTCTGGTGCTCTTCTGTCTTTGTCTTCTTTCTTTGCCAGCTTATCGCCCCCGGAAGGGTAGTCATCGGTCTGTCTGGGACTGTGTGGATTTTTGTTTTGGCTGGGATTGGCTGCCAGTACACAAGATGTCAATTGACACATTGTCATCTGAATCATCGGACAAGGTGAGGATGAACTATGTAGTTCTAGGAGGTGAAGGCCTAAGTGCTTTTTTAGCACTATCGTCCTTCATGGAGCCAGGGAGACAACAGGCACTGGACGGTTCACTGACCGGATCATAGTTGGTGGCCTCCCTGATCAGCGGGTTTTTATGCTCCTCGGCTAAGGTGTACAGTTTCATCGCTCTATCCCAGATGATTTCGGTGACTGTTGTGTACTCCAGGTCCCTGAAGATGTTAGCGTTTCTAACGTACCATGGTGCGCCCATCGCTGTCCTAATGGCCACGTTTTCCACGGCTTGGATCTTCGCTTGGTATCTCCATGCTACGGAGGCGTAGGTCAGCTGTGGTCTGATTAGTGCTTTGACTAGCAGAAGCTTGTTCCTCAGGTTGCGTCTGCTCTGCTTCCCTACCATTGGGTAGATAACAGCTCCGTCCGCTTGGCCTTTACCATGATGGCTTCGGTGTTCTGTCTCCATGTCAGGCCTTTGTCCATGGTTACGCCAAGGTACTTGACGGAATCGTGCCATTGGATGTTCTCGCCGACATGAAAACGTGTCCTGTGGGGGTCACCTTGCATTCTTTCCTGAAGAGAATCGTCTGGCTTTTCTCCGCGTTGACTGCGACTTTCCATTTGATGCACTATTCTTCCAGAAGAGGGGCTGCCTCTTGGAGTCTTCTGGTGGCTGTTTTTGCACTCCAGAATCTGGCAGTGAGGGCCGTGTCGTCCGCGTAGTGCGCTATGACGGTGCCTCGGTCCTTGGGAGATCCGAGGTGAGGATAGTAAACAGAGCCTTGTGATTTTGCCCATCACTAGAACAAACCTATAATGATTTATTCCAATGTCACACCGTGTAACAGTATAACAGGACAGCATAAAAATACTTTACTTTTTTAGTTAAATTATATTACTCTTCACAGTAACAGAAAAGTAGTGAATACTTTATTATTTAAATAGATTGTATTAATTTTCACAGATATAAATTCTATTAATTTCAACAGAAAAAAGGAAGCGGTGTGTGTGACTTTAAGTTATTAAATGTAATTTACGATAAATATCGGTACAATCTAATAAACTTCAATGAATTAAGTTAATCTCCTTCAATACGTTAATACTAGCCGAAAATCTAGGCAACAGCCCTTATGAATCCGTAAATTCAAAATAGGTAGCTTTATAAAGGTAAGGAAAAATGAAATTAACTGACAATCAAAATAGACAGACTTTTTCAGTCTCCTCGAGGCTTTGTGTATTCTCCAGCAGGAAGATAAAAAGGACTTAAGTCCAAGAGAGGTAAGTGAGGGTAGCAAATTAGTAACAAAAATGCTAATTGATAAAGTACGATGTGATAATTACTAATTAGATAAGATAATCGATATAAATTTCACCTATAGAGCTAGTAAGGCGATGCAAACTCAAGAATTTAGTTGAATGTAAAGGACGCGCAAATATGGCGACTAGTCCATGAGCTTTACACTAAACCAATACAGCTCGATAAAAAATCGATATTAAAGCGTAGGTCAGGCAATAAATAACTTGTCAAGAACACAGGATCTACATGATCTAATAGTTTAAAATGAAATTATTAAATATTTTAAATTAATAATTTAACGATAATGCTACGTTATGCTCACCTTCCTACTTGAAAAACACCCACCCTCTGCTTCGCCCTCGCCCTCGCGCGTGAACGAAAATCAGAGCATTTCGATTGAACACAAGGGCAGTAAGGTAGTAACCATAATTTGTTAAAATTATTGTTGCATTGCTCCGCCTTCTACCGAGCATAAGAACTAAATATGTTTGTTTAAATCAAATCTGGGTTTTCTAACTGGAAAACTCATATTGTAATGATAATAAAATCAAGATATGTGATTAATTTTCTTCAAAAATCTACCTAATTACCCTGTTTTTTTGTACCTTTCTCAATCACTAATGTATGTAAATTAACTGATTAAAATGGCTACTATATTCTATGCCCTTGAATAAAAATCTATAACTGGTCAGTGATCACATCAGATATTTATTTTTGGAAATATTTAAAACGGAATATACTTTCCAAAAATATTTTTTACCTACCTTACAATATAGTCACCAACGCGAATTACAATGTTTTATCTAAGAAAGTCTTCAATTTTATTTTTTCTATCAGTACTTGTCATTTTATTTATATTATTTGATTACGTTTTCAATTGTAGTTCCAACCATCTGTTACTCATGCACTTCAAAGGACACTGGTTTCGGTGCAAATTGGTACTCCGCGAGGATCGATATTAAGCCCCATTTCAAGTATCACAGATTTAAAAGATTTATCTTTAAATCAAATTAAAGACAAAATGAATATATACGCAAGCTATTACACTCTGAACAAATCTGCTGCACAATTATACCACAAGAATAACTAACAGTTCTTGTGATTAATCGAGTATTTAATAATATAATATAATAATAATAAACCTTTGTAACTTTATGCGTCTTAAACAAACACTATTTAATAATAAAATATACAGTTCCAAATTAGTTGTAAAGTGTACTCTTGTTCCCTTCCTTGTATTCTTTATTCATGTGTTCAAAAGTATACATTACCCATTTAAACAATGTTATAATATATTTTTTGTAAAATTGTTTAATACTTTTAAAGGAAGAAGGTATTTGGGCCTACACTGAAAAAAAAATCGCATCTAATAGTTAGGAAGGCGCATATTTGGACTATATTTATTTATCAGTAACATATTATTTTTTTTCAAACAAAATTTTTTTAAAAAATGATATATTCATCACCAATCAATTATATATTGTTGATATATTTATTAACAAATAAAATAGCATACTTCTAAATAATAGTATTTTATTATAAAACTGAACTATTATGCTAATTAGTAACTATAAGAACAAACATATTTATAATTAATAAATACATACTTTAAAATTAACTTATCTCATTAACAAGTAATGTAAGCAATAGTTTTTGTATTTATGTCCCCTTTTTAAGAGAAATATACTGATTCAAATGAAAAGAAATATTTGTTAATTATTAAAAAATAAACATTAATAAAAACGATGCCTACCAGCACAATCTCGCCACGCTCAGTCAGTTGCTACGCGTGTCGTAATGCATGTATATAACTTTGACACTAATAAGTAGAGTTGGCATTTCGATCCGCAAATCATGGGCGGTGCCAGGTAGAGAAATACCCAAGTGCGTAAGCGACTTGTTTACTATTGTAGTCTACTGTTATGTGTCTCGAGGTGTTAATAACGTAATTTATTTCTCTCCATTGTATTTTTTGTATTTTATTCTTGATATTAATTTAATAATAAAGTATGTCAGACCTGCTCAAAGGTGAAAAACTACCATACACTGACAAAGTGAATAAATATATCATTGAATTCCCAGATTTATTCTACAATGGTGCTATAATAATTTGTAAGGTGTGCGAGATTGACCTCATGTGCTGGGACAAACGTGACTGTAAACGTCACGTAAATTCTGTGCAACATAAAACGTGCCTTCGACAACACAGTTTATGTTCGATTTACTCTTAATGCTGATTGCCTGCAATGTTCTGTTGCACATACTCGATAAACAACCATTTCAGGAGTTCTGGAATAAATACAATCCCAAGGTGACGTTACCAGGTCGCACACTGCTGAGTGACTATGTACCAACTGTAAGCGAAGCCATTGCAAATAAGATCAAATGTGTACTAAAAAGTACACGGCTGTGGTTATGTGTTGACGAGACGACAGATTGTAAAAAAAAATCTATTGTAAATGTTATAGTACGTATAATGGACCCTCGTAAACCAACATTTCCACTGTTACTAGTTAGCAAAAGACCAACTGGTGGTTCTGGAGACGTTAGGAAAATTTGACCTGTCAAAAAGTCAATTGGTGATGTTTGTGACCAATGATGCTGCAACAATGCGTTTTGTAAGCCGTTCTCTTCAAAAACACGGTTGTAGGTTAGTACATATTACGTGTAAAGTGCATGCTTTACACCTTGTGGTAGAAACTATTCGATAAGGTTTTCCAGAGGTAGACGCAAGTACTAAAAAAAGTGTTTCTTAAATCTCCTAAATGTCTTCGCACATTTTATAGCAAGTGTCCCGGTATTCCCGAACCACCACAGTCGATTCTTACACGTTGGGGAACATGGTTGGTGACAGCATTTTATTATGCTGCAAACTTACAACAAATAGAAGCTGTGATACTACAATTTCTGATATTTCTGTTGAAACAGCTTTAAAAATTATTCACAAGAACTATACAGGATTACATGACGCCATACAAAACTTACAAAACAGTGCGTTGTCGTTAGCGGACGAAGTAAATCGACTGCTACACTCTATAGATGACGCAAAAAAAGAACCCGTTGGAGAAAAGGTAGCACGTGTGCTAAAGCAAGACACCGGTTTACTAGATTAAGACAAATTTGTGATGGTACTGATGGTGCATCTGCAGATCCGTTAAATGAGTTCAAAGACCATTTTAAGTATTTAAATTTGATTAATTTGAGTCTGGAAAATACCTGAATGTTTTAAAACATTTGTAGTGGTACCTATATCAAAAATACCCAATACGAATCTGGCCGAACAGTTAGGACCAGTAAATATGTTGCCTTTTTGTGAAAAAAATCTAAGAATTAATAGTTTATGCTCAAGTAATCAAGTACATAAATTCAAATAGTATTCTATGCACATATCAATCGGGATTTCGTTGTAAACATTCATGTGAAGCGGCTCTGCAATTAGTAATTTCAGATTGGAAGCAGTTGTTGGACAGAGCAGGAGTTGAGATTTTCGCAGTTTTCATTGATTTTAAGCGTGCTTTTGAAACAATTGACCGTAATATACTACTATTAAAACTAAAGAGACATGGATTTGAGAACACAGTTATAGACTGGGTTGCAAGTTATATAACAAATAAGTATCAAGTAACAAAAATGAATGGGAATTTATCTGAAGCCAAGTTAAATAACTTTGGGGTTCCTCAAGGCAGTGTAGTGGGTCCATTATTATTTATTCTTTATATTAATGACCTTGGCAATGTGTTGCAAAAATGTAAAATCCATCTTTTTGCTGATGACACTCTTATTTACTATGAGAATACAAATTTTGAAGAAATGGTAAGTACTCTTTATTTAGAACTAAAATTATTGACAGAAAAATTTATGATCGATAAAAATAAATGGATTTAAATCCAAATTTATGTTCGTGGGTAATAATTATCTATATAAACAATTTGCTAGTCTAAATCTTGGTATCGAGTTAAATATAGTAAAAAGTTGAAATTGTTCAGGAAATAAAGTATCTAGGCCTAATAATTGATCGTGAACTAAAATTTAACAAACATATAGAATATATATCAAAGAAAATCGGCAGAGAGATCGGGTTTTTTTAGCAGAGTGGTTCCATTTATATCAACTACTACTAAACTAACTGTGTATAATACTTTAATACTACCTCATTTTCTCTATTGCTGTTCTGTGTTGTATACAAGTTGTACAAATTTTAGTAGACTCCAGGTTCCCCAAAATAAGGCGATACGAATAATACTAAGTTGCAACCGCTTCACTAGAAGTCAGCTAATGCTTAATACATTAAAATGGCTTAACATTAAACAATTCCCCTTCTTAAACTATGACATTTATTTTCAAAATGATTAATAACATTTACCGGAATATCTCGCACGACAATTGTTGTTACAGACGTACACATGTGTAACACACGAACGGCTAGTGCAAATAACTATTATGTAAAAAAAACTTCTAGGAGTAGTACAATGAGAAGTCTGTTCCACAAAGGAGTTGTACAATTCAATCTTCCTCCTCACGTAATTAAGACTAGTAATACCGTTAACCAATTTAAGAGTCCATTTTATGCATTATAAGAGATAGTGCATATCAGCCAAATTGATGTTGTTTGAGATTTGTTCTTTGTTCTATATTATATGTCTATGTTATGTAAACTAGTACTAGTTTGTAACTATTATTTTTATATTTATATTTTTTTTATGTACATACTATCTATCTATGGATAAATAAAGAATACCTTATCTTATTGTTGTATTTCATTAATTAATAATAAGTGTTTTTGTTAAATACCAAATTACTATAAATATAAGTCCTGTTATTCACCAACTTAACAACCTTTTGTATAATCAATATTTATTAAAAATATTGGAATATAAGCTACATTCACAATAAATTAAGTCACACTCCTCCATATTTCAATAAATATTAAATTATCAATTAATATATATGACTGTCCATAAATAAATCCTTTTTTCAGTGTAGGATGGCGCGAAGACTAAACCTGGCCCTGCGTATTACTCAGGGTTGTGACAACTTATAAATATGTAATAAATACTAATGAAACGTATTTAGTTTCATCGGATATACTTCAGCGCTTCATAAGGAATTGAAAACCCTTTAATTTTTTCCGGAACACCGCGAATATCTGAGATTACGTTTTTGACGAACTCACCCACTTTAGTCCGCCACTGTCCTCCAAGTATGGCATTCAACAATTTAAACACGAGGCGCCTTTGCCGATGCATCTCATCTATCTCTCATAGAGAATTAGCTTTTGAGTTCACGCAAAATTGATGTAATAATCATGAAATAAAATATTGCAATAGCGGCAGCGACAAAGAGAATGTACTCGCAAGGTCGTTTAGTCAATGACCGCCTTTACTACTTCCTTGAACTTGGCAGAAAACTGGATCGTATCTGCATAAACAAACTGATCTAACCATTGAATAACAAGATGTAAATGCTTATTAAACTCTAACTATCGCCAACTAGAGAATAATGGTTTGAGATATGCAGTAGGATATCATAGAGGATAAATTCATAGTCTGGTAAATTTACAATAATTTCTTGTGTACAATATTTAGTTTACTTTGCTTGAGAAAAAATTCAGTGCACATGATTTCAGTTCTTTAACAGTATCCACATATTGTATTTAATTTTCTAAGTGAGGAGCATTCGTGCAAAACTCGATATCTCCAGTTTGAT
Organism: Rhamnusium bicolor; assembly: GCA_029963845.1. Classification (NCBI taxonomy): domain Eukaryota; kingdom Metazoa; phylum Arthropoda; class Insecta; order Coleoptera; family Cerambycidae; genus Rhamnusium; species Rhamnusium bicolor. The sequence continues at coordinate 474,846 of JANEYF010003706.1, read as the reverse complement.
GGAAAATGAGTTATACTTCGTTTCTTACTAACAAAAGGGTTTTCTATCGATATATGAAACCAGATTCGAGCACAAGCCGATATTTCCCGCGTAAAATCGTATACAGGGTGGGGCAATAGTGCGTCGGACCTCGATACCTCGAGTTCTACGATAGCCAGAAATTTTATAAAAAATTGCAAGTAAACTAGATAAAAAAGTCTATAACTGGAAATTATTTTCGAACATACAGGGCGAGCCAAGACGAAATTACAGGACCGAGTTCCTTTTTTTTAAATAGAATGCTATGTATGTCAGTACATTTTTTGAAGCCTCTTTCTAGGCTCTATTCATTCCTTTATTATTATTGGCTATCTCCCAACTACTTTGATGTAATGAATTTTTTTTGTTGAAATAATGCCATCTGCAGATGGTTATTAAAAAAATTACCACAGTCACAATTATGGGTTTTAAGAAAAACTTATGTGAATACCAGTTACGAGACATCTAATTAATATTTTTGAATCATTTTCATTTCGTAAAAATGTACAGGGTGGCCAAAAATTAGTATTCAATTAAGACTTTTTAAATTGAATTTTCTCAATTTTTTCAAATGGAACACCCTCCTGTATATTTTTCAACGATGTGATGTAAAAATGAAAAACGAACATTTTTTGTAAGTACTTCCCTATGGCTAATTGCAACCATTTTCGTTTCATTGAGCAATAATTACAACATTCAAAAATAAACTTAAAAAAAGAGGTTTCTTCAAATAACTCACTAGAAAAAATTATAATAAATGTTCCACATGTTGGCCATTTTGATTGACACACATCTCTATGCGCTTTTCAAATGAGGTTCCCACTGTTCTAAAGGCAATTATTATTCTTTCCTTCATATTTTGTACTGTTGTTGGTGTGTCTCTATAAACAATTTCCTTCACGTATCCCCATAAATAGGAATCCATTTTTGTAAGATCTGGGGATCTAGCAGGCCATTTAGTGGGTCCATTTCTTCCAATCCATTGATGAGGGTAGGTATTATTTAAGTGGTCTCTAACTGCATTTAAATAATGTGGTGGAGCACCATCTTGCTGAAACCACATCTTATTTCGAATTCTTCCAGGGAGATTTACCAATAATTGTGGCAGATAGTTTTCCAAAAAATGAAGATAAATAGCTCCAGTCAATGTACCATCAAAAAAATGTGGCCCTATTACATGTTCTCCAATAATTCCTCCCCAAACGTTTATAGACCATCTGTGTTGGTTATCAACTTGCATAAAAAAGTGAGGATTTTCCGAAGCATAATAATGGAAATTGTGCCTATTAACAAAACCATTTTTATGAAAAGTTGCCTCATCAGTGAATAAAACATTTTTGAAGAAGTTGACATCAATTTGCATTTTATCTCTGACCCAATTACAAAATTGTAGGCGCTTTTGAAAATAGTCATCAAATAATTCCTGGTGCATTTGAATATGATATGCATGCAACTTATTTGTTTTTAAGATTCGACCCACAGACCGTCTACTTATTCCTACTAATGAGGTCACTTCTCTTTGACTAACATAGGGATTCTCAACCGTTGCCAGCACCACAGAAAACTCATTTCCCTCGTTCACAACACGTTTTATTCTTTCACTTTTTTTATATTCGACATTTCCAGTTTCCAGAAATCTATCGAGAAGGTTTTTGGAAGCTGCTAACATCAGGAAGCCTTCTTTCAGGATAACGTTGGTGATAAATTCTATTGGCAAGTAAACAATTTCTGTCTGACTCGCCCAAAACAAAAGTCATGTCTAAAAGTTCCGCTTTATTAAAATTCATATTGTAAAATTCCAAATATTTTAAATTCAATTCAAATTGTAACTAACGATCGATAAGTGTGATGAATGCTCCTTTGTACACGACAATTTATACCAAACTGAGGTTTTATTGTTTGTCGAATAACGAAAACAGCAAAAAAATGTACAAAAAAACATTACAGTAAAGGACTGGTTAAATACTATTTACTCATTTCAATGGAAATGGTCCCACTAAATGGCCTCATTTCAAAATTGCATAAAGACGTGAGTCAATCAAAATGGGCAACACGTCGAATACCTATTATAAATTTTTCTAATGAATTATTTGAGGAAACCTCCTTTTTTTAAGTTTATTCTTGAATTTGACACTTATTTATTTATAAAACGAAAATGGTTGCAATTAGCCATAGGGAAGTACTTACAAAAAATCTTCGTTTTTCATTTTTACATCACATCGTTGAAAAATACATATATATTTGAAAAAATTGAGAAAATTCAATTTAAAAAGTTGTTAATTGAATACTAATTTTTGGTCACCCTGTACATTTTTAGGAATTGAAAATGATTCAAAAACATTAATTAGATGTCTCGTAACTGGTATTCACATAAGTTTTTCTTAAAACCCATAATAGTGACTGTGGTGATTTTTTTTAATATCCATTTGCGGATGGCAATATTTCAACATAAAAATTCATTACATCAAAGTGGTTGGGAGATAGCCAATAATAATATAGGAATGAATAGAGCCTAGAAAGAGGCTTCAAAAAATGTACTGATATACATAGCATTCCATTTAAAAAAAGGCACTTGGTCCTGTAATTTCGTCTTGGCTCGACCTGTATGTTCGAAAATAATTTCCAGTTATAGACTTTTTTATCTAGTTTACTTGCAATTTTTTAAAAAATTTCTAGCTATCGTAGAACTCGAGATATCGAGGTCCGACGCACTATTGCCCCACCCTGTATAAACTTGATCATTTCGAGCAAATACCGATAAATCCAAAATCCCATATTTGGAGACAAATTCATAAAACATATACATATTGCCATCTGTTTTGAAGGAGTAAAATTATTAAAATATTTTTAAGGTGGGGGTTGCAGTACAGATGTTTCATTCTGAATGCATTCCTCTTTTATTTTGAGGTTAGCGCTATTGTTGTGTGTGAATAATTTAAAATTTCGTTGTAACTTGTTTATAAAACTGGAAATTAACAGTGATATGATTATTTCGGTGTGAGAGGCCAACCTCGTTTTGAAAAAAGTTTGGAAATACCTCAGTGTAATATATATACCCAAATTTTTTCTTTACTACACGTGCCGAATATTTTCAAAAACTGTTTAAAAGATACGCTATGACGATGATCTCGTACTTTATCAGTAGATTAGAATATGGCATCCCGGAAAAGAAAAAAAGTCTTTAAGACACCTGTTGGCGCAACAATTTGGTATTAGTTGTAAAGAGGAGACAACGCCAGAAACTATGTGGTACAAGAAGTTATTGAGTGCACCATTTGTTGAAGTGGAATATGAGAATCAAGAGCAAGAAGAACTTTGTGATTTCCTCGAAAAGGAAACTGCAATACATATTTAGTTCAAATTATTATGTAAATAAATATAGTTTAAAAAAACTAAAAAACACGCTTTTAAAGCACATCAAACTAAAAAGTGAAAAATAATTATTAATATAAACTGAAAACAATAATGAACGAAAAATACTAGTATTATTGTGAAAAAGGCGTGGGGCGCTTTGTGCCATATTTTTCGTATATCGAGCAACCCACGCTTTTTTCACAATAATACTAGTATTTTTTCGTTCATTATTGTTTTCAGTTTATATTAATAATTATTTTTCACTTTTTAGTTTGATGTGCTTTAAAAGCGTGTTTTTTAGTTTTTTTAAACTATATTTATTTTTAACTTTTTAGTTTGATGTGCTATGAAAGCGTGTTTTTTAGTTGTTTTAAACTATATTTATATTGTTTATTGATGCTGATATTATAACATATTACGATCCAACAGATATTTCTGAAAAAAAAAAAATTTTTATTTCAGCCGTGAGGTTCGAACTCACGCCGGAGGAGTCTGTCGTTTCGCGTCGACTGCCTTAACCCACTCGACCACCGGGCTAATTAACAATTATGGAATCTACTGACATATTAAGCCTTTGCTTTCACGCAGGGGATACGTGAGGAAAGGATTGGCGATCCTGATCAGGATAATGATATAAACTTATCAAATTATTGTATTGTTACCGGTTCTTAATAAGTGTACAAAGTTTCAATTAAATCTGTCCGTTTAAAGTGGGTCAAAATCGAGTCCAAAGAGTCGGTTACAAACAAACAAGCAAACAAACAAACAAACAAGCAAACATACAGGTGAAGCTAATAAAAGCGTGTTAAAAAAAACTACTTTTTCTGAAAATAAGTTACTTTTTGCAGTTTTTGTAATGATTTTAAAATAAATGTTTTTTGGTAATGAATTACATAGCCAATTAAGGAAATATCAAAAAAAGAAAAATATATCATTTCAAAAATTTTTGTGCAAAAGCCGATAAATCCAATAATTTTGTGCAAAAACCGATAGATCCAATGATTTTTGTTTTTAAAAAAGAACTTTGCACATTGAATTTTGCCAAAATGTTAGGATTTCTTGGCTCAACCCCTAATGTTTTGCCGAAAAATGTATTTAAATTTATCCAACCGCTTGCATAGTATAAATTTTCGTCGATTTGCTGAGAAATGCAAAAACTGGATTTATCGGGTTCTGTATGAATGCTCCTCAAGTGCAGAAGTACCATTAGTCATTAAAATAACGACAAAAGAACTAGGAAATTTTGAAACATTAGGTTCTAAATGTAATTTAAATTTACATCTAGATTACAACATTCTAGAATTTCTAAAATCTTCTGGGGTCACACTCTCATTGTCATAATCATATAGCCCATTATGGTTATGATTATGACTTATGTACAATATAATAGGGCAAAAAATGATTGACAACAACATGTTGTACAGAGAAAGCCATGAAACCAAATGTCAAACAAAACTTGTCTGATGTATTCTGTTTATTTTAACAACTTACTAATGTTTATAAGTTTAAGTTCCTTGTTCCGAAATTAATAATAGAGAATCATTTTAAAGCCAAATATGACAAGTAGCAGAATTTTTAACACATTTTCTTAATTCGACTAGTATTATACAGCCAACTGAGAAGCGAAAAGTGAGAACTGAGACTGAGAAATCTATAAACAATACATTATTTAAACTGTCAATAGTTGCAACATTGTATAGCGCGGTCTGCCTACGGATTTTTACCCTTAAGTGAAGATACAGTAAACAAAAATATGCAAAAAATCGGAAATTTTCCGTAGAATTCAATAAACCAAAATACAAACAACTGGCACCTCGGGGGCCCATAGTAAATTGGGCCTAAAGTTGGCCAAAAACGGTTTTTTTCCATTTTACTCTGTCATGGTGCCATAAAATGAAAAAGAGTTTAATACAAAAGTTGTAGAACTATTAAATACGGATCGATCTGTGGAAATCCGATGTCAAAAAATTCAAAAATAAATTATTTATTTGAAAAAACCATTGAAACGCTCATATCTTCGTGAAAACAAATCATTTTTTCACGAAACTTGGTAAAAGTGTAGCTCCCTACTAACTAAAAAAGATCGTTTTCACTAAATTTCAAAAATATTATAAACATTTTGCAAAAATTGATTTTTTCGAAAAAAATCACGTTTTTTTAAAATCTCGATAGCTCATACACGCTTTCATATTTCTAGTCAATTTTGAGCTTAAAATTTGCTTGAAATGTTGTCCTAACATGGTTATTTATTGCGCGCTTTTTAAATTGATCGGTAATATCCGAAAAATCGGTTGAAAAATCGTTTTTTTTTTAACAACAAAAAAATCGATTTTCTTTCAAGAAAAAAAAATTTTTTTTTTTTTGTTAGCAGCATTGAATAGCTGGTATTTTTTATAAATTTACAAAAAAAAAAATTTATCTACGACCCTTTGGAGCTGAGATAATTTTTTTTTTTGAAAAAAAATCTAACTTTTAATATTAAGGGCTGAAATTTACAGAGTTTGTAGTTCAATACTTGTATTTTACATAAAAAAATACTACAATGACATATTCGCTCTCTATTCTCTGGAAATTTAATGGCAAGCGGAGCACACCCCGGCTCATACGTTCGTTCGCTCGAGCGATGTCGTGGGGGTGCGGGACGGTGTTAACGTGGATACATCTGTAAAACTGTATGCTCTTATCATGTATCGTAGTTTCAACTGCACACAGAGCGTTCATACGATTATGTCTCTTGAACGTTATGTTGATTCTTAAAGACATATGAGTTGACAGGTAAATAATAATTGTTAAGCAACATTTTTAGTATAAAAATAAAATATTTATTTTACATGAAAGTTCAAAATATTGACAGTGAATATAAACGTGTACAGTAGTTTTTTTATCGGAGACCCCTCCCCCCCCCTCCTCGTTGTCACTGGTACGTTATTCGCTGTATGCAGCGAGTACGGAAGAGTCGGCTTCGCTTTCGATCTCATCATCATCATGGACATTGGTCTGTGATTCATCCATCACCACGCAAGACTCATTAAATATATCTTCGTCCAAGTCGTCATCAAGAGCATCTGCCTCCATCGTAGTTATTTCTATATTAGTGCAATTTTCTTGATCGCATGTCAAGCACATGCTTGAACACTTCAAACCATGCCTCCTGCAGCTACAGATCTTCGTTTTACATCCGCTTCCACATCTGCAGGCTATCGTTTTAACGATTTCGTCTGGAACCAGCTGATCCGAGCTGTACGTGGGAAGCAGATTAGTGCCGTTGGAAGTCCAACCCCATTGTTCTGGCTCTAGCGAAGTTCCGAGCCAAAATTTTTTTCTTGAAAAAAAAATCGATTTTTTTTGTTGTTAAAAAAAACCAATTTTTCAACCGATTTTTCGCATATTACCGATCAATTTAAAAAGCGCGCAATAAATTACCATGTTAGTACAACATTTCAAGCAAATTTTAAGCTCAAAATTGACTAGAAATATGAAAGCGTGTATGAGCTATCGAGATTTTAAAAAAACGTGATTTTTTCGAAAAACTCAATTTTTGCAAAACATTTATAATATTTTTAAATTATTTGAAAACAATCTCTTTTAGTTAGTAGGGAGCTACACTTTTACCAAGTTTCGTGAAAAAATGATTTGTTTTCACGAAGATATGAGCGTTTCAAAAAAACGCGATTTTTAACGGTTTTTTTCAAATAAATAATTTATTTTTGAATTTCTTGACATCGCATTTCCACAGATCGATCCGTATTTAATAGTTCTACAACTTTTGTATAAAACTTTTTTTCATTTTATGGCACCATGACAGAGTAAAATGGAAAAAACCTTTTTTTGGCCAACTTTGGGCCCAATTTACTATGGGCCCCCGAGGTGCCAGTTGTTTGTATTTTGGTTTATTGAATTCTACGGATCATTTCCGATTTTTTACATATTTTTGTTGACTGTATCTCCGAAGTGAAAAATTAACATGGGGCCAAAAATAGGCAGACTGCGCTAGTAGTGCTCAGAAAAGCAGTAATGGAATGAATGCCTAAAAAAAGTAGTACTGTGTCTAGAAGCATTTAGTAGTTTTCACTTTCTTATACAAAATATAAGGAAGTATAGGAATCGTGATTTTTTTCGACTTTGAGATTTTGATTGATATATACGTTTTGAACCCTTCTGAATCAATTCTCACTATTTTCCGAATGATGTCTGTCGGTGTGTGTGTGGATGTGTATGTATGTATGTAGCCGCGATAACACAAAAAATACTAATGAGAGACTTTCCAAATTTGGCAGTTAAGATTGTCAACAACATTTTAGGTGACACATTAAATTTGGCGAATGTGGTACTACTAGAAGAGACATAATGAATGAAAGAAAAAGGTATAATTTCGGGAAAAAAACTAAAACATTTTTATTGCATTTCTGGACGAATCTCGACGAATTATAATGAAAAAACATAACTTTTTGAAAAAAAATCTGTCTTTATGCTTGTAGTATCGCGATAGCAGCCACAGTTTTTGAGATAAAGCTTTCAAATTTGGTAGACTTGTTCTAAAGGTCAAAGACAATGAAAAATTTGGTGATGAGCAAAATTGGCCACCTGGGACCACAGGGGACCCAAACTTTTTTGTATTTGACTTTACAAAAAAATATATTCTTGATGAAAGATTATAAATCATGTCCATTATATCAAGCGAATAAAATATATTTTCGAAGTACTTAAATAAAGCTGATGTAAACTGAAATATTTTACACATTTGGCCTCATAAAACGGGGTTAGGATAAATTTAACAGTTTGACGTTTGAAAGGTCTAATTTAGTTACAAAAATGTCAATGTTAATAAGAAAAAAATTATTAAAATATATGACATGAATTATTATTGACAGTATCGAATAACGCTGATAATTAATTATTTGAAAATTTTAATGAAACATTTCAAGGTACGCTATTAAAATTTAAATGAGGTAAGTGAATAATTAAATAGAATGATTTTGTTACATCAGGATGATGTAAACTGGTATAGGAATGTTATGTGCTGGCCACATCAGATATTTAGGATAAGTTGTCCAATCAAAATTACTTCCAAAATAAACTAAGTTTAGAACTAGGCTATTACGAATATATGAAATGATGCTACTAATACTCTGTCCTATTTAAAAATGTTTGTGTAAAGCTAGGAAACAATTTTCCTTGTTTCTATCTGGTGAATTTACTAACCAAGTTCACACTCAGCAAATTATAAGAGATTTCATTATATTTCTTAAAAGTTGTGTTTGAGATAGTTTTTATTCTCAACTTGAAAATACCTGGAGTGGGTTGGGACCTTTCATATGAAGATAAAAATGACGTAGTTTTCACGAAACAACAAAACACAATATCCTGCTGACGCGCGTTTCGCCAAACAAGTTGGAATCATCTGGAAATGATTAAATCATGATTAATCATCTTCAGATGATGAACTTATGAATTTGGTTGGCGAAACGCCGTCGACTGAAGTATATAGTGTTTTGGTGTTTCATGGAAAACTACGTTAGTGTTTACTTGGAAAGAATTTAAACATGAATTAGTTCTAACTATGCTAAACCACTTTATTTTTTGTCGCAAATAATATAATTGTCATCCGGATAATTATGATTACATGTATCAGTACTGTAATTGATGACATATCTCAGAAGTGCAAAAAATAAAAGAATGGGTCCAATCATTGAACCTTGTGGAACTCCAGCCGCAACTGTCACGGTTTGTGATATTATATTGTTTTAGGGATAGGGATTACCATTCAAGATAATCAAGTGCACTTTGGGTGTATACCTCGGACAAATCAAGTGACAACGGATTGGCAGGTTTTGGCAACTGCTCTTCTGTCTTTTCGGCCTTTCTTATCTGTAACAGTATTTTCACAAATTATAACTAGAAATTAAGAAATTGCGTTTACATATGGCTTTAAAAAATCAAATTTTCAACGTGCAAAAATTGGCAGATCCATTTTTTTGGAAGTCTGACAAAGTTACATTATAAATTATTTAATAAAAATGAACATGATGGCAAGGAAGCATATAGTAATCACGTTGTTACATGGATTATTGCATTATGAACGAATATTCATTTTTATTTAATTTTTTTGTAGACATTTTTGTTTTTTACATATTTTCTCATTTTTGTATTATTTATTAGTTCATGTTCCCCAAAATTTTCTGCTAGATCCGCTAGAGATGTCGCGTTCGAACAAGGCTACAACAAAATGTCTCATTAAAATAGTCTAATAACAATAACTCTACACTATCATTAACCCTTTAAGGACGGATCCATTTCCAACTATTTTGCCATATAGACGGGACTTTTTGCGATGACATACGGCCAATATAACTGATGTTTTTTAAATCATTGTGTAAGAAAATAAATTAGTCTGAAGTTCTTATAAAACATTTATCAAACGAGAAAAAAACATTGGCGAAAACAGAAAAGAGAGCAAAATTTGTTTAAAAATCACATACGCTATGGTATATTTTAAAACACGGAAAAACGCTTAAACCAACATCACAATCCGGACATAGATATCTGGTATCTCTTCTTTTTTTTTGGCCTTGTCTTGTGTGGGAATAAACAAAACATCTTCTTGAAGCTTTTTTGTTATTAGAAGTTTCCAGGCACCAATGCTAAAAAATGTCTACCTGACAACCTACCGCATTTAGGCACTGTGGGAATATATTTTGCGGAGTCTATTGATATTATATCTAAAAAGAAGAAACAGAATTAGATTGTTTTGTTGACGTATAACATTCAGTTGAAATTTTGCGATGGGAATTAAAGTGGTATGTATGCCTTATTATCAACATTGCGTGAGTATTGAGTAGGCATATATTTAACGTGTGCATAAACACTTTCTTGTACCACTTCATACTTTTTCATACACATTCGATGCTACTGATCATCATGTCCGACCTATCCACTGCTCCCATTCTTTTATTGTACTTCGCCACACATAAGGGTTTCTTTACCTGTTCCTTAGTAGATTTGTAAATTTTTTTCAAGGGCCACTATTTCGTGTTCATGCATAGTCGTTATCATAGTCACATCCCTCCTATCTTTCCACTTCAACACGATCATGTGGCCACAGCTTTTCCAGGATGTCTCGCCTTTTTTCAGCTTTTCCTTCAAGACTGGCATATGCTTTCTATTGGCGCGAACAGTGCCACACGAATTGGTTTTTTTTTCGTGAAGATATTGTGACAAAATCGAACTACCGTAGTAATTGTCAGTAAACAGACTATGGCCTTTGTTCAGATACAGGTCCATCAATTTAGCTACAATGGATCCTGAAGAACCCAACCCCTTCACATCTTCAGCTTGATGGTGGCTTTGCTGGCTCACATATACAATAAAAACCAGGACAATGCCAGTCACACAATCATACAAAACATATAATTTTATTCCAAAACGATGTTGTTTTGTTTTCATGTATTATTTAAAGCTAAGCCGTCTTTTGAAAAGGATCATGCTTTCATCTATAACAAGATTCTGAAAAGTATAGAATTCTGATTGGAATCTATCTTTGATTTTTCGTAGAAATTCTCTTACTTTAGACAAGCGGTCGTTAGATGGGAATTATTCATTATTCACAAAATGCAGATTTCTAAGTATTTGTAAATATCTCTTGAAATTGTCTTATAAATATTGGTGAATTAAGCAGCGGATCTTTTGACCAATATTCTTTCGTGTCTAACTTTTTATTTTTAGTCATAAGCATAGTGATGCCAATAGATACAAAGAACTCGTCCAATTCTAAATCTTTCCATTTGTTAACATTTTGTTACATAGCGTACATATTCGTCTCTCTAATAATGTATTCAGCTATATCTTCAGTGAAAAGATTTACAAAAAAAGTCGATTTCTAGACAGTTTTCGTTCAGATCGACATTTCTGAGGCAACTATTGTTGTCATCGAATACAAACATTTGTAGAATAAAGTCGTCATTTGTTCATGTAACATCTAAATCTCCATGATCTCTACCATCACCACCACTCTTCTCAAGAGAATCATCATTTTGTATAGGTTCCGGTTCTATTTCGGCTTCTAATATTTCGTTAGCATCGCTTTCTTGTTCACTTTCCTCACTGTCGGATGGTAAATACTCGCTTCCACAGTCTTGAAAAGGCTTCTCTTCATCACTACTCAGATACATATCTTCTTCACTGCCCACAGCCTTTATTATAGTCTCCACATCATGTGAGTCTAACCCACAGTAACCTCCACTTTGATTTTCTAACTTCAATTTTTTCGCGAGGGACCAGCCTCTTCTCTCAAAGCCATTTCAGACAATACTGCACGTATAACGATAAAATTATCAACTGCAAACAGTAGATATTACCACATCGATAGCTGTCGGAAATTTACGTCAGTGACTTTTATTTCCGTCGCGTCAGCAGTATATTGAGGTGTGTTTTTCTCAACCAACTTATACGGCAGTCGTCTTTGTGCTTTATCAAATTTTTAGAATGTGCCGAATATATCAGGTAACAGTCCAGGCTCCGTTAAACCTGTGTCGGATATATCTGTCAGTCATCTGTGGTCCCAAACTTGGCCTGTTGGTTATATCAGGCAACCGCCCTCAAAGGGTTAAACATGAGGAGATAAAAGACTGAGATATAAATTATCTAATAACGTCTGTATTTGAAATAGTATTAAGAAAGCTGGAGAAGTCGAGGAAAAAAGATTTAATGATATTTCTAATTATTTTTTTACGTTGATGTAAATTTCTTAAATATATTTTGATACATATTTGTAACCACTAAAGTATTTGACGTTCTTGTTATATAATTCTTAATCAAATCTATCTTTACAATACTCTTACGGACCAATTCTAGCGTATCCCAGGTTTACAAAAGCATCAGTGAGAAAATAACGATGTTTTAAATTAGAAGGTATAATACGCATCCAACCAACCAACGCATTGTAAATCGATTGTCCAACTACCTATGTTTATAAAATAAGGGTTATGATATTGACTATAAGATTGTACTCACAATGGAATATAAAAGAGCTTTAGGTAAAAGCAGTTGTATATAAATACCTGTAATGGCTACGAACATCGAACATCAATTTAATGAATGCGAAGCGGGTAGTACGCAACAATCAATAATTCTGCATATAGAATCGGACATAGGACGACAATACTTATATATTTATAATGGGAAATCGTAACAATAATCGGTAAAGGCTAAGAAACTGGGGAATACAAGTTTAGCTCACCTTATAACATTTGATTTCTTTATTTATTAGTAGAAATTTTTTTCTTATCTATTTGTAGTTAATTTTTAATACCAAATAAAATGTAATGAAATATACAGGGGGTGCTATTTAAAAAGAAACACGTAAGTTTAGTTTGCCACGCTTTTCTAATGCAGTAATGTTTCTAAAAATCTCGCGTTTATATTTAAAGCTATTTTTTTCTATCACCTCAATCATGCCACCTTCCTCCTACACAGTGCTGTCGCACTCTGTATACAAACTGCTCCCACTGCCATTTCTGTAGCTTTTGCAGCTAATTCTTTTTCCCAATTTGGATAATTTACACGGCCAGTGTGTGGACCAATAAGGCCCATCCCATCTCACCCCAGTAAGTTATAGTGCCAAATTTATTGCAGCAAAGTGTTAAAATTGTTAACTAACTCTACAATACTTTCAAGCTGAAAGCCGAAGATTTCTGACTATGTCAAATATAATTTAACAACTTCAACCCCAACTTTTATTTTTTAATGAAATATTGCAACAAAATATCTAATAAATAGCTTTTGATACTAACCTTGATCAACAATAAAAGTTTTTACACAGTTTTTATAGAAAGATGGGTTTTTGGCCAGTTTCTTTTTGATTTGTGCATTGAGTTGAGAACGGCCAAAGGTTATACTGGAAAAGTGGACGCCATTTACAGCTTCATGGTACTTAACTCATAAACGTTGAATCATAACAAAAAAGTAGAGATTTGTAGAGACTAAAATTTTACATGTAAAAGTTTTCTGGGTAATTTTTTGTAGATGATCGAAAAAAATTGTATTTTCAATGTGTGAGCAAACACCTTTAAATGCAAGAGTCATATTTTCTGGTCTTCCTCTTTTCTTGCCTGCCGGAAAGTTCTTCTATAACTACATAACACAAGTGTTAATTTTGGTGCACAGTCCTGCTATCAACCCAGTGACTCTCTTACTTCAGTCTTGACTTGCTTTCCCCAGTCATCATATCAGCGGTTTCTAAATTCAAATTATCTTAATTGCAACTGCTCATCACTAGTAGTCCCTTTCTTTATGTTATTACTGACAGTAGAACCAATTATTGACTTTTTTCAACTAGTTTATGCCACTTTATTATGACACTTAGCTGCTTGTCCTTTTTATTCCTGGTGTTTCACCTCATCTCTGAGAGCGTCAATACCTTTTACTGAGTCATCATCTAATATCTGGTTTTTTTAATTGTTGATTTAACTAAGCGTGAACTATTAGAAATCGATTTGCTTAATTTCTGTATACCGAGTGTAACAGGGGTGTACCCCCTTTTTCTCCTTTAGTTTTGAAGATAATTGATTGAAATATGGGATATCCTATATACATAATAAGCGACACTTTTTGACATACAGGTGATTTCTTTTCACTCCCGGTTTCGCCGGGTATGTTATTGCATTTTTGAATTATGCATAATTTTCTGAATCCAGCGATACCAAATAAGTGACATTTCAAATGTCAATATTGTTTATAATATAATTTTTAATTTTCCATTTAAGTGTGCCATGATGGTTCCGATTTATTCTAAATGACCCGTATAATGCTAGAAAAATCGAAATCCCGTCAAAAATACTAAATTACGTAATTTCTGAGCAAATAAAGTTCATCAAAATGGTTTTTGGGTGTGAAACTTAACTTCTTCAAACGGAACCATATTGGTTCCGTGGTACCATTTATTAGTACTATTAATATGGAATTTATTAATTTGTCGTATTAAAATGTGCGATAAATACTAACAAAATTACAGCTAAAAGAAAATAAGAAAATACAATTTTGTTCTAATTAAATGTTAAGAAGTAACTAAGGTGGCTTTGAAAACAATGAAATATTTAACTTATCAAACATTTGTTGGTTTGTCAGTGTTTTTATTGTGTCTTTAAAAATTGTTTAAAATTCTTGTTAATTGTGTTCAAAATGCCGCAAATTTATACAAGAGATGAAAAAGTGGATATGTTAATTATTTATGGGGAATGTAGAAAAAATGCCGTTGCGGCTAGACACCTTTATGCCGATCGATATCCTGATAGACAATGTCCAGTGAGAAATTATTTTAATCTTCTTGAAAATCAATTCGGAAGTGAGCCCAACCATGATCCCGAAGAAAATTTCATTCTTTAAGAAGGAACGGAAATTAATATTTTGGCTTGAGTAAAAGTTGATGAGACTGTTTCTCTAAGGCAAATTGGGTTTAAACTGGAAATCAGTCACCAAAGAGTAAGCCGAATTTTTCAAATACCTCTATAAATCCTTTAAATACCAATTGCACCAGTACTTGTACGAAAATGATTACGAACGTAGGATGGAATATTGGAATTGGATTTTGCAGAATAACGTGCAGCCAAACAATGATTTTTTGGGAATGGTCCCAGATACTTGGGATTTCTGCAAAATAAAATTGAGGACAGTTTAGCTGAATTACCTTTTCATTTACAACAGGGAATGTATTTCCAATAAGATGGCGCTCCTCCCCATAATTCAAGGATAGTAATTGATTACCTTCAACAGGGATTCGGAGAAAACGTAATTTCGAGGAATGGTCCTGCGAGGTGGCCTCCAAGGTCACCTGATTTAACACTCCTTGATTTCTTTGTTTGAGGTCATTTAAAAATATTGTCTACGCAACCGCCGTTACAACCCGTGAAGACCTGGAGCAACGAGTAAGACGCGCATTAATAATATAACGGCCCAGCAATTGGCGAACGTTCTTCGACAAACAGCTATGCGAATTCAGAAGTGCATTGACGTTAATAAACAGGATTTTGACAAGTGTTGTAATGTGTTGTGTTCATTTTTTTGTATTCCAAAGCCACCTTATGTATCACAAGGTAATTAGAACAAAATTGTATTTTCTTATTTTCTTTTAGCTGTAATTTTGTTTGTATTTATCGCACATTTTAATATGACATATGAATAAATTCCTTATTAATTGTACTAATAAATGGTACCACGGTACCAGTATCGTTCCATTTGAAAATATTGAGTTTTTCCCCAAAAACCATTTTGATGAACTTATTTGCTCATTAATCACATAATTTAGTATTTTTGACGGGATTTCTATTTTTCTAACATTACACGGGTCATTTAGAATAAATCGGAACCGACATGGCACACCTAAGTGGAAAACTAAAAATTATATAATAAGAAATATTCACATATGAGATGTCACTTATTTGGTATCGTTGGATTCAGTAAATTATGCAGAATTCAAAAATGCAATAATATAGAAGGTGTCCCATTAAAAAATCGAAAAGTAGTGTCACTTTCGGCTAAACCGGAAGTGAAAAAAATCTCTTGTATGTCAAAAAGTGCTGCTTGTATATAAGATATCCCAAATTTCAATCAATTACCTTCAATACTAAAGGAGAAAAGGGCGATGTACCATGATCCTGTTACACCCGGTATATATTTCTGAAGTGGTTATACTGGTTATTGTACCAAATATTTTCCATATAAGTTAACTTCTACCTAATTGGAAATAGTTTGTATTAAGATCTCATTAATTTTTACGAAAATATGCCATTAATTAACCTATGATTAGTAGTTAATTAAGAATAGAAAGGCCGGACCTAAGAGGATCACACAAAAGAGATTTGTTAACATCGTTAATTTTACACTAGCAATGGAAGATTTTGCAGAAACACTCAACAGAGCAGTATGTTCCCCCTTAATTCACTGAACGGATCTGTTAATGGGTAAATAAAACTGAAAGTCATAAAATGAGGTAGCCTAGAATTAGAGGAAAATTATTTCACGTGTTTCCGGCCGACCAATCTACCCACGGAAAATATTTCCAACAAATTTGTTGTACATAAGTTTCCAAAAAATGTTTTCACAACGTCTTCTTTATGTATGATTGACTGCTTATGAGTTGAATACAAAAAATCATAGGCGACGAGTGCGACGACTATTTTCAATCCGGCTGTTCGGGATCGATGGGAGTTTTTAGTAAATTAGTTTTCGTAAATAAATTTAAGGAATTAACAAACATTTTGAAACAAAATCGTTTGAAAAATTATTACCAACTAAACCCATTTTTGTCACATGCGAATAACTTTCAAGAATGTGTAATATGTTCAAGTAAATCAAAATTACAAACAACCGGTTTGACTTCATATTATAGCATTTATTTCTGAAAAACCAGTCTGTTTACATTTAAACCAAGATGTGTTCTGCATATCTCCCGTACCGTGTTCATAATTGTTACAGAATACCGGCTTTTTCGTCCGCTGCAGTAGGGAAAGAATAATGTATAAAGGTCGTTACTTTTTATGTGTATTGTCTAGCGAATGAGTCACATTATGCTCGCATGGACACAATAAAATCAAAAAATTAAATACCATTACCAACAATAGACGTGCTTCTTTGTTATTATCTGTTTATATATCATCAATATTCACTTGGACATCGGGATAAGTAGCAATTATTTACATGGATCCTCTTCTTGAAATATTACTAAATAAAAAGTTAATATTAAAAGCAAACATTGAACTCCATAGAAATGACATACTGTTGAGGTATTACATCCGTTTTACGAATCATTTTCATTTCATATTTAGCACGCAGTGTTTGAATTTGCAAGTATAATAATTGTTTTGCGTGAAAAATGTGTTTGAATTACAGTACTCGAATCTTCCTACAGCCACGGTGAATATTCAAGGTTGATTAAATCCACTATCTATAAGCGTAACATTTTGTCAAATCTAAAAGCTTCTTTAAAGATTGAGGTTGTGCTCAAGGTTATGTTGTAGCTAACTGCTTATCGATAATGTCCATACATATAGTACTATACAGCATTTAATATAAAATCATAATACAAATCATCAGTAAACAAATTACAATTAACGAAGAACTATCAAATGTTTAAAATTCCATTATGATTAAACAACAGATATCTACCTCAAAATTAATACTGATTTTATGCTCCACGCAATCTTACATACTCTCCTAACTCAGCGAGGTATGCCTCTAACTATATGAACTACGGGAACCTCTAGTCGTTAGCGCTGAAGGCCCATTGGCACTGGTATCGACATAGCTCTCTGTATATCATGTCCAAGACATTTTCAATTGGCGAAAGGTCAGGTGATCTTGTGGGCTATAGAAGAACATATCATGTAAGAACCTTCTGGTTAAGATACCCGTACAGTTTCTGGGATTATCCTGCTGGCAAATAGGATTTTTCAATCTCTGAAAATGTGGTACCCAACCGGTTCTAAAACTCCGCGAATTTATTTTTGTGCAATCATGTTCCATTCCAGGAAGACTTAAAGGGATCTTCTCCTACAGTATGTCACAGTTGATAATATTAGTTGTTTGGAAAAATGCAAAATCCTATCGTTTAGAGCCTACTCCTCAAGAATTTTAAATTGAATTAGGGGTCAAGTGATACCTCATTGGATAGATAGGTATTCAAGGCAAAAAGTTTTGAAATCTATAGATCTATTCTTACAATACTTCAACGTACACAAGAATTAAATGAAGATAATTTTTTGTGAAATTTTCACAGAATTATTGAATAATAATAATAACCTCTACAATATTTGTTTTTCCGATGAAAGTTCTTTTTACTCGAATGGAAATGTCAATAGACAGGCACAACTGTAGATATTCAAGCGAAGTGCACACTAGTGCTTACAAAATTAAATGTTTGGTTTGGGATTTTATGTGAACGTAGACCTTTTTCATTGATGGTAAACTCAACGGAGAAAATAACTTGACCTTATTGAAAATGAAGTGGACCCTAGTAATGAAATATGACGATAACCTTTTCGAAGATCAACCCACTTTTCAACAAGATGATACACCTTCACATTACGTTGCCCCAGTATGTCATTTTTATACGATCATTTTACAGGGAGATCGATCAAAAGGCGAGTTCCAGTCAAGTGGCCAACCAAATCTCCTGATCTGACACCACTGAACCTTTTCCTTTGGAATCAGTTAAAAAATAAAATTTAGCCAGAAAGCTCAATTTAGCTCTTGAAAAATTCTACAACACGCTTCATTACATCATAGATCAACACGTTTCTTAATACAGAACATATAAAAGGATTTATCCAAAATGGTATACCAGTGAAATAATCAATAACATCAAACAAAAAGACAAATATTTCAGCAAATTTAAAAAAAAACAAAATTCATCTATTATTTCGAACAATATAAACAACTTAGAGCTTCAATAAAACAACAGCTCGATTTAACTTATCAACAATATATCTCTAGTATACAGAACTCAATATCCCCCGATCCAACACACCTCTGGTCCTTCATACAATCGAAAAGACAACAAAAAAAGAATACCTGGAAAATGTCGTATAAAGATAAAGAATATAATAATCCAAAAGAAATTATAAACGTATTTGCAGAATACTTTAGTTCAGTATATAGTGCTCCAAGTAGCAGCAAGCAAAATAACGATGTGACCTGATACAACAACAATTTGGAAACTATCAGTGTAAAAAACATTTCTATGTCAGAAATAAAGGATGCTATAAAAAATTAAAGAAAAAAATGACATTCGGTCCGGATCTTATACCATCATTTCTGGTGAAAGACTACGCTGATGTACTCTCCATACAAGTATTCATCCTGTTTAACATTTCCATTAAAACATCAGTCTTTCCCAACCAATGGAAAGTAGGAAAGACTTTTCCAATTTTTAAAGCAGGCGATATAGCCTTTGTAAACAATTATAGACAAATGTCTCTTCTGTGCAATTTTGCAAAGGTGCTGGAAATTATTTTATACAATCGAATATATTTGTCTACAAAAAACATTATATCGCCATGTCAGCACGGATTCATGTCTAACAGATCTACTGTTACGAACCTAGTGTCATTCAGTCAAACCATAGACGAACAGGGTCAACTAGATACTTTGTATACGGACTTTACCAAAGCCTTCGCCCGCATTGATCATCAGCTACTGCTACAAAAGTTGGAAAAGTTTGGATTTAACCTAAACCTACTAAACATTTTTCGATCATACCTAACAGAGAGAAAGCAATTTGTATTTTACAACGGACATAAATCGTCGACATAATTGGCACCATCTGATACCATAAGGCTCCAATCTTGGGTCCTTATTATTTCTGTTATTTATGGATGCTCTGTGTATTGAACTACAATACGATTCCCTAATATTTGCAGATGATTTAAAAAATTTCAAGCGCATAAGTTCCGTAAATGATTGTATAAGTCTTCAAAATAACTTCGATGCAGTCAACAATTGGTGTATTCTTAACAAAGTTGGCATCAATGTCACCAAATGTAATATATTAACAACAGAAAAAAGATAAATCATATTATCTATAACCACAGAATCAATGATACTCTCCTAGAACGCACAAATACAATCAAAGATTTAGGCATATATTTCGATCCTGAACTCAGCTTAAGCCTAAAGAAGCAATCAAAATACTAGGCTTTATCATAAGAAATTGTAAACTATTTACTAAATCAACATGTCTAAAATTGTTATACGACTCTTACGTAAGATCAAGGATCGAAGCATAATCTGGAAACCCTATTACCTTATCCACAGAAATACGCTAGAACAAATTGAAAGAAAATTTCTAAAATTCCTATCTTTTAGAGCTACAGGTAATTATCCCGAGAGAGGGGTAGACAATAGATATCTACTAGCTAGCTTTAATTTTGAGAGTCTGGAATTTCGTCGAACTTGTTCCATGCTACTTTTTCTCCATAAACTACTACATAATAAAATTGACTGTCCTCAAATTTTTTCACAAATTAATCTGTTGATTCCTAGAGCGCATTCTCGACAAAATCTCACATTTTACAATATTGGAGCCAACAGCAACGTGATATTAAAATTACCTATATATTGTTTGTATTATAATTTTAACAAAATAAGTCAATACTGTGATATAAACACTTGTACACAAAAAGAGCTATTGAAATATGCTAGACAAGCTTTTGAAATATAATCTTAATCTTTAGAACCAGAAACTTCTTTATACCTCTGCCTTTTTATTTTATTTATTTACCTTCTTCAAAATGCTCAAATATTACATTACACGAATTAATTATCGTCTTATATTTTTACCTGTCTTAATTACTATTATTGTTATTTCCTTACTTCTCAACTATATCTGAATTACTTTAATGCCTAGTGAGATTAATGTTCACCATACGATTTACCATATCATGTATCATGTAGGTACTTTTACTCAGCTTCAAATTTTGTATTTTTTTTTATAATAGCATTATGAATTTAAGTTTATTACCTTAGTTGATAAGTTTATAGTTTGATATAAGTTTAAGATTTTAGTATAATATTTTACGCATATTTTGTACTGAAACTTATATATTTAAAATATAAAAATAAAATGAAAGCCAGATAATTTGTCAAGTATAAAATATCAAATGAGTCTATCATTTCTTTGTGCCTGTAGTAGGTTAATTTAAATTAAAAATTTCGATATGAAACGATAAATTTTCCCATCCCAAATTAAAACTTTAAATTTTCAATTCAATTTTTCTCGAAAATAAATTGATGAAATTCAAAACTCTCTACACAATTATATAAAGGATTTGAAAATCTATCAACTAGGTATCATTTGGCCCCTACTCCAATTTAAAACTCTTGAGGGGTTGGCTGCCAGGAATTCAGAATTTGTCTCCCTCAAATAAAAAATTGATCTGTTTTGCACTTTTTCAAATAACTAATATTTACAGAGTTACAAGGGTGGCAAATTTTTCTTGGTACACACTTTATATGTTATTATTACACTCTATATCAAAACTATTCATAACTAGTGATACCGGCAGTAGTAGCTTTAACCTTGCTTTAACCTTGAAAGAGTTCCAGACCATGGGCGGCGTCTAATCGCGTATATTATAGATATTCAAAAATAATCAATTACATTAAAAAGAAAACATTAGTATGTCTAATGATGTGAGCTTGGATATACGACACAACACGTCACGGTCACAATGACATGACTATCATATTATTTTGCTCTATGATGACAGAATGCCAACATTTTCACTTGTGTCAAATATTAATATGACGACGTCATTTTCATTATGATGGTCAAAACAAGCCGATTTCTACTTTTGTCGAATATGTGAGTGGAAGAAGCAGATTAATTACTGAATTAAAATGGTTACGTTTTCCCAATTGCTGATTTTTTTAGTTGAAAATTTAAAATGCTTTGTTTATTTGATGATGTAGCTCATACAGGGATTATTTATTAAGAGCAGTGCTATATACAAACTTTAGCTCAGTTGTATTTTAAAGCTCACCAGATATCCAACTTAAATCTATAAATCACTGTTAAAATGTTTCTGTCAGTAATATCGAAAAACGAAGACATATGATTCATCCTAAATACCATACAGATTTAATATAATCATATAGGCAACCAATACTGATGCGTATTTTTTCATTAATAGGAAATACGATTATAAATTTTCATAAAATAACGCAAAATAAAATGTTCTTACTTCTTATTAACAAAGAAAATAGGCATCAGTATTACCTGTAATTTTATATATTAAATCCATATGGTATTAGATGAATCATGTCGTGTTTTCATTTTTCGTTCTCATCAATATTGATTATCCTTGCGACTAAGGCGGCGTTAGTCTGCCTTAAGGAGTAATAACTCCTTAAAATTTATACTTCAAAAATTATTTATTTTAATTTCATTTTTAAAGACATCAAGACTTTTATATTGTTTTATTTATAATAGTTTTTACACAATTTGGAGTTAGTAATATAATAGTACTTTGTTATGTTTTATTTCTGTATAATAACCGTCATTTTACATCACAAAGTATGTTGATTTCGAAAAAAAAACTTAGTTATTTAGGTAAATTATTTTAACATAAAATGCGGTTATAGTAGAAAAAGGTCAATATCATCAAAGTAGGCGGATATTCTTAAAATGTTGCATACAATTATAACTTATTAATTTGCATAACTTTCCTTACTGACATTTTGCTGTCTTTACAAAAAATGTACTTTACATAACAATAAAGTAGTTTTTGCTTAATAACCATGGCCTACGCGTTTAAAAATAAAACAAAAGTATACCAAAAATTTCCTTTCAGATAACTAGGGATGACCCTCAAATTGCAAAAAAAAATCTAAAATTTGAGGTCCATATCATCTACTGCGAACTCAATCAGGAAACATACTGTATATGTATATTTTTTTGTTCTGATGTTATATTTTTTTACGAGCTTCACTATTTATTTTTGTTTTCTATTCTCATTTTTTTGTTGTGATATAAGTTTTTTTAATAATCCGTTATTGTTTTGTTTTGTGTAGTAATTATTGTTATAATTTCTTTTTATATTCTTAACTGTTTTAAAAACTAACAGTGTTTTTGTTGCGTTTAATTTTTTTTTTTTCAATTTATGGCAACTTTTAGTTATTTCATGAGGTAATAATTATTATAATCAATTCTTACCTTATGATACATATATTTATATTGTAAGTGATTCGCCTTTCACCAATTTATTCACCCGCTTCCTATATGCGACGTCTCTGGCAGAACAAGTTAGATCGCAGCAACCCGTAAGCTGGTCTGTTTCGATCTACCTGCCAATTTGAACTAGCGAACAGCCGTCGTTTAATACCCTACCACAATTTTAATATAGTAAACAGTGAAGTAAACAGTGATTTTACAATATGAACTGACTGCGGCTACACTGAATAGTGTACGGATTTACCATTCATAAATTCGTTTTCAAGGTAAAAGCTACTACTGCCATTAACATTAATCAAAACCCCTCACGTAAGGCTGTTTCCCGTTCCACGAAAAACTGAGTATTATTTTATATTTATATTATAAGAGAGAGAGAGAGAGAACATTAAAGCATTGATACCGAAAGTAAGTAACTATTTTGCATTGGAAAACAGTGAGATGATTTAAGTTATTACATGCCTGCCAACACTTCCCTCGTGGCGGTCTATCTAAGAATGCGGGATTCTGGGAACTGGCAGTGTTCAGGCAGTGCTGAAGGTCACGTAGCAATTGCTGGACTGACGGAGAGGGAATTCCTTCTCTCTGTCCTGAAGGTGAGAGAAGTGAAAGATCAGCTAAGGTTGGAAAGGAATTACACTCTCATTCTTCCCAGTAGGGAGGAGTGGAGTGACGGAAGAATTGACTTCCGCCCAGACTCTCTGGTGTGTTACACAGACTGATCTCGGGTGGCCACTAGACCGTCTTCCGGGGCGAGAATATATCTGGAAGGCAAAGAAGTACAGGAGAGTTTTGCTCTTGGCTCATACACCACGGTCTTCCAGGCAGAGGTTTACGCCATCCTAGCTGTGGGCTGAGGTTAGAAATGGGACGGAACAGATATTATATATCTGCTCCGACAGCCAGGCTGCTCTAAAGGTGGTGTGCTCCCCCAGGACGAGATCAGCTCTCGTTCAGGAGTGTGGGAATGCCCTAGAAGAGCTGGCTAGGCATAAACAAGTGAGACTGGTATGGGTCCCGGGACATATGGGAGTTCCAGGTAACGAGAAGGCCGATGAATTGGCCAGACTCGGAGCCGAGGAACCCTGTCACAGGCCTGAGCCTACGTCAGATATTACCATTACCATGAAGTTACTACATTGTTGTTGTATTTGTACAATGCTACCGAATTTGGTGCATTATTAGATGCTGTCTGCAAAAATATTCTTTTACGATTGTTATCATTAACAGAAAGAGAAAAAACATTGAATTCAGATGAGAACTGTGTGGAACTTCTGGTATTAAAGATAACGTCATTGAAATTAATGACACGATTATTTACGACGAAAAAAAATAATAAAAGTAAATTTTTTTATTAAAATGTTAATCAATTAGTTTTCATTATTAGCGCCAGCTACTAAAATTTCAATGAAGTCGTTAACCACACTCAATGCGTTCCGTTATTATGTAAATTAGTATATTTTTTTCTATATTTATTATTTGTTTTAATCAAATCTACATAGCGCTTCTCACAACCTGGAGGCTATCTGCTCTAACTCATAACATAACTATTACAAAATGTGTATTAAAATATTATATAACTTGGCATTTTATTTTAACTTTTTTTGCACTTCCTGTCCTATCATGATGTTTAACCGTTTCAGTTTTTTTTACCTCTTACAATTATCCAATTTTACAAACCGTTTTATAATTGAACTTCCCCAAATATATTATAACAAGATATAATCTCCTTTTTTCAGATTTAATCAGCTCGTCAGAGGTGACGACATGTTACAATTTTGTATGATGGATTAAATGATGTTGTATTTATTAAATTTAAAATTAATTGACACTAAGCATAAAAAGTTTGTAACATGGTCAATAAAAAAAGGATATTAATCTAGCTAGCAGTTTATGACTGTTTAATGAGCTGTTTTTCAAAAACATTTCATCAAAAATTTTTTGTTTATTTATTTGTCACAGATTCCATTGCTCTTAGATTGTAACCTTGCATTGCAAGTGTCTTACTCCAAATGTTACATTGGATTCCCCAGCGGAGGAACCTAATCGTAAAACTTATTAAGACCCTAACGGGCTTTTTCAGCGCCGAATTTAACACATATTTTGATAAATACGACACTCTGTTAGTGATGGGACTCGAGTGTGAAAATACTCGAGTGACTCGAGTCAAAATCCGATTCTAGTGACTCGAGTCATATGGCTGTTCAATTCGAGTAAAGTTGTTACTCGAGTCGAGTTATTGCTACTCGAATCGAGTTTTAATTCTAGTCGAATTGCAATTTGAGTAAAGTTGTTACTCGACTCGGGTTATTGCTACTCGAATCAAGTTTTAATTCGAGTTGAGTTGCAATTCGAGTAAAGTTGTTACTCGAGTCGATTTATTGATATTCGGATCAGTGAGTTACTATGATTCAAGTTTTAAATCGAGCCGAGTTGCAATTCGAGTAAAGTTGTTACTCGAGTCGAGTTATTGCTACTCGAATCAGTGAGTTAATATGATTTAAGTTTTAAATCGAGTTGAGTTTGACTAGAGTCTAGAGTCAGGGCAGAGTCGAAATCAAACTCGAGGCGAACTATAGCGTAAGTAGTTGGAGATGATTCAGTGGTTTGCTAAACGGTAAGTTTTTAAAGTGTATTTAGGTTTTTTCTTTTGGTAATCTTTCAGCATTTAAAACACTACCATCTAATTCCAACATTAGTTTGAAAAATCGAAAGGATAAACATAAATCATAATAATTGAAATACAAAATAATAAATGGACCCAGGTCAAATATTATTTTTCCAGCAAATCAACACATTTCAAATACAAAATTTAATATTTAATTAACATTGTATATAAATAGACATTTAAAGAAAACTAACATAATTTTTTTTTTATTAAATTAACATTAAATTAAACTCTTGTTTAGCACAAAATATTAAATAAATACAGTATTTAATATTTAATACACACCGATTACGGTTTTTTATTTATTTCGAACTAATTGAATCCAAAAACAAATCTTTATGAACATGAATGTGCCAGTTTGATTGCTGCAGTCGTGTGAGTCTTGAGTTTAAAGAATTCTAAGTTCTAATTTCTAATTTTCTAATAAGTCGTAATAACATCGTATGTAACAATTATAGGTTTGTACGTAGAGGCGATTTGTGATAGTTTTCTGACTATAGAGATGCGAGTATTACGAGAGCTCTGCAATAACAAACGTTCTGATTGAACAAGCGCATCTCTACAGCAATGTGCGCATGCTTCTTATAGTTTCAAACGGTTGGAAACTGCTCTACGAACAAACCTTTTAATTAATAATTATACAATCTAACCTACAAACATGAAATAACAAACCTGGAGGGGAATTCCCGATCCCGATGACTCGATGATATAGTAATTGATTAGTGATTTCATTCATAGTTACATGTTTTCATCTTTATTACTTTTACTTTTAGTGCCTTCAGTGCCTTCATGTAAATAATCTTTCATGTTTATACTATATAAACAAATCACACTGGCACTAAAGAATATTTAAAAATATTAATAAAACCATAAACAATTAAATTAAAGAAAAAGCGACTCGAGTCTAAAAGCGACTCGAGTCTAAAGGCGACTCGAGTCAAAAAGCGACTCGATTCAAAAATCGACTCGATTCAAAAATCTACTCGAGTCAAAAAGCGACTCGAGTCAAAAGTCGAGTAGATTTTTTGAGTTTTACTCGACCTAACTTTTGACTCGAGTTTTATAACAATGAAACCGAGTTTCAACTCGAGTAAATTCGGAAACCTACCGATTTATTAGAGTGAAAAAAAGTCACTCGAGTCCCATCACTACTCTCTGTTGGCCATGAAGAAATATATAGGGTGAAAACATAAAAAGTGATACTGCGCACGAAAACAAACTTGTACGATTGTTTTTCACAAATTTTTATTTTTACAAGTGTTGCTTCGCCATGCAATGGCTTTGTCAGATGTTGAGTACTATACTAAGTTATTTAATACTGAACATGGGAATTTAAATCACTTAGAAGTACAACACTTGTAAGTTTATAAAAGTTGAAAAAGGTTCAGTTTATTTCAAACTTATTTGCGACATAAAAAACGTCAGCTTCTTTGATCATTTTACCGCCGTCAAAGAAGCCGGCGTTCTTTATTTGCAAATAGGTTTGAAATAAACTATATGTGACAGCATAGTAATTTAGAAGAGATTTGAAAAAGGTGAATAATTAGTTTGATTATTTAAAATGTTATCAGTATTGGTTAATTGTTAATTTCTAATGATTCTAGTGATGATAATTTTAGTGAATCATGTTCAACATGTAAAATTTTAAATTATCATCAAAAGATTTTTTTTTTAATTAATTGATTGGAATATATAAAAGTAATTATTGTCATAATTACTTTTATGTTCTGTAATCCTTTTTACAAACGTTTTTCCAGTCTGTCCAATATACACCTTGGGGCATGTACCACTTGTAAGCTTATAGACTCCACATTCGTCATTTTTTTTATGTTTATGCTTGTCTTGATAAATTTCTATATAATATTATTTGATTTATATGCAAAATCAATATTATATTTTTTATTTGATTCATTCAATATTTTCTTCGAACGTGAACCACCATACGTTAACTTTTATATTTTTTCATCTGCTTTTAGCTTTGAAAAAACTAATCCTATTGATTTTTTATAATTTTTTAAGTATGTTATCAACCATAGTTTCTTTAAAGCCATTATTTACAGCTACCGATTTATAATTTTATGTCATCAAAATTAAATTAAAATCCACGAAACTTCTCATCTCATGTCAGCAATTTCGAATATCAAAAGCAAAAATTAGAAATAGAATTGTTGCTTGGGTCATCTCTTAAATAATATAGTAATCAAACTTGGCATTTGGAAAGGATATATGATTCCTAAGAACCAAATTTCAGGATAGAAATATTACTTGGAAACTGATAAACAAAAAGTTAAGTCTCCTCACGTAACTAATCTTCCGCAAAAGCAAAAAAAATGTCGCCACGTGCCGCGCATATAACAACGCCATCAAATATTTATAGTAAATTTATGTGATAATTAATGTATCATTTGGTTTACTTAATTTTAATAGAAAACTAACATGAATATAAAAACCGTCTCTGAGAATACCAAATCCTCCGATATAAATGTATAGCTTTATTTAATTTATATTTATACCCTATTTAGCATTGTAATGTCAGTTTTCTACTAATTTATGAAAATCAATTAATTGTTAGGTTTTATTTCAAAATGTTAACATGGATTTTCATCAAGTAAAAAATCGACTCAACTGTTTAAAATGAAACGAGTCTCATTAGTTAAACACCATGGAGTTGGTGAACGATTAGGGTAGATCTCGACTCTACTAAATTTATATTTATTTTCACAGTATCCAGTATTACTATGTATGTACATGCATGTTATATTAACTGGATATGCAGCCACGAAGTCATTTTAACTACTTTGTTACGTGCTTAATTTTTATTTGAATAAAATTGCATTTTAAAATGCTATATTATTAAAATGCGAGTCTTACGGGGATCCAACGTCCGGTGAAATACACCATAAGATTTTCAGTTAATTTATAATATAGTGTGGAACAGCCAAATGGAATAAATTCAGTATCTCAATTATTGTGCATATCAATAAAAAATCCCCAGACATGTCGTTTTTGGATTCAAAAATGACATCTTGCAACGTAAAAATTTCATCCCTAAATTTAACCCCTTCGAGTGGCAGTTGCAACCCCTAAATTTTTAAATAAGAAATAGGGGCTTGTAATACCTCATTTGAAAGGTCTTTTCATTCTCTATTCAAACGTGCTATGATTTTAAGATTTATTTCAAAAATTAACTGTAAAAAATAAATTAGTCTGATTGACGAAATTCGCTACAACAAACTAAAAAACTTAATTTCAACGTAGGAGATGTTCAAAATGAGTTCCTTGAACATCTTGGCAGCACCCTAATCCTAAAGAAAAATGTCTTCTACCATTTTCCAACATCTGAGGCGTGGCCAACCTCACCGCAACTGTTATTTTTCTTCTCAAGTCAGCTATATCACTTGGCTTAGTTTTGTATACCATGCTTTTTACATATCCCCATAATAATAAATCTAAGGGTGTAAGATCAGGAGAACGTGCAGGCCATTCTAGCAATCCTCGCCTCCCTATCCACCGATTTGGAAATGTTACGTCGAGGTATTGCCGGACATTGTTTCGGTAATGTGGTGGCGCTCCATCCTGCTGGAACCATATCACATCGGCTGGACCTTGTGGGTTTGCTTCAGCAGGATATAAGTTTGCCAAATTTGATGCGCCATTATTTTGGATCAGAACTAAATAATTATCTCCATTCAAATTGCCATCAATGAAAAAGAGACCAATGACATGGCCTCCAATTATCCCCGCCTAAACATTAACCTTTTCAGGATATTGCGTATGTAATTCTTTCTTCCAGCGAGGATTTTCATTAGCCTAGTAGCGACAGTTTTAACGATTAACATGGCCGTGAAAAGTAAAAGTGGACTCAGAAAACAAAACATTTTCTAGTTGGATACCATTATTATCTAACATTTGCATCATTTGTTCAAAAAATACTTTCTTCTATCAAAATCGTCCTCACTAAGCTCCTGAGTTGGGGTCAGTTTATAGGGATGCATTTTATTTTCTTTTAATAGCCGAATAATCGAGGAATGGGAAATATTCAATGCTGAAGCTGCTTGTCGACTTGAACTATGTGGGTATTCTTCAAACTTAAGCAGTATGTCTAATTTGGTATCATTACTCATTGCATTGGAAGTTTTTTTTTATCTACCATACGTGTCCATTTTCGCGAAACTGCATTTCTGTTAAATATACAATGTTTAGCAATTGCAGTTAGCAAAACTCAAACAATACGCAAAACACTGACACTATTGATTGCTGTCAATCAAATAGCAATTAACTACAGCGTTTTCAATAAAACTGAAAACGAAGAATTTTGATAAGATTTTATGTCTTCTTTAGATGATAATGTTGAAAAAGAACACAAAAGTGTTTTTGCTAGCCTACAAGAACAAAACACTGTAAGTTTTTATATTAAAAAATTTTAATATATTAAAACCGTAGCATTTTTGAATAGAGAATGAAAAGATCTTTCAAATGAAGTATTGCAAGCCCTACTTCCCATTTAAAAGTTTAGGAGTTGCAATTGCCACTCGAAGAGGGTTAAATTTAGGGATGAAATTTTTTACGTTGCAGGATGTCATTTTAGAATCCAAAATCGACGTGTCTCGGGATTTTTTTATTAGTATAATTGAGATACTGAATTTATTACATTTGGCTGTTCCACATTGTATATTATATATTAGAGAAAAACATATTTTCTAAAATTTCAGTTTTATTCTTTCAAAAATCAGTGTGGAAAAAAGTCAATTGAAATGGTGTTGCTGTCCAATTATTTAATTACCGCTCTATTGCATTAAATACATAAATCAAATTAATATTAAGAACCAGTTAAAAGCTTCCCATAAAAAGATGTATCGAAGTGATTATTCGCTTGTATAAAAATATCGTGCTTAACATTTGGTAGCAATGGAAAAAGACACTTAAAAGCTACTAAACGTAAATGGTCAATCTGCAAGAAAGTATAAAAACATATAATAGTATTAAAACGGTATATAATCCTAATATTGCTTTTTTAACAAATCGCCTTTACGCTCATCAATCCTCGACTCTTCAATGTTTTTGTGAGAAATAACGGAAGTTTAAAAATTATTCTGAATGTTGTATTTGTACATTCATAGACTTTCTGTGATGTATTATTACACTGATTTGTTCGCTATTCATTGTCTACAATAAATCGGATTTGATGAAACAATCTGCCCAATTAAGCGTGATGTAATACTATTAAATTATTTTGTTGGAAATTTGGTGGAATCCGTTTTGATGAAATTAATTTATTGTTTTCTCGGAGAGCTGTTTTTCGAATATAACTGTTAAAAGTAATTTTGTATTTACTAACATTTCCAAAAAAATTGGTAATTGAATTTGTATCTAAATTGTTCTATTACAGAATAAAATTTTAAATATACAGAGTGTCCCAAGTAATAGTGTCAAGAGATCCTTTGTCTGCATTTAATTTTATTTACATATTGCCCAACAAAAATCAATCCAATTACACGACAATTTTAGAAAGTAACTGTAAAGATAAAATATTACAATGAATATTATTTGTATAACTACTAGAGAAATAAAACAAACAACAGAACAGAATTGTCAGAGAAATACTAATTAGTGATTAGCTGTACCTAAAAATTCAGTTAAATTATGGTAGGAGAAATAGGGAACTTGCCTATAATTTTAAAAATAAAAATAATACTAAAAAAACATAGCGTAACGTTGTAATAAAACGTGTACTTCACAAAAAATAAGATTTCTAATTCCACGCGATCAGTATGAAGGATCTAAATAGCGATAAAATTGAAGTGGCCCGAAACGAGCTATTGACTGTGACGTCACACCATACAATATTCGGTAGTCGTCGCGGCCGGGATGCAACACAATCAGATGTTTACCAATTCCAATTCAAATTTAAAATCTTTATTCACAATTAAGTAGATTATTTACAAATTGTATGGGGTACAGAGTAAGATATATACAGAAAAAAGAAAACTAAAAAATCATTTCATTCATAAAATACTTAAAAATAATAATACAAACAAATTAACAAAGTATGACATTCTATATAAACATATGTAAAATATGGTGTTATTAGACTGTGGTTGATTTGTTAGTGACTGTTCTGATATAAATATATAATTGTGTTTTATAGTACCGCTTATTGTAGTTGTACAGATATTTTAAAATGATTGATCAAGGTTTTTCAAAAGGCCAATCTGATAATTTGCCTAAAGTGGATATGTTTATGGTGGCATCTTTTATACAAAATAGTGAAAGTTTTTCCCTTGGAGAGGTCCGCGAGGTCTAGGTAGACAAGTATGTATTTTTTTTAGCTTTTAGTAATAATTTATAAACATAAAATAGTTATGACTTGATCACGGAATAAAAAGAAATAACTACAAAATGCTTAGTCGCAACTAAGCATTTTTAGCAAACTTAGTCTTATATTTGAAAGAATTTAGGGTAATTCTTTACAACAGCCACTTCTATATTTTTCGTGTTTTTTTTGTACACACGCGTAAAGTGTCTCTATATATTGAACTTTTATATAATTGTTGCACATTCTGTAGGATACTCTTCGCAGTTTTTTGAAAAGATCTTGTGTTTGTCTTATAAACTTCATTCTTACAATACCTAATGTATTGACTACATATTTAATGTTCTCTCCCGATGGTGCCGACTGTATTGGCGAAACGCGTGGCAGTATATTTTATAGTATAAACTAAGATTCATTCTTACAATACCTAATATATTGATCACATATTTAATTTTCAATTTTTTTTTCATCTCCCGATTATGCCGACTGCGTAGGCGGAATTTGTGGTAATATGTTTTACAGCATTTTAGTGTCTATAGAAAATTACTTCAATTTTAGTAGCACATTGAAAATGCAACCCTCTGTAGATTCATATTTTTAAATAAAATGTCCTATAACTTTTTTATTTACTATTTGATTTTTTCAAAAACAATGGATTTCTTCCTCTATCTAACACTAACTTATAACCCAAATTTCAATTCGATCGGACTTTTCTTTCTTTAGTTATCGTGCTTACAAGAAACGTGACGGACGGACAGATGAACAGACGGACATATTGAAAGTTGTTCAGAACTCGATGACGAACGAAATGATTTTTTCTCTGCGAGCGATATTAACGATTTTAGAAATGTCCCGATCAAATGCAATATACTCTTCGTAATCGTATTTGCGAAGAGTATAATAATAAATAGCTGTTTACTTTCGCATCAGGAAATTACCTTTACGTAGTATCACTAAATTACATTTTTTTTATCTGCTCTTTGGCCTTACAAACAAAGTGTTTTAGCCAAATAAATTACATTCTATCTACTAATCTTATTTTCTAACATTGTATACACATTCTTTCTTTAATCCTACCCTAATTAAAATTCAATAATTCGGAATTCGGACTTTTTATTGCCCGTCTGCGAAAAACTAGTAGATAGACATATAGTATTTAATAATGTACTTACATTAAAATGATCTTCACACACATGTAGAGACCTACTGCTCTGTGAAATGTCTTTTTTCATTTCTTCTACACGCTTTTAGCCATTTTGATCGACGAATCTTATCTTCTGGCAATATTATAAATATTTTATCTGGCACTTTCACTGTAGTATTCTTACACAACGGTACAATGCAATATTTAAAAAAAGGAGTTTTTGTTTCCATTTTAAGTATACACTTAAAATTTATGAGGATGCTGATATTTTTACGGCTGAAATCAAGCGGTCAAGTGCTGGGATCTCCGTCGTCGCTTGTAAATTGTATGGTGTGATGTCACGACTACTCCCACGCTTTTGAACCTGTTTGAAACGGTTCACTCGCGCGCGAAATTTTAATAATTTATAACAAATTTATTATTGGGAATTAAGGCGTCATATTTTGCATATCTTATTTTTTAGTATTGTAGAACATTTTTATGAAGTAAAAAAAATGTGCAAGTTCCCTATTGCTTTAGTGACGGGACGTGCGGGATAAGACGCTACAGAATGCTGAGCCCGATTTATCAATATTGCTCGCTCGTTTACTTTTCCAATGTAGATTTTTGTGCTCAGTTTAGCTAGCAACAATTTAACAATTGTAGAGAAAAGTATTAAATTGAAATAAAAGTATTGAATTTAAAGTGTTGACTACACATACATTAGTTACAGTATGTACCTACTGATCTACTGAAATGAAAACATTAAAATGTGTCTTCTAAAAATCTAAATTATAAACTCAATCTAATCTGTTTTCTTATTAATTGGTTTATCAAGCATCCGATGAACCTGTTTCGGATAACCGGTTAACTGGTTTTCGGATACCGGTTTTATCTATATTTGGATATTCAGTTT
This sequence comes from Rhamnusium bicolor, assembly GCA_029963845.1. Lineage (NCBI taxonomy): Eukaryota > Metazoa > Arthropoda > Insecta > Coleoptera > Cerambycidae > Rhamnusium > Rhamnusium bicolor. The sequence continues at coordinate 440,737 of JANEYF010003706.1, read as the reverse complement.
TATCCGAAATAGGTTTCTGAGGAAACCGATTAACTGGTTTCACTTTTTTCCAGTTTTTGCTAGCACTACTATAAATAATACAGTTAAAAAAATGGACATGGCATAATTGAGTGATTTGGCATTGAATGACCCTAAAATACGTGCCAGTATTTGTTGCCGCATTGAGACGTTTCATACACTTTTTTTTGTATTTGCTTTCAATACTGTAGAACCACCCTGTATGTCAGTATTATTATATGACAAAATTATGCAAATATTTCAAATTGATAACATTGTTTACAAAATAAACACAAGCTATTACGTTCAACCATACAAACTGGCTTCGCTTCATTAACTGTGAAGCAAGAGTATATATTATTTCATTATTATTTCATTATAAATACAAAGAGATGTATTTACTTTGATTCAAATTATTTGAAATTTGCAAAAATCTCTTATTATGTAGTGAATTTCACATAGTTTACGAGTTCCTATATCTAGAGCAACAAGACACAATGTACATTTAGCATTGATAAAAATGCAAAATACGAAACATCAATTCAAATTTTGAAATGAGTTGGAAGCTTTGATGTAATATCACTGACATTGAAGTAATTTCTACAAGTACCAAAACACTGGATATCATAACTAAAGCTGGCCGAGGTGGCTGGAGTACAGCTACGGTCTTGCGCTGGCGTCACACGTGCCGATTTAGAAGTGATTTACGCTGCAGTCTTATTTGAAAGGTTAATGCGTGAGGTTGTACTTATAAATTATACATAATGTCAAACGCGCCAAAAGGTAAAAAAACGACCGTTTACAGTGAATAAATTTATCGATGAATTTCCGGATTTATTCTATGACGGATGCAAAATAATTTGTAAAGTTTGCAATCAAGACTTAATGTGTTGGCACAAAACAGATTGTCATCGTCATATCAATACCGTGCAACATCAAAATAAAAAAATGGCATGCCTTTGACAACTCAGTTTATGTTTGATTTATTGTTAATGTTAATAGCCTGTAATATTCCGCTACACATACTGGATAAACAACCATTTCGGGAGTTTTGGAATAAATAGAATCCCCAGGTGAACCTACCAAGTCGTACATCGTTACGTAGATATATTCCAGCTGTTCGTGAAGACATTGTAAATAGGATTAAATGTGGATTAAAAAATACACGGCTCTGGTTATGTATTGACGAGACGACAGATTGTAAAAAAAATTCTATTTTAAATATTATAGTACGTGTATTGGACCCTCTTAAACCAACATTTCCACTTTTACTAGCTAGTAAAAGCCTAACTGCGTGTACTGGCGAAATAATTACGCGTGTGGTGTTGGAGACATTCGAAAAATTTGAACTTTCAACAAGTCAAGTATTGATGTTTGTGACTGATGGTGCCGCAACAATACGCGTGGTAGGCCGTTCTCTTCAAAGAGACAATTGTAGGTTTTTACATGTTACGTGTAAAGTGCATGCGTTACATCTTGTGGCAGAAACGATTCGAAAATGTTTTCCAGAGGTAGATGCATTAATAGCAAATACAAAAAAAGTATTTCTTAAATCTCCTAAACGGCTTCGAGCATTTCACAGACAGTGTCCTGGTATCCCTGAACCACCGGAGCCGATTCTTACACGTTGGGGAACATGGTTGAAAGCGGCTTTTTATTATACTGAATATTTTCAACAAATAAAAGCTGTGAAACTACAGTTCAACCCTAACGAGGCTGCAGCTATTAGGGAAAGCTAGACAAGCTTTCAAGACGTTTCCCTTGAAACAGATTTAAAAACTATTAATAACAATTATAGAGGATTACAAGACGAAATAGAAAAATTGCAAAATAGTTCGTTGTCGTTAGTGGAATCGCTGCAAATAGTGGACGACATAAATGCACAGCTACAGGCTATAAATGACAAAAAAATAATCGCGTTAGTGAAAAATTCGAGAGTGTATTACAGAAAGATCCTGATTTTAGCAAATTAAGACAAATTTGTGATGGTGCATCTACAACTTCGTTAAGTGAGTTCACAGATTGTTTTACTTATGCCTGTATTACATCCGTAGATGTCGAACGGTGATTTTCAAAATACAAACATATTTTTTCACCAAAGCGAATATTGCTGACGGAGACAGCTGTAGAAACATACCTGATGCTATTATACTATAGATCATCCCCACTTTGTGATGACGACAACCAAACTACTTCATAAATCTGCTTAAAAGGGTGAGTTTTATACAAATTTTTATAAAATCTAACATTATTGTTAAAATTTATTTCCATTTATTGTACTTATTCAAGTATTATGTGCAAACATATGAGTCATATGACGGCTCTGTCAGCCAGGTGACCTCGGCCAGCTTTAATCATAACATACTTGTGTTTCGTCAACCAGCTACCTGGAGAAGATTTAAACTGAGAGTTTTAATTTCTCCAGATTAAGCCAACTTGATTGACGAGGTACGCGTTGTGTATAGTACCGAGTGTTTTGGCGTTTGTGGAAATTACTCCCGTGTTTGTGTTAAATTGAGTTGTTTTAAGAATATTCTGGAAGTCCATTACCAAAAATGTTTACTGATGTAAGAAATGTACTTAAAAACATGATTACTCCAGCTCTCAATAGACAGTTACATGTATCTAATCTAAAGTTAAATATTTCGATACTCTAGAGATAAAGCGGACTATTTTTGTTTATATTGTTTCAGTGGAAAGAATTTAATAGATACATGGAGGAAATTAATGATTCTAGTTTTTTTTTATAAGCCTACCACGTTGTCGGAGGTTGGCTGGGAGTGTCGCAAAAGCCTCTAACTGTCCACTCTCTTGTTTTCCACTGGTAGGTGAAATGTACTGGCTTTTATTACTAACGGCAGGTAAAGATAGTTTATAGACGTTCACAAGTACACATGTTTTTATTAATCTAATCTGGCAGCAGCGTCCTACTCTACTCGCGCCATTTTCCGTTCTAATCCCTTCCTTTTTATACGGCGACACAGTGGTGTGTGCTTAATTAAGTAGACTCACTGAATATAGAAAAATAGCAAAACAGGCTAGTGTTGGGCATAACCCACTGATTTGAATAATCGAGTACTCGTTACTCGAGTAATTGCAATAACCGAATGATCACTCGAGTTAATTTTCACTCGAACATCGGATTGATTAAATGAAAGGTAGTGTTGGGCATAACCGACTAATTTGATTCGAATAATCGAGTACTGGGTACTCGAGTAGTACCACGTAACGGTAGTATACAAGCAAGAAGTTATACCAATACACCCACTACTGGGTCTCAGTCAGTGTCAGTAAGTAAAACCGATAACGGTGATAACCGACGGACGCGAAGAAATCTCTACATAATAAATAAAATAAACAAAGTCATTATAAAAGGAATCGTATTCCCGTCTGCAGTGGAGTATCATGCGACCGGACATGAAAAAACTATCTGTTGTTTGGAATCATTTTACAAAAAATAATGAGAACTTAACGCGAATTCATCCACTTATACAATTAAAAGAAAATGATCCACCCGACAACAATGAAAATGAATCTCCTGCTACTAGTTCATCAGGTAATAAAGACGACGAACAGATTTTGGCTGTACCAGGACATTCGGAGATTAAAAAATCAAATTTAAGTTCTAAACGCCCCGCAAAACAATTAAAATTTTTGGTTGTAGAGATGCTCTTACAGAATTAACTATACAAAAAAATGATGAAAAGCTAATTAAACTAAGGATTACCAACCGTTATCAATCGTTGAAAACAAGGGATGTTTAGAATACTCTCACACGCTCCAAGCTCTTTACAATGTTCCTAATAAAAAAAATATCCCAAGATCTTTTACCTAAGCAGTATATAGAGGCGTCGGAGCTGTTAAAAAATATATTAAATAATGTAAAAAATGTGGCAGTTACTACCGATATGTGGACCTCGAACAGTAGCAAAAGTTATAGCACAGTAACAGTACATTTCATAAATGAAAATAAATTATTCACACGAGTTATTGCAAAAAAAAAAAAGAAATGGCAACTGCTCACACCGGAGAAAATATTGCCACGACTTTAAAAAATATTTTTGATGATTGGACAGTTACAAGTAAAATTGTAACGATTGTATCGGATAACGGCGCAAATATTAAAAATGCAATAAATGAGCATTTACAAAAATATTTTCATTAAATTTACCAGTTCTAAAAGTAAAGCAAGATGTACCTACCCGTTGGATCTCCTGTTACATAATGATAGAGAGGTTGTTACAAATCAAAGATCCGTTAAGTATTACTGTAACAAATCTGCCAACAACTGTAGAATTTTTAGAACCAGATGCATGGGCAATTTTAAAGGATTGTGTTATTATATTTAAACCTGCTAATGACCTAACAAACATTTTTTCTAGAGAAAATTATCCTGGCATGTCACTTGTCATTCCTTTACTCAGAGGATTTACAAATAACACTAAAAAAATGTTACACTTCAAACTAAGATAGGTGAAAAATTAAAAACAAAATTGTTAGAAGTGGTTCAGCGTCGATTTGGTAACTTTAGCAAATAAAATAGCAGGAAAAGCTATTTGGACCTACGATTTAAAAAAAATTGGGGTTTGGAAATCAAGACAATATGAATAATGCAGAAAAATGGATCACAGAAGAAATTTGTGGCAATATTTCTCGGCAGAGCAATCAGACGGTTTCTAACGACGCGGGAATGGATATAAATATCGAGAATGATAATCCGAATGATAATGAACCCAGTGAAATTTGGTCTCATTTCGACAAAAAAAGCAGCAGAATTCAAAACTTATACAAGTCCTTTATCGATGGCCAGATTAATAATAAAGCAATATTTGCAAATGCCATTATTGGAACGGAAAAAAGATCCTATACAATTTTGGTCTGAACATAAAAATACTTACTCAGAATTGTACGAACTTTCTAATAAATATTTATGTATTCCTAGTACATCAGTCCCATCCGAACGAGTTTTCTCAAACGCTGGACAACTGTCGAATTTAAGAAAAAATAGGCTTTCGCCGAAAAATCTTGATACGATAGTTTTTTTGAATTCTTGTTTGTAAGTTCCTAATGAATAATTAAATATTTTTATTTTTAGCTTTATTACCAAAGATTTTTTTAAATTATTGTTAATTTTGTTATATCTTCATATATATTTTATTATGATGCCACCTCAGATATATTATATTGTTTACTTGAATGTTCTTTACGTTTTGTTCTTAACTAAAGTAATAAAAATAGAAAAATAATAATCTTAATTCTTAATGTTTTTATTTATTACTACAATAATTACAGCTGCTCCTGAAGTACGCCCATGACCGAGAAGCATCTGTTAAACAATGTCAAGCGATGCGCATGCACGCGACGATGCAAGCTAGCTAGCCGACTCTCACCAATCACAACTACCATCGGTTATCGGTTTATCGAGTGCTTGAATATTATGGGTAATGATTGTTATGATTTATGAATTATGAATAATGAAGTTCAGTGACAACGATTTTTTTCACTCGAATTTTATCACTCGAGTACGTTTTCAATAATCGAGTTATATCGGTTTTTTCAATAACCGAGTACTCGAGTACTTTTTCACTCGAGTGATTCCAACATTGAAACAGGCTAGGAGTATAGCGGGTACTCTAATTAATAGGTAACGACGGCGCAAAGCAAATAGCTACTTAAACTTACTAAATTACTAGCAAACATCATGAGATTAAATTAATCCCAAACAAATTGTACCTGGATTGTACTGCTCGACTAAGATACATAAACTAGGAAAGTCAGTGCATCGTATTCTTTCAGCAATTGGATCGCCGACTTACCACCTATCAAAGTGGTTAACAGAGTAGTTCAAAACTTTAACAATTGTATCACACTGTGATTAATTCCAATGATTATGAGAATAAAATCTAACATTTTTTTTATTCTTGATCGTATTATTACTTTACAAATAATAAAATTGGAAAGAGAGTTCAATGCCCTTAACAGGCATCATTATATTATTTATGGCTTTATATTATAATAACATAAATTTGTATACAGCTAAAAAAATTAAGACGAAAAGTATTGATACCATTGTATTTTGTGCTACTACTAAAGAAAGAGACCTTATAAATTTTTAACCGCAACAATTGTTTTCTAGGTTATTGTCTATTGCTTAACATTTTTGCATAATTCATTTGTAGACAGAGAAAAATACAATCGTTAAAGCGTTAAGTTTCATTCAAAAGCACGTCCGAAGAAATTAATATAATTACTGGTCATGGACGTACATTCACCTACTTCAGAGAAATGTAAATATCAGCAATGACGATAATACCAAAACAAAAGAAAATATTTGAGGAACCACTGCAAACTTTTAAAATTTCAAATACTATTAGTTGTTTTTTTTTTACAAATAAACAGAAGAAAATAATTAATAAAAATTATTACCTTTTATTTTCACATTGTTTTCAGTTCAGCCGCACTCATATTCCAATACTTATCCGCCTACGCTCCTGAAATGAACGATAAAATGCAATAACTGGACCAAGAAATACGTAGAAATAACAGCGAAATAATAAGAACCTTCCAAATTCAGAGGAAATGTCCAGTCATTCAAAAAAGTACAGTTTTATGTTTGGTCAGACAACAAAGCATAAAAAGACACAGAGGATAAATCGAACGGAAGTTAGCAAGTAGTAGAAAAGTGAAGTATATACAAAGTTCAAATATACATAGACATATGAAACCATAACAAACGTACTAAATGGTTTTACAAATAATTTAAAGCCATGGGAAATGTCCTTTGGCGGTGTATATTTCGTTTTCAAAATTTAATGTACAGTGTGTCTCACTTAAGACTGTAACTAACACCCTATAACATTTTTAGTTTTTATACGATTTAAACCAAATTAGTCTCAAAAGATAGAGATCATTTTTTTATCACCAATTTTAGAATTTGACATACTGGGACGTTTCTTAACAACTTTTCTTTGATTTTATCAAAAACAAAAAATATTCTTTTATTTTTTCTACTGTTTTAACGATTTTTTTGTTTTTATCCAAATTTTGTATTTGGCTTTTCAGAGTGATTATGAACAATTTCTCTTAATAACATTTTTTTTATACAAAAATGCCTGTTTTTTGCAGTTTCTTCATTTAGTCTTTCATCGTAGTGCTTTGCATTTGAAGAGGTTTAATAATTGTGCGGTCATACCTCTACCTTATGGTCATACCTCTACCTTACGAGACCAATTTGATATTTTTACCTAGGAAAAAAATCCAAAACTACTCTTTTGTATATTTTTCTGAGGAATCTGAATTCGAAGAGAAAAAATCAATTCAAAATCAAATAAAGAAAGTTATGACCGAAAAACTGATAAATTTAAAAATTTACACCCTGTATTTTAATGCGGAAATGGACAGCTCAGTTTAAAACAATTGTATTTCTGAATCTATCAATGTATAATATCTTCCATATTTAATAAGATATTGGGGCTCTGGTGTAAATTTAATATAACACAAAATATCTTTTAAAATCAAGTCGTCTGTGAATATCAATAAAAATATTTAAGTAATTTATTTATTTTAAAAATATTCGGACATTTGTTCTAAATAAAGCATATAGAAATATCTTAGTTTTTAAAATAACTAAATTATGTTTTTATTTACTTTCATAGCTGACTTTGTTTTAAAAGATATAGGTATTTGTATTATTTTAAATTTACACCTCAATTTCTTGTTAAATATTAGAGACAATGAAAATGTATTATGTATACAGGGTGTCTCACCAGGAACTGCATTGATCGATATACGGAAAAGTACGCACTAGAAAATTTAAAAAATTTAGGGAGATACTAAAGACAATTTTGCCAATCCAACTAAAATAATTACAAGCATCTGGCGCTTCCGGTTATACCGGAAGTCGATACCAACTCGCTTATTATAAATGGAACACGCTATATATTCTAGGGTCCTCGAAAAGAGCATGAAATTCTGAAAAACATACCCTATGCCTAAACCCAGCCGTTTCAGAGATATTTTACATTTTAAAAAAATTTTGGCAGGTATAATGGTTTACAGTAACCTTTATAACTTTCTTGGTGTAAAACATACTCATTTGCTTTTTGATATGCAGAAAGAACATAAGGTGAGCTTGCAACACCCCCCGTCCAATTGTTGGCATAACACAATAAGCTGGGGGTTGTACTTATGAACCAGTAGCTCAGTGAGCAGGTCGTGAATAAGGGCTTAGATTGATTTGAGTTATCACCAAAATCTAGTCTGGGCGCCAGGCCTTTTGCAAGTCCAAATAATTAAAATTTTACTTTAAAAGGTAAAGAGAACGTTAAAACTTGAATTCGGTTGGTAAGGAAGTTGAATAAAAAGATATTATTTTATAAAAAGTATAATCAAAACAAGTAGGTATATGTACAATTATTTACAAGTCAAAACAATTCACTTGTGGTTGAAGATCAAAAACTAAGCAAAAAAAATGATATGTGAAAGAGGAAAAAAAATGAAAAATAAAATATGTTATCAAGAGAATACAAAAAAATTAGAATTACTGATCTCTCACAAATTTCTTCTGACCAAATAAAACTTTCACTGGGGACGAAGATCTTACTTAACTTCCAAGAGGTTAGTCCAGCGAAGAATCCACCAATGGCTGGCTAAGCTCTTAATGGGTTCGGTGTCAATTTGACTCACCACTGTCAGTACTGCAGTTCCCCTTGAGAAAAAATGCCAGTTGTGTAAAATATCGTTTTTCTGCTCCACCCTGTATATAATGATCAGTTCGATCCACCAGTTATCCTCTTCTCTTGGTCCAGGTATTTACATAAAAAGGGGAGAGTTTTATGAGATCAGTATTATAGGCAAAACAAAGTAAAAAGCTGTGACATTTGAATTGTCCAGCTACGTAGACAAAATATGAGTTAACACAAATTTACAGAGTAAATTGCAAACTAAACAAACTAGGATCGGTATCCTACAATATTTTAGGAAGTTGAAGACTTCAACTAACTTAAGTATCAATAAAAGTTACGTTAAATAGAAAAAAATACTAGTCCAACAAATAAACTAGGTGTAGCTACGACAATAAACAAATTGAAATAGGTATTTCCTATATGTTAAGATATTTTTTTTACTAAAAGAAGTTAATCTTCAAGAAAATAGAATTTAGAATGTCTGTATACAGACAGACAACTAGAAAGATAACGTAAATAAATATTTGCTAAATATAAAACAATATGATGGTTTTCAACTTAAAGGTAACGGTAAATTAAATCATTTATTAGTTCCTCGGAGAGAGGTTCTAATGAATTGCAGATAAAGTTAAATAAAAATATATACTTGTCTATATGTTTACTTTAGATAAATAAAAGTTAATCAAGTACCAGATAACTAGGCAGGTATCTTTGCCAGAGAACTAGGCAAAGTTCCACTAGAGCAGCGTTCATGATTAAATACTAAGTAAACGTTCAAGGAAGCAGTCAATATTTTAAATTTAGAAAAACCTTACGTTACTGAGGTCTGGTTGATAATTATATGCACTGGTATAAAATAATCCACCACAAAACAAATGCACCAAATTAGATAATTTTCACAATTTTCACAGGTTATAAACAAATAGGTTTGGGCCAACCAGGTGTACCAATCTCCAAATGTCACCAGTCATCACTTTCAGAGTGCTACCAACGTAGCTAAGTGACCTAAAACACCAACAGGCAAAGACAGAAAACAACTAATTACGATACAAAATGGCGACATCCGTTGCCGAGTAAATACAAAATTTACAATAACCGAAAGTTAGTTTACATTAACACACGAAATTATTACAATATCAAAGTGATATTAGATAAATTGCCAGCAAGGCACGATAAATTGATACAAATCAATATTAATGATGGCTGTTCCAAAGAACAACCAAGGTGAACTGTTCACCGAAAAGCAAATTCGCCCAAGGCGTAAATTAAGATAATTACGGTACAATATTATTATGAAAATTACCTCAAAGGTACTTTAAATCAATATAGCAACTTTTGAAATAATGATGAGCATAAAATCACAAAATAATACCAGAAAACATATAAATCTTACCAGACCGCAGAACTAGAGATGGTTTCCATCAGAACGCGGCACCAGAGACAACCACTGTCTCTGGCTGCCCTAGTAAGAAGATAGTAGCATCGTAGTATTCTGCTACGTAAACTCGATTATAGTTTGGAAAGAGACAGACATTTGAGAGTAGAGTATGAGCAATAAAGATAGATAGATATTTAGTGCAAAAATCTGCAAACCCAACTGTTCCAGTAGAAATCAGTGGCACCCTCTAGACTGGACTGGCTGAAACTTAATTCATCGTGGAACACAACACACTGGAATGAAATAGCTTGCAATTTCGTTACAAGCTACGATCTACAGTTTAAAGAAATTCAATAATAATATACCAAGTGATCCATTTTTAAGGTTACATTTTGTAAATTTCAAATCACCAAAACTTGCTTAAGTCAAATAGAACACTCTATATTTTCTTATATCGTGTTATGCATAATCAAATTCCTTTTTTTTCTGATGTAAGCATTGTGGGGGTTTAAGTTACAACTTTTTGAAATATTTGCGATTTTCTTAGAAAAACAAGAATTTTTATTTAAAATTTTATCAAATTAGCCATGATTAGAAACAATCAGTAATGTCAGTTATTCTCTTATGTCAAAAAATACCACCGCATTTAAATTACACCCACGAAGACTTTTTGAATTTGTTTATTATTTATGGAGAATGTGATAAAGTAATATCAAGAACTTGTACATTTTTTACTAGATATCCACAAAACAATTTTTATCTTTCATTCTTATTTTTTACTTTCTTTTTCTAATTTTTTTTTTGATTTCTTTTCTGTCGATTTCCCTCTTTCCGTTTCTATGTTTCTTCTTTAGCTCTTTTCTTTTCTTCCATTTGCTTTTTATAGGCAGTGGAGGTTATGGAGAGTATTGCTCATTCGTCTTTGATTCCTTATAGTTATAGTTTGCATACTCTTTCTGTATTGCCCTTCCCCAATAAAAATTTTATATCTTCATGAATAATAATTTTATCGGTGTGAGAGAGATTTTCAGGCTTTCAGTATTGCATCAGAAGATAGTTGATTCAAAAAGTCTATTGGCATAATTTCCATTTCTTCTGAAAAAGTAGCAGCTATAATTTTTACCATAACCTTTTCGGCCTTTGCAGTTACAAAATAGTTTTCTGTTGGCTGGGAGTTAAAAAAGTTAAACACTTGTTCAAAAGTATTTTTTTATTCACATTTGTGCAATGTGGTATCGTTTTCCAGTTCCATAAGATTATTTTCATTTATAATATTGCAGAAATCGTTCTACTACCACTGTTATTTCTGATATTGCCATCTTTAGTATTAACAGTTTTGCTGTGTCCTAAGCACTTGGTGAAATCTATTATATTTGGGTTCCATGGACATAGTCCACAGATCTCGAATCCTTTCCTGATTATTTCTGGCTTTAATATATTGAGACTATTTTGAAGAACTAGAGCAAAATTTTCCTTCCCTATTTTGATATAAGGATTAAGCCTTCTCCATTCTAGTACTGATTTCTTAAGGGTTTAAAACTTGACATGTCTACTTATGAAAACAAAAAATTTGCTCTCGTCTTTTCAAGTTATAAAAAAAAAATTGATTTTACGACTTTTAGACACATATTAATATCTTGGTTGTTTGTAAAGTTATGAAAAAACAACTTTTACATTCTTGAGACACTTTTTTCTGTAAATACAGTGGCGTCGAGAAAATTTAAAAAAAGGTGCAATTATGAGTAGTCATAAAAATGTATTTTCTTTTTTAATAGGAATCATAGTTGCCTATGGTTTAGTTAAAAAGGATTTTTTTTCTCTTTCTAACTATTTATCATATGTGGTATCGCTTTTGATGTGTAAGTATTTAATAGCGAAAATAATCTTTTAGTAGATTACTTTTTTCGGTGTTTTATATTTATTTCAAGTAGGCGTGTGTCATATAGGACAGTGTTTATCCGTTTGTCAGTAAATTGCGTATTAATAATATTGTTTCCATCATAATTACACCCCATTTAATCGTAAAAGTGAAGATGTCTTACGAAAATTACGAGAAATATGATATGCTATAATGCTTTACTCAAAGTAATAACAATTGTGATATTGCATCCGAAATATATTTCAATCGCTATCCAGAAAGAAGACAATCTAATAAAGTTATATTTAAGAGGTTAAAAGAAAATCTCATTAATTGTGGGTCCTTCAACAAGCCAAGACCAAAAAATTATAACATTGAAAATGCTGAAGAAACTTCTATAACTGTAATTGGAATGGCGGTTGATAATCCTTCAATTTTAAGTCGTCAAATTGAAGATGATTCTGGGATTTCAAGACATCGAGCTTTTGGTATTTTGAAGACACACAAATTCAGACCATATACAATAAGGAAACAACATCACCTGCAACGAACTAATCCTCAGCGACGACTGGAATTTTGTATATGGTATCGGCAAAAAAGTCAACAAGGTACATTCTTCTCGAGAAATGTAGTTTGAACAGATGAAGCCTGCATTAGTAGTCCAGGAATTTTCAACAGGCATAACGAGCACTATTGGACTGATATGAACCTTCTCCGTAGCGCTGACGTGTGATCTCAGGGATGCTTTGGTTTTAGTGTTTGGTGTGCTCTACGTAGCAATCGTGTTTTAACGTATCACATATATCAAGAAAATCTTAATGGCCAACGGTAGTACGAAATCTTAAACCAGAAAATTATTGAGGAATTTATGGACAATCTACTCTTAATTGAGGTAAGAAATTAGTTCTTCCAACAAAATGGTGTACCACCTTATAATATCATGACCATTTCAGAATTATTAAATACCAATTTTAGAAATAAATGGATCATACGTATCGGACCAGTGAGTTGGCCAACACGATGACCTGACTTAACGCCACTGGATTTTTTCTTTTGGGGCCACACTAAAGACAAATTATACAAGAAAACCAGTACCTACATAAATGAACTCAGGCAAGATTTTATAGACTGTGTGAATTCAATCTCAAATCTTCATATTTATAATGCAGTTCAGAGTGTTCTGAAAAGGTGTAATTTATGTATCGAACATAATGGACATCAGTTTGAACATTTCCTTTAATTTGATTTTGTGTATTTGATTTGATAATGTATTATAAAATTAGATAAAAATATCTGTTTTTTGGTCTTGGCTTATTCAAGGATCCACAATTAACGAGATTTTCTTTTAACCTCCTAAAAATAGCTTTGTTAGGTTGTCTTCTTTCTGGATAGCTATTGAAATATATTTCGGATGCAATATCACAATTGTTATTATTTTGAATAAAGCATTCTAGTATATCATGTCTTTCGCAATTTTCGTAAGACATCTTCACTTTTACGATTAAATGGGATATAATTATGACGGAAACAAAATTATTAATAAAATGCAATTTATGTCAAATGGATAAACACTGTCATAGATGACATACGCCTACTTGGAATAAATATAAAAAACAGCAAAAAGTAATGTACTAAAAGATTATTTTCGCTATTAAATAAGTACTTACATATCAAAAGCGACACCACATATTATATATAGTTAGAAAGAGAAAATACATTCCTTTTTAACTAAACTATAGACAATTTTGATTCCCATTTAAAAAAAATACAACTTTATGTCATAACTCAAAATTGCACCTTTCTTAAATTTTCTCGACGCCACTGTATTATACAGGAAAAAGTACCTGAAGAATGTAAAAGTTGTTTTTTCATAACTTTACAAACAACCAAGATATTGACGTGTCTAAAAGTCGAAAAATCCAACTTTTGTTTATAACTCGAAAACAAAAGACGATAGCAAATTTTTGCTTTCGTCAGTGAACTTCTCTTAAAAAAAGAGATCGAGAACGTGTCTTCCATTTTTTATATCTCTTACAGTTACCGAGTTACCCTATACAAACATCGAAATTTGCCCACCCTGTACAATGATGGCAAATACCTATAACAGACGGACGGACATACTATAATAGAAACCTTGTCTAGAAATAGAAAATATTTCTATTTCTAAAAAGCAAATCGTTGTTAAAAAATCCGTAAATGAACTTTTCAGGAGAGCCATCTAGCTGAAGAAGAGCTAACGTTATCGATACCAGCATCGAAACAATAAAAATTCCAAATCTCAGTTTCAGACGACCTTAAGATCATCCCAATATAACGTAACATCTACCTTGACGATATGTCTTAGACGTAAAATTGCATCAACAGTGGACCTAACTGTTTAACCGACTCAGTAAGCGTGTAAAAACCACGGGTTAACCAATCGCCATCGTGGAATCTTCTTCTCAGCCAATGACCATCCCTGAATATCCAACGCAACGGGTACTATAAGACAAGACACCTGTGGATTGAACTCATTTCGGCCGCGAAGAGTTCCTCGAGTCTTTCTTAGTCGGCCTAGGAAGACACTCGTTGTTTCTTCAGTGAACTTGATTTTGCAGTTACGAAACAGTGACTTTGACTTTGTTGTGTGGTTGTGTGTGTAACCAGTGGCTGAGTTCATCGCCTGCTTTCTGTTTAAGGAGTCGCACGATTTGTTGTAGTAAACAATTAAAAGGTAGGTGCAATGTTGGAAAGTAGAGGATGTACTTAACAAGTTTAGGTGGTAATTAAAAACCCTGTTAGATGCAGATAGAACAAAGGGAAATACGGGATTTTTACGAATAAGATTTCGTATTCAACCACTGAAAAGGAAGTTCTATGAATAATTCCAAAATGCAGTGTCATGTGCAGAATATTAAATTTTTCACATTTTAATCAAAGTTTTAAAATGACATTTTTTTCATTTTATCTACAGGGTGTTTCAGTTGATAGGTTTATAAAATTCGTTACATTTTGAAACTTAGAAAATACATATAGTAACAGTTTTATATCTTATGATGAAAAATTCATGTTTTTTCAGTTCTATGAAAATTTCAACTTCAATTGACCAGATGTGAGTGTTAGGCTGACTATACCAGTATTTGGGTTTATTAAAGCTACAAGTCTAATTTTAAATTAAATAAATCAGAGTAAACATTATTTACTGCATTTTGTCTTATTATATTTTTTATGTTATATCGAAAAGAATTTTTTTCTTCAGAAATTGTTCAGCCTAAAAATTTATACAATTTTCTTATTCTATTTCAACAGTGAGTTTTATATTTGAGTATATATTAATAACGATCTTTAGAACATATTTAATTGATTATTCGTCCCTGTAAAATTATGACATATACATATACCATTATAAGAAATTTTTTGTTACTTATTATGATTTTTTTTTTTAATTAATACACTGGGCGATCCACGAATGAATTTTGTGGTTCATATCATATCATAATGTAAGGAGATAATTTAGCAACATTTTACAAATGCAGGTACAATAAGGTATCTACAGATATTAAGTTTCCATTTACAAAAAAAGTATAACAGTTTTTAATTTTTCAGTAATTATCAAAAAATATTCTTAGAATTTACTGAAATCTAGATACAACTGCAAAAACATCAAAACTGTTTAAAAAGGATATCTTCCAATAAAAAGTGTTAATTAGCAGAATTTAAGATACTTCGACGATCAACTAGAAGTCAAACCGAAAGAGAAATAGTATACAAAATATTTAATATTAATAATTTTAATTTATTCAGTTCTACATATCAAATTTAAAAAAAAAAATTTCCTCTATAAAATATTTGTTGCATTTTTGAAAATATTTTCTCTTAATTTGGCGTCGTTATCCTGTGGAAAAGAAAATTAAATCAAAAGTAATATGAAGTTTTATACAAGGTGTTTCATTGGGAAAGGAATATAAGTTAACCGTGGATAAGGGTCACCGAGGTGGTTCCAAATAACCCATACTTAATGGGTCTTTCGCTCGTTATAACCGAGATACAGGGTCATTTATCAATTTTATCTATTTCTTTATTGACTCATAACTTACGAACCACCCTGTATATTTTATTTACATTTGGCAACAATATGTTTGTTCCTAAAAAGTGTTGCATTAATAATGAAATGTAAAAAGTCAAATTACATAATTTAATTAAAAATTAACATTTGATACATTTGATCATACTGCAAGCAAATTTTGATTAAAATAGTAATTTTATGTACTGTATGATAAATTGAAAATTTACCTTTTACAATTCGTTGTTTATGAAATTCTACTACAATTTTGAATTAGTTATTTGAAAATATCTAAATATTACTGAGAATATTAAGTACATATAATTTAATTTCATTTTAGTCAAATCACTTTGAGCAGCCTTTTTAAAACTTTATTAATAACTTCAATTATTGGTTGTTCTATTTTGTATTGGTATATCAGAGATTTATGTGTAAAATCTTATTACAATTGTTTTAGTATTTTCAGCGACCAGATGAGTTCATGAATTCCAGTGAAAATTATTATTATATTATATTTCGAAAATAATAATACAATAAAACTTTTTTTAATCAGTGGAATTTGCTGAAATATTGAAAATCAATTATAATAATAATCATAATAAACGTCTTTAGTAATGTAAAAAAAATAAAAGTAATTACCAAATTGGCGAAAGTATAGCTGCACTTGATATTCTTACATCTAACCCTAATGTAATAAAAATAAAAAAAAAACAAAACATCTAAGAATAAAAGTGAGAAGAAAGATTATTTTCCGCTAGTTTACATAAAATTATAATAAAATTTCTACATTATACAAATTAAAACTAAAAGAAAAGGATCCAATTATCATTTGTGAACGGAAGAAACTAAAAGAGAAAAAATAAGAAGAATTTACAGAATGACATAAAATAGGATAATATAGTCCACTGGCTATTCAATAAATGCTTTTTTACACATTCTTTTTACATCGTTATCTAAAGAATTGTATTCCCTAATTGCATTGTATGTAAATGATCTTCAAACGTAGCTATTGTATGTTTTGGCATTATAAATAAATTACTATATCGAACGTTTACTGTGTAGATTCACTGCGAGAGAAATATTTTGCAGTTGCAACATCCAAGTATTTTACAATTTGAGCCATTGTATTTCCGAGAATATTTATGAAAAATAAGCATATTTTATTGATGAAAATATAAATTTGCAATAGCAATTTCTCACTCTCTGTAAACGTACTTTCTTTAGATGGTCTAAATAGTACAAAACATAAATTTTTTTCTCGTTTTAAAATTAAATAGACACCTTTTGAATAGAAAAGTTTCAATCTAATATAATAGGTACGTACTTTTAAGCTAATTACTAACAGCCCTAGTGATTACTGTAAGATTCCATATGTCATGTATAAGAATTTAAGCAGGTTTAGCATTCAAAAGCTTGGAAGGCTTTAACAAAAAAAATCTTATTTGTGTTACAATTTTTTGTTTATTATACGGATTGTGCCCACCTCTGCATTTAAAAAGCTGTTGCCTCATATTAAAGAATTTTTATAATTTTACACTCATAAAGTCATAGCCAAATCAGTAGGAATTATTTTAACGAGGATACTATATACATTTGTGTATAATATTATACTTGATTAATTTAAAATGAAATAAGAAATGATTACATAAGGTATCCATTACAAAAATTTAATGGGTGAGCTTATACATTGTAATTATATATTTAATCACTTAAACAAGGTGAAAAATTCATGTGATCATATAGGTATTCAATTAAAAATTAAATTAAATTTTAACAGGAATTCTAATAGTATAGGCATGTAAGTTACAACAAAAAATAATAATTGCATTAATAACGGTAACCGATAACTGTTTTATCTCATAGGTGCTTGCTTATTTTTTAATTTATTTATAAAATCAATTATTACCATAGTTTTGCAATATATCCTCTCCATAAATTTTATTGAGAGTAAATAAGTCAACCTAAATCACGCTTGTTAGAGGTGATTAAAAGTGGACTCGTTCTATAAATAGTTAGAAATTATTTTCTTTATTTAACTATACAGGGTGTATCGATCCTGTATTTATGAAAACATAATAAATTAATTATTTGGGTATTACATGACCGGCTTTTCAAACCTAATATGATAGCAATAAACCTACAAATAATATCCTATATATTTTCCCTCCAGTTACAATACAAAAACGTAAAACCCTAGACCGCTGTATAACGTCTCTCATGTTTATCGGAACTCACAGGGATTTAAAAAAAATACTACCATATTATTTAAAAATTATTTTAATTATATAATTCAAAAAATGAATATTTGACATTTATTTTGACAATTTTAGTAGATTCATTGTAACTTTGATAACCACAATGATATTCATTTTCAATAATATGAACCAAATAGAATGTCATATTTAAAAAAAAAATAATTTAAAACCTTCAGTCTAAAGGGAATTAGTAACTTTTAACTAAAAACTAACAATTTTTCATGAGTTTCAGGTCCACAAACAAGAGTAAGTATTTTTCTCGTAATTCCCAAATTTTTACCGAAAGTGATTTTTTTAATAAAAATTAAGTTTATTTTTCTACTCATGTTAAATAATACGTTTATTCTATGTGTGTTTTTTGATAGATAATGCCCATACATTACTCACTCATGGTCGTGAGTAAATTCAGTACTCACCGATTCGCATAGTTGCAGCATCATCGAGGATGCAATGACGCAACGAAATATGTAAATATTATAATTATTTCCTAATGTCATAATTTGTTGTCACCAGCAGTTGACACAATTTGGAGACAGCTAATAAAATTATTCAATCAGTTCAACAAAATACAAGTACATAAAAATCATTAACTGAAAATGAAAAAATTAATTCAACACATGCAATTTGGAAATTGTTACTAAGAATGATAAGTAAAAATAAAGTTATGCAAACTTGCAATAATTAACTGTTTTCATCAAACATTTATCTAGATGTAAAAGTGCAACTTTCTATTTATTAGTCGTGGAAAAAGTATAGTATTTTACTTCCGTATAAAAGCTATTACGAATCCTCATAGGTTAAAGCCATCATTATATAATAATAATGATAATAATAAATTCATTTATTTATCTAAAGAAGATAGTAAATACAATTAATACACATAGTGACATAGTAGACGTATGGTTTCAACAAGACAGAATAATATCATAATACAAGAAAGATACAATAGTAAATAAAAATATCGTTGTAAATAACTTAACTAAACAAAAATTGCATTGAGAACAACTTAACTACTCGTAGGTTAACTAAGCAGTATTTTTCTTTTAGTATAAAAGTTGAGATTTAAATTGTTGAACAGTTTTACTGGCCTTAACTTCATGAGGAAGAAGATTGAACTGTACAATTCCCTTGTGGAACAAACCTTTCATAGTACTACTCTTAGCTGTTCTTTTTACATAAAAATTATTTGTAATTGCCGTACGAGTATTACGTAGGTGCACCTCAGTAACAGGCAATAACTGTCGTACTAGATGGTCCGGTAAAATAATATTAATCATCTTAAAAATAAAAGTCATAGTTTGGAAGTAAAGAAATTGTTCAATGTTATGCCAGTTTAATGTATCTGGCATCATTTGCCTACTTGAAAATCTGTTGCATCTTAATATTACTCGCATTGCCTTATTTTGAAGAACCTCCAACCTACTAAAATTTGTACAACTTACATATAACACTGAACTGCAATAGAGAAAGTGAGGCAATATTAGTGTATTATAAACCGTTAACTTTGTGGACATTGATATAAAAAAGGAGCAACTCTACTGAAAAATCCTACCTTTTTGCCAATTTTTTTTTATATGTATTCAATATGCTTATTAAATTTCAATTCCCGGTCAATTACTAGACCTAAGTATTTTATTTCCTGAACAAGCTCAACTTTTTCATTATTTATTAGAATTTAAACTGATAAATTTGTTGTACAAATAATTATTACCCACAAACGTACATTTAGATTTCAATTCATTTACCTTAAGTTTATTGATTTTAAATTTTTCTGTCAAAACCTTTAATTCTAAGTTTACAGTAGCTACCATCTCTTCAAAATTAGTATTTTCAAATTAGATAAGGGTGTCGTCAGCAAATAGATGGATTTTACATTTCCTCAACACATTCCCAAGGTCATTTATATAGAGAATAAATAATAAAGGACCAAGAATACTGCCTTGAGGTACTCCAAAGTTATTTAATATTTGCTTAAATGAGTTCCCGTTCATTTTTGTTATTTGGTACCTACAGCATTACACGCTCATTAAATAATATACTATTATCATTTGATATAACAGAAAGCAAATAAAAATCAATCCAAATGTTCGTCTTTCGCTTCAAGTTAAGTTGTCTTTTGAAAATGAAATTTGAGAATATGATGTAGTAATAATAATAATAATTACATTTATTTAAGAAAGTTTTACAAAAAAAAAGAAACATAAATTTACATGAATAATTTGTGGAAAAAAGGGGCATAAATTCAGCTCGATTAATTAATAGTCAGCCGTTCTTCCATTCTATTTAAAGACGGATATATTATGCACATATAAATTAAATAAATATCTTTCTATGGCATTCAAACTAAAAAATCAATACATTTTTATAGTTATTTACAAAAATATAACTTTTAATAAAGTTTACATATTATAAAATCACTGTGACCTGAACAAGTATGTCTCTGAGAGTCTTCCCAAAACCTGTTATTGATAGAGTTTTTAAACTATCCCGAATATTTATTTACATTTCGAAATATTATAGGAATATACTAGATGGTAAATCGATGCCTCGTGTGAAGGAATTGTTATTAAATTTGTTTATCGAATGTTAACACTTTCCAGCTTTATAATTTTATAGTATAGACTTGATATACCGGGTGCCTACGATATTACTAGCCAGCCTATAACTTCCTTGAAAAAAAAGATATCAATTTCAAATGTTGGGATGTTGTATGGTTGAATACGGTGCACAGATTGATTGCACCAAGATCTGTTTTCATTTCCGGTTTAACCGGAAACAGTATAAAATTTGTTATTTTTAATAGAACACTGTATATTAGTCGAAATTTAGATTGCTCAGGAAATTTTAGGTCCAAAACGTGTAGCGTACCATATATCTATCTTTGACAGTTTTCGAGAAAATGGCGGATGAAAATGTTATATCAATTATAAATTATTTCATTTTCACATAAAACAAATGAATGTAGGAACAAATCTGTTACGGTTATTTAAGTTTTTTGGTGAGTAAAATTTGATAAAGTCATAAAAATTTCATTTCCTGCCGAACCGGAAGTACTACGAAAAGTGATTTTCAGGCTCAAATTACTTCGATATTTTTAATGGAACACCCTGTATTGAACCTTAAATTTACATTCTACTAACCTTTCTGGATATTTTTTGTTTCGGGTGTCCCCTATCTAAACCTAATAGTTTATGAGATATCGGCGACTGAATGTTCACCTGCACTAATATGTCACAAATCTGCTCAAAGCAGAAAAATAAAATAAGTATCAAAAGTGAAACATTAAAAGTAATAAGTAGGTATAATTTATTTTAATCATAATTTAATTGTTCAACATGTACACCGTCGACTTCTCGGCAAGAATTAATCCTTTTTTTAAATTCCCGAAGAACGTTTTCCATCTGAATTGGAGCAATAGAGTTTATCACTTGCGTAATTCTTATTCTAAGGTCTCCTATGTTATGTGGTTGTGTCTTATACACCTTTTCCTTGATATGGGCACAGTAAAAAAAATCCAAAGGTGTAAGGTCTGGGGATCTCGCTGGCCACCGTATAGGACCATTGGTACCTATCCAGCGATTATTAAAAGTTTCTCTTAAATAGTCGGTGACTACTCGAGCGTTATGGGGAGGTGCACCATCTTGATGATAGAAGACATGTTCATGCTGCACAGGTAAAACTTCAATAAAATTTTTAATTCCGTTATGTAGAAAATGTAGGTACGGGGCCCGTTTAAAGGTCCATCAAAAAATATTAGTCCTACAATGCGTGTTCCTATAACGCCCAGCCAAATGTTAATGCCGACTCTTTCTTGGAAAGCCCCTCCTCTAAATAGATGGTTATTTTCAGTTGCCCAGTATCTCGTATTGTTCCTGTTAAACATTCCCATGTTGGTAAATCGAGATTCGTCCGAAAATAAAATGCATGATTTTATATTTGGCTGATGACGCTCAGTTTCTAGACACCAATTGCAAAAATTCAATCTTCGTTGATAATCTCCCTCGTAAAGATGCTGATGGATTTGGTACTTAAAAGATTTGTACTTAAGTTTATGTAGAATCTTTCTAACACTTTCGGGAGATATCCCGATACCACTGGCAATTTGCCTTGTAGAACTTGTTGGATCAATCTCAACACAGGCCAGTGTGTTTATCTCTACCTCCTCATTTACAATAAATGTGTTCTCATGTTCATTATCATTTTCCCTTTTTAAATGTTCTTCCAACCATGGAAAATATTGTGCACAAGGTTGGTTGCGTTCTGGATAACGTCGACCATACAATGTTCTGGTTTCCCTTCGGTTTTTTCTTACCTCTCCATAAACTAATAACATATCAATTAGATGATCGCGCCTAAACACAGCCATTTTTAACAACCAGATAACAGTTAAACACTTACTAAAAGGTAAATTAAGAATAAAACGCAAAAATTAAATGACAACTGTCGAGAGAAACTTTTAAATAATGCAGCAGTACTGTCAAAATCTAAATGAAAATCGGTAAATAGTTCTTTTGTTTTAAACAGCCCTCTTGAATCAAAGTTCTGTTTAAACATCATTTTTTATTGTGTAGCCTTTGTGACAGTGCAGGTGAACATTCAGTTGCCGATATCTCATAAACTATTAGGTTTAGACAGGGGACACCAGAAGCAAAAAAAATCCAGAAAGGTCAGTAGAATGTAAATTTAAGGTTCAATACAGGGTATTCCATTAAAAATATCGAAGTAATTTGAGTCTGAAAATCACTTTTCGTAGTACTTCCGGTTCAGCCAGAAATGAAATTTTTATGACTTTATCAAATTTTACTCACCAAAAAACTTAAATAACCGTAACAGATTTGTTCCTACATTCATTTGTTTTATGTGAAAATGAAATAATTTATGATTGATATAACATTTCAACCGCCATTTTCTCGAAAACTGTCAAAGATAGATATAGGGTATACTACATATTTTGAACCTACAATTTCCTGAGCAATCTAAATTTAAAATAATAACAGGGTGTTCCATTAAAAATAACAAATTTTGTACTGTTTCCCATTAAACCGGAAATGAAAATCAGATCTTGGAGCAATCAGACTGTGCACCGTATTCAACCATACAACATCCCAAACTTTGAAATCGATATCTTTTTTTACAAGGAAGTTAAAGGCTCGCGTCTGTGTAATGACACTCGGCCATTTTCACTTTCTAAAAATATACAGAGGGGCCAAAAAGGATTTTTAAACGTACAACTTTTTTAACTGATTTTTTTCAAATAGAACACCATCTATGTTCTTAAACGATGTGATGTAGGGTTGAAAGACGAACATTTTTATACGTACATTCCTATGGCTATTTGTGAACATTTTCAATTTATTGAACAATAACTCAAAATTCAGCAATAAAAATTAAAAATGAGGGTTTTTTTCACATAATTCAAATAAAGGTATTATAATAAGCGTGTTACATGATGCCCATAAAAACATCACACCAAAAACAATCCAAAATTTGAAGAAAAGGATAATAAACGCCTTTAGAAGTATCAGTCCGGCAATTTTATGAACAATAGGAACCTCATCGATAGACGCATAGAAATGTGTGTCAAGCAAAATGGACAACATGTGGAGCATTTTTTATAATATCTTCTCTTGAATTACAAAAAAAAATTATTTTTATTGCTGAATTTTGCAGTTATTGTTCAATAAATCGAAAATGGTTACAAATAGCCATAAGGATATACGTACAAAAAATGTTCGTTTTTCAATTCTACATCACATCGTCCAAAAATATACAAGGTGCTCTATTTGAAAAAATTTAGTAAATTCAGTTCAAATAGTTGTGAATTTAAATTATTTTTAGCCACCCTGTATTAGAAAATGAAAACGGCTGAGTGTCATCATACAGATGTCTCATAACTGGTACCTACATATTTTTTCTTAAAATCGATAATTGTGACTGTCGTGACTTTTTTAACATGCACGTGTAATTGGCATAATTTCAACAACAAAAAAAATCATTACATCCAAGTGGTTGGAAGAGAATTAATAATAATACAGGAATGGAAGGAGGCCACAAAGAGGTTTCAAAAAATGTTCTGATATACATGGCATTCTATTTAAAAAAAAAATTTAGAATTGTCTTGGCTCACCCTGTATATTTGAAAATAATTTCCGGTTATAAACTTCTTTTGTCTAGTTTCCTTATGTTTTTAAATCAAGTTCCTAGCTATCATAGAACTCGACGTATCGAAGTCGGACGCACTTTTGCCCCACCCTGTATAATTTACACCTGTTGGACATGTTAAGCCACCCAGCAATTTGTAGTGTTTGTATGTATGTGTTATCGGTTGTCTTTTATGTATACCAAAAACAAATCTGAGACAGGAATACTGCACTTTTTCGATACGAGATTTAACGTACTAAGTTAAACAAGAAAGATATAAAAATCACATTAATTGAAATAGGATAATACTAAAGAATCTCAAAAGAGTATTTTTAAATCTCTCCTTCGAGCTCTACTGAAACCAATATCTATTAGCAAACAGAATATTGAAACAAGATAATACTGTTACGTGTTTGCTATCCACACAAACACCTATCCTCGTAGATTCGTTGATTGAAAGTCCAGGTAACACTTACTCACTACTTTATTTACTAATTAACAATTAATAACAATAGATTAATTAATGTCTTAACTATAATCACAACTGAACACTTATAAGTCTCTTTCTTATTGCTTCTTCACTCGTTCACGTTCAACTTCAGATTAAATCTCGGCCCACCGTGCGTTTTATTTATACATCCATTGACCCAGTCTTGAGCACTCCAGAATATTCCCGGCCGTTCGTGTACAATTCCAGCCTAATCTAACCAGTCTGCACAGTCCAGTGGCGTAACACTGCCCCCTCCTTAAGCCTGAACGTCCCGATCAGGCAATTTATTATTCCCTGCATACTTGGCTAGTCTCTCTATGTGCACCACCTTCATCTTAGATTTTGGATTTTGCTGAATTCTATATACAACGTCGTTTAATCTGGTGACGACAGTGTAAGCTCCTTCCCAAGGGTGGTGAAGTTTCGGGGACCTGCCTTTCTTTCGTTGTGGGTTATATAGCCAAACCAACTCTCCCACCTGGTACCCTCCTGAATTAGCCTTAAGATCATAACGAGCCTTCATACGGTTAGTTGCTATGGTAATTCGCTCAAAAGGAGCCCTGGCGTTATATTGCTTATTTCTTATTTGTGGCCCTATTCTTGCCGTGCAAACTTCACATTGGCGGCACCAAGCCTCCACATCTTGACGACTGTTTACCCAGTAGAAACGTTGTCTTACTTTTGTCAGGGTTTTGTTGATGCCAAAATGTCCGCCAGACGTTCCATTATGCACTTGCTGAAGTACATCTGCTACGTGACACCTGGGGATTAACAACTTCCAAGTAACTTTCCTCCCATCTGGACTTTCCCACGCTCTCTTCAGCAGTCCATCCTCTACGATAAGGGAGTCCCATTGTGCCCATAAAGCCTTCAGCCCCACTGATTTATTTGAAATGTCCTTCCAATCGGGTCGGGTCCCTCTTTCTTTCCATTTCAGAATAGGACCAGTCTCGTTATCGTTTAACTGCGCTTCCCTTAACGACTCTTTTGTCCAATAATCCGGAACATCAATCTTAACGGTCTTCATTATTTGTACCTTTTGTTGTACTTCCTTACGGTGGCAAGGCTTGCAGTCTTTCTGACACGGTCTTTTGGAAAGGCCATCTGCTATATTCTGCGAAGTACCAGCTCGCCAGTTTTCCTGCGGCTTCTCCATTACTGCAACCCTCTCAGGGATGCGCTGACGACAGTTACTCTGAATATGGCCCACCCTGCCACACCTATAACAGCGCATACGTCCTCCCCTCTGTCTCCCACTACTTTGCTGTTGGGTTTGTCTCGGATCTTGAATGTTGAGCTCATGACAATTCCTTTTAATATGGCCCAATTTGCCACACATATAACAACGGATGCCTCCATTCGGCCTCCCACTATGTTGTTGGTCTTGTCTCTGCTGGGAGTTCGATTTTGTCAGTAGTTGGGTGATCATCTTGTGTAGATCAGATATCAGATTTTGTGTTGTGTTGTCTGGCTTGTCTTCCTCCACACTCACAGCTCGTACTCTCTGATTTGATTGTGTGGTATCCTTATAGGCAGCCTCAATCTCCAGTGCATGTACTAAAGCCTCACTACTAAGCTTATGCCTTGCCAACTTAAGAATTCGCCTAACTTCCTGGTCCCTTACTCCATCAATAAATGTACTAATTGCTAACTGTTGTTGAAATTCCATTGGTGCATCAGGGTAGGCTAGATGGGCTAATCTTTCTACCGCAGCTTCGAACTCCTGGAGGCTTTCTCCACCTCGTTGTCTGCGTGATTTGAGCTGAGCCTGATATACTTGGGCGAGATGTTGGTCGCCATATCTTAGTTCTAACGCTGCCTCCAAAATGCTAAAGTTTTGTTGCTGTGCGGCAGGAATTGTTTGGAGCAGGTCTAATGCTTGGCCCCTTAGTGCTAATACCAATGCTGTTGCTTTTTCCTCATCGTTCCAGTTATTTGAACGTGCAGCTGCCTCAAATTGTCTCTTATATGTTGACCATGAACTTTGACCGTCAAAGGAAGGTGGTTGTAACCTAGTACCAGACGACAGTACCAATTGGCCACTCCTCTCCCTTAATTGTTGCTTGAGCCGAGCTACTTCTCCTTCAACAACACTGACTTTTCCCTCAACTTGACCGACTTTTCCCTCAACTTGACCGACTTTTTCTTTAACTTCACTGACTTGTTCTTCCACTTCACCGACTTTTTCTATAACATCGACTTTAAATTTTTCAGTGAGAGAGAAAATGGCTGCCTGCTGTTCCTCTAGGCTTCTTTTTATATCTTCCATAATCTTTCTTAAGTCATCTTTTTCTTCCTGTCTTTTTCTTTCTTGTTCTTCCATCCGTTGTAACAATGCTGCAAGCATGTCCTGTGTTTGTTTCTCCGCCATACTTCTTGTTGTTGGCATTAACTCACGACACGTAAATCAATATCAGAATAAAGTTTATTACACTATAAAGTCCGTAAAATGTTGCTATCACGTCTATTTTAATAGTGGAATGTTCCAGAAAAATCTCGAAACAGCACTAGAAAGTCTTATTTAGAGTCTATACTTCTTTTGTGTTGACAAAATTCACTTCTCTCCACTAATTGTGCAATGGAATGTTCGAGAATTTTCACGAAATGTCACTAATAAGTCTTGTTTTGAGTCTATAACACGTTCCCGTTAACACAGTTTACGTATCTCCTGTGGTTTCCAAATCGAATGTTCTAGAACTGTCACTAAAAGTCACTTATAGTCTTGTTTTTAAGTCTACAACACGTTCCCGTCGACACAATTCACGTATCTCCTGTAGTTTCCAAATAGAATGTTCTAGAATTTTCCCGAAATTGCACTAATAGTCCTTTTTCTCAGTCCACGACACGTTATAACTAGCGGCACTCGCGTATTTGCAGCTATTTCTAAATCGAATGTTCTAGAACTTGTCGAAAATCCACTTTAAAGTCACTATTTAATCCAGAAATAGTCCTCCAAACACTGTCCAGTAGCTTAATTCTCCGTGTTACCACTAATTTCTGAGAAGAACACTGTAGAACCTTTTCGAATATTCCAGAAATTTCTCTTCCAATCCACTTCCGACACCAAATTGTTACGTGTTTGCTATCCACACAAACACCTATCCTCGTAGATTCGTTGATTGAAAGTCCAGGTAACACTTACTCACTACTTTATTTACTAATTAACAATTAATAACAATAGATTAATTAATGTCTTAACTATAATCACAACTGAACACTTATAAGTCTCTTTCTTATTGCTTCTTCACTCGTTCACGTTCAACTTCAGATTAAATCTCGGCCCACCGTGCGTTTTATTTATACATCCATTGACCCAGTCTTGAGCACTCCAGAATATTCCCGGCCGTTCGTGTACAATTCCAGCCTAATCTAACCAGTCTGCACAGTCCAGTGGCGTAACAATACTAAAGAATCACAAAGTAGTATTTCATTCTCTATTGAGACAATATCTATTGGCAAACAGAATATTTAAATTGCATATGAATAATCAAGATATGAAAAGTAAGTGAAAACATATTACGTACATTATTATTCTAACTGTCTTTTTAGATATTTAATTTTATAATAATTAGCATTCTTAAATATTATCGTTTCTTTGACTGTTGTATCTAGATTTCAATATTTTAAAAATAATTTTGATTATTATTTAAAATATCACGCCTACATATTTTTCGAAGCTGAAAATAATTTTTTCACATAAGATAAATAATTGCCCCATATATGCTTGCCCCAAATCTTGTTTAGGTACTTCTTATTGCAGATGGGATGCAGGCGCCTAACATCTTCCGTGAAATGCCTAGTATCATTTTCTAAAATAAATAATTATTTTCTACTTTAACAATACCACTTTTTAGGTGTTTCAACTGAGCGTTTTTCTCTAGACCTCCCGATGATGGTTGTTATAATTAATCACTTCCTTATGCTCGTTCTCGCATTGGCTTAAGTGTACAAAAAGCAACCAATTTTCCTGTCGAAATGAATCAAGCTTATGAATCATTTTTTGCAAATTCTTTGAACAATTTTAATAACTATATAATGAAAGAAGTATTATTCTTGATAGCTTCACGCTAGTCAATTTCAGTAGTTTTCAAAGTCATGATTGCTTGTTATTTGTATACTTATGCATTTCAATAACAAAAACAACTAAAACAGTAGTCAAAAACATAGTTGTTCCATTGTAAAACCTAAGAATATAATACAGGTACTTTTACAAAAAAATGGATGATATCTTAAAATTATTTATTCCAATTCAGCTACAGTTATTCGAAAACTTGTAAAAGATCCTTTAATTCGCTATTAATAAAGTGGCTTTATATGCAGTTTTGGATATAATTGCGTTTCAATGTTTTAAATACCAATAAAATAATTTTTCACCGTAATGCAATACTATTCTGTGTCCATTTTTTTAATTTTCGGGATTTTGATCAATTCTATGATAAAAGTTACGACAAATTTTCTGTAGAACAACCCTATTCTCAAAATTTATCTCATTATTTTTTAAATCACGTGTTTCCCGATCTTCACGATTTGATTAATCTTAACCAGTCTGGGTTCAGCCAGCTGTACAATGGTGTTAAAAGTAACCAATCTTATTCTGTCTGCGATTGATAGAAATGAAGTGACAATACTCGACGACTTTTGACAGGATAAGTCATGAATTACTTCTGGTTGTGCTGCATTATTCAGGATGTAGTCCTGGCGCACTTAATTTAATGAAAATATACTTATTTGGTCGTAAACGGTGTGTAAAGTTGGTATATTCAAATATCGTGATGTACAACATGGTGTTCCCCAAGGGTCCATATTAGGGCCATTATTATTTACCATGTACACTGCAACTTTTAAAGATCCTTGACATATTGTAATTCCAATTTCTATGCTGACGACACTCAGCTCTTTTACTCCTTTTCCCCTAACGATATTTTAATATCTTGTAACATATCAATGTGATGTTCATTTTCTATGTGTTAATCCAACTGGCAATGGTCTTTGGAAGAAAGCTAATTGAAGCTCGAATTTTAAACCTAATTGATATTTATATTTTACAAGTCCGTCTTCAAGTACAACATATAGCAAAGAATTTAGGAGTGTATATAGATTCGAAGTTGAAATTTTCTACTAACGTTATTAATATACTTAGGAAAGCTTTTAGTAAAAAAAATTAACCTACAGTCACAAAGATGTACTGTCCACTGCAAATCGCTCCATACTTTAATTCGCTACTTCTATCTGATTTGAAATATGCTGACGTGGTTTATGGTTTATATTTATGAAACCAAGAGAATATTTGACTACAGCGTATTTAAAATTTGTGTGTGCGACTAATTTACTAATTTACCTCGTAAGTTCGAACATATTTCGCCTAGGTATAAATGCCGTAAATGGTTTGATGTTAAGCAAAAGAGTTACCTATATATTTGTTGTTTTCTGCACAAGCTGGTTCTCCACTATACCTATACAATAAAATTACATAAAGAACTGATGTACATAACCTCAATCTACGACCCTTAACTATTCCTTCACATACGACATTTTTGTACCAAAGATTATTCTCTTACTTTTCTGCCAAAAATTACAATAACCCGCTGGATTAAAATCGTTTAGAAGTAAACTGAAAATACGTTACCGATTGTAACATGTAATTTTAGAAACATTTGATCAATCGTATAATATATAAAAATGTATGTTACTAACAGCTATCTTAATTCCATCAAATATTGTCGTTTTAGATTTTAAATCTTTTTCTAAATATTTTTTTTCTGTTATATGCAGGTTGATGTTAATGTAATGATGTTAACTTTGTAGATTGACTGTAAGAGTATAATGTCTCCAAATTGCCTCTTAGCAGACTAGTATGTGTTAGAAACTGTAGAAACGTCTGTATTTTTTTATGATGTCTGCTAATGAAAACTGTTGTTGTTATTATCACTATTTAAAAAAAAGAGTATCCAATTTCAACGCAACATTATTTTGATGGGCATAATATACTTTTTAAGGATTATCGTTACCACAATGTCGAACTAGAGTCATAAAATGCTTTTTTTACAAAAGAAGCATTTTTCATCTTATGGTTTGTAAATTTTTATTTTAGAAATCACGTCTCTTAGGTATAAAGTATATTTCATTAGGAGTCCAGAAAATAGGCTTTACCCGAATGCGCGTTACAAATTACGGGAAGTCATGCAAGCATGGAAAATGCATTCATGGACGTATAATGAAGCAATATTTTTCATTATACCTATCTAACAACAAAAAACATGGCAAAAAATTTTTAGAAACTTTAACGAGCAAACACCTATATCTTTAATTTTTACTAAATGAAATATGTTACAATTTATGTTATTGTAAAAATATGCAATCAATCCCTTAGCAAGTACTTCATTTTGTAGAATTATGGTTGATGGATTTAAAGATACTACAATGGCACTGTGCGAATGGCCACACTGCCACAGCCATACTATTGATTGTAGATAGATAGAAGATACTACCTTAGAAATTATTTCGTGGTCTTCTCCAATTACAATGTTTTCTGCTGTTGACGTAGTATTTCCTATTCTTGAATGACTAAACAATTTATAAGAAACCTCAATCTTTTTGCATACCGATTCTTCGATGTAGCTAGAGTAAGTAAATCCCCTTCGCCTTTGACCAATGGATGCTGAAGATCTTCTTAAGCCGTGTCCAGTATATTCTTCAGGATTTTTTAGGTTCAGATATTCAGCAATCTGTTTTGTTGTACCACTAATAGAATGACAACCTACATGTTGAGTACAACATGTACCATTACGAGATGCAATAAGTAATCTTCTACTATCCGTATTTGTAGGTCTCAGGTTAATATATTTACGATAAAAACTGCATGGATCAAAGGGACATCCTTCCTTTGTAATTGTGAAACTTCTTGATTTGTGATTTTTGCCATCTCAAATGAATAGCACCAAATAACAACCTTTCTCTTCCACGTCTTTCAAAGTTAAACGAATCAAGTCATCTCTTCGGCATGCATCGAAAATACCAAATACTAAAATTACTGTAGTTAATAACCACTTCTCATCTGGTACTTCAAGTATGAATTTGGCGATTTGGTCTAAAGCTAATACTTTGGACTTTTTGTTGTGTAACCAACACTTTGTCGTTTGAGAAAGGCAATAGTTTTTGGCAAATTACTAATACTTACATTTTCTTTTAGTGCCAGACAACATTTTAACATTGAAAATCGACTCCATAAATCTGAAACTTTCATGAATTTGGCTTTTTCGGATAAATAAACGGTGAGAGTATCATCGCTTACTGTGTTAACTTTTTTTGTTAATGCCACTTGCAAAGTAGACGATACTCATTTTCATATCTTTCACAAAACTTCCTGAGCAGTAATTCAGCACTTACTTTTGGTCCTTCAAATGATATTTCTTCTTCTGGAGAAACCATTTTAAAACTATTTTGAATAAAAATTCGAAAATCTATCAAAACACAATCGTTATTAAGTGTTGCTAGGGAAACTAAGCTATCATTGTTTGCAGTTAATAAGGAACTTTCAATTGCACATTTTATTACGACTGGCAAGTAGGTAGCTAATCTCATCAGCGCATGGGAAAATCTCCATTTTCCGTGCGCTAAATAGGTATGTAAACATAGTGTTTTCGGAGAGGTATAATGAAAAGTTATTTTGTTTTTTATTTATTTATTTTCTTGTCAACGTTTAGTTCAAAAGAAAATGATTTAAACCCTAACTCCTCTTGGACATAGGTTAAATATTCTCTAGTTTGGACCTATCCCATATCGGTTGAGTTGGAGACAGATTTTTTTAATGTATCTTAAGTCTTTAAAAAGTGTCTTATATCCATCAAAGTAGTACACCATTGAGACAGGATAGGTATTTTTTTTTTAATATTGAAGTAATTGTTGAGAATTGAATATTGAATTGATCTTCATAAAAGAAAAAATGGATAAAGGATATAGCAATAAAATAAAACGTTAATAAAAAATGTCGGTTTTCACGATTCACTCGGTACTTGTTGCTGTTATTTCAAAATTCTGTTTTTGTCACGCAGTGCATAGATTACTAATGAAAAATCACAACCAATATTAAAAACTCGCATGTTTGTCCAATAAGTACTATATTTTACGAGTTTAAATCGTTATTAAATGGGTCTTATCATTTTTTCCTCTATCTTCGAATGTTTTGCCGTTGGTGTTTGATATAGTGATGAATTTATTAACTAAATCAACATATCTAGTTCACTTTTACTTTTTATAGCAGCGTTTTTGAATAAATTAAAGTAAACGATACTTAATAACTCTGAGCAGGTAACAAAAATTAACTACTATATTTGAAACGGTTGTTTAAATTTAACGAAAATAAATTATTTATTAAAAAAAAATGTTTGAAAATCTATTTGACCTTTTTTCGAAAATAATTACGTTAGATTATTATCTATAGTTTTAACACACTATACGGAATGTACCAAATAAGAGGGTTTCACCTATTTGCATAATAACTCCATAGAAAATGAAATATTCAATCAAATTTTCTAAAAAAATTTCATTTCGCTATCGCCTACCATTTTTGGGATGCAGAATAATTATTGAGATACCTCTAAATCTACATTTGTAAACAAATTTATTCACAGAGCTCATTCGAAAATGTGAAAAGATATATTTTGGAATAAGCTCTGTTACTGATTTGCTTTCAGTAATACGAGGAAAGTTAAAAAAGATTATTTTTCTCATACTTTTTAGGGTAAAAAAGCTTGATATATGGGGTTATCATAAAGTAAGGAGTCTATTTTAAATTCTTATATAGCTTTAAGAAATTATGCTAGTAGCAGAAAGTAAACAGAATCTAGTTGCCTCAATAATTGGATTTTAGTGTAACTATGGAAAACAAAAGAATTGTCGTGACAACTATTGATACAAGTGTCAAACGAAATAATCGTAATTTAGAGAATTGTTCTCAAAATAAAACTCGCGTAGCGTAAATTGTAACAATTTCAATATGGATCTGCAAACAAGAATTGGTTTAGTGCAATGTTATTATGAAGGTGGTAAAAATTACACTACTGGATTACGAAGATTTCGTACGAAAATAGGTTTGAAAGCAGGGCCGTGCAAAATGAAGGCGTATCGTAATTTGATTAGCAAATTTGAAAGAACAGGGTCTGTAATAGACCTTCCGAGGTCAGGAAGACCTAGGATTAGTGATGTCCAAGTTGCAGAAGTTCTTCAGGAAAATCAAAACGTAGCCAATACTAATCCGCTAGCAATCAGTAGTGTGAATGCGATATCAAAACGATTACAAATGCCATACACCATGGTTTGGAAAATTTTACGGAAAATCCTAAAAATGTATCTCTATAAACTGCAACTGCTGTTTGAATTAAAGGACGCAGATTTTGCTCTCAGGTACGATTTTTCATTACACGTATTGGCTCACATGGAAATTGAACCCGAATGGTTATCCCGTATTTTATGGACAGATGAGGCCCATTTCTCTCTTATGGTGGAATTAATTTAATACTCAAAACTGTCGAATATGGTCAACAGAAAATCCACATGAAATCGTTCAGCAAGGCCTTTATGACAAAAAAGTCACCGCTTGGTGCGGTTTCACAGTTAATTTCATCATTGGCATAGTTTTTCGAGGAAATGCAGAATGGGGAGGTCGTATCTGTAACTGTTACTGGTGAACGATACCTGCAAATGTTAAGGGATTATGCAATTCCACAGTTGCAAAACGAGCACGAAGGAATTGAAAACATGATTTTTATGCAGGATGGAGCACCTCCGCACATTTACCGATCAATTAAAGAATTGTTAACTGCGGTTTTTCAAGATCGTGTTATAAGCAGACATTTTGCAAATTCATGGCCACCAAGATCGCCTGATATTAACCCAGCGGAATACTGGCTGTGGGGTTATTTAAAAAATTTGGTGTTTAGAACACGGCCAACAACGCTGGAGGTATTAAAGGACAGTATTAGAGAGTAAATTCGTGCAATTTAACCAGAATGTTGAATAGTGCTGTAAACAATTTGGAGGAACGGTTGGTAATTTTACAACAACAAAATGGAGGTCATATCGATCATTTGCGGTAACTAGTGTTTGACATCAGAAATCCCATTATGTAAGCAACTAGATTCCATTTACTTTTGTTATTAATTTGATTTGTTAAGAATATATAATAAGTTGAAATATATCCCTTACTTTATAATCACCCGTTACATATTTTTTGTGAAAGAATTCATACAGATTGTCAAAAATTTCAAAAATTAAATTTGACCTATATGAACATTTGTCATTTCGATTTTAATTTTTATTCAAAAATTAATCTAAAAAATATGCAATCGGCATGTCTCTAACTAGTGAGCGAATATGTAAATCTTATACAGGGTGATCAATTTAGTTAGCTCAACCACTTGGCGTTATTTTTTGTCTAGGAAAAAAACTGAAACATATAAGTTGCAGATTTTCCAAGAGAATCCGAAAAATATTTAAACATCAACTAAAGCAGACGTTCTAAAAACTAATTTTTCTCAAAAAATAAATTTTGTTTTCGAGCCATTTAAATTAATCATTCTGTACAAAAATCAGTGAATACGTGACATAACTACAGATGTGGAAGAAGATAATACAAATTTAAATACATACACAGTTAAAACAGATAGCTAAAAAATTTACATTCGAAGTCCACTGTGTCTTAAAAAAAATTATTCATTATTAACAGATGTTGGACATTATTGTTTTAAGGTGTAAATAAAATGCAACAGACTAACGTGGGGGAGATTGATACATTAAAATTATATTCAGATTGATTAGCAAATAATTTTAACGTCAAAAGATTAATCTCCTTTCAGTTATTCATATTGAAATGGAAAACAGTTAGTTCTACAAAATTATGTGAGACATAGATTGTTTCTAATTTTAATATGAAGAAAAAAAATTTTTTTTTTTTTTGGTTCGGAGTAATATATTTGACGTTATTAGTTTTTCGGTGCAGAACCATATGGCTGATTAGCTCTGAAAAGTTTAGACCCATGTGTACTTATAATTACGATATACAAGGTGTAAAAACTACATAGGATCACGCACTTTTCTTTAAAGCTACTTAAGGTATCAAAAATTTTAAAAGATTAGATACATTTGGCATGTCTATAACTTTATTAAGTCTTTTTAGATCACGAATTAATGGTAGATATTAATAATTTGTTCAATACCGTGTTTTTAAATCTGAAAAATTTGACAGCCATCAGGAGTATCACGGGGTCCGATTCTTGGGCTATTGCTTTTCGTCATTTTTTTAATGATGTAACTCTATTGTTTGATGTTAATACCTGCTTTACGCTGATGACCTTAAAATATATTCCAAAATTAGATCAGCCTCAGATCGTTTAATTACAAAAAATTTGAATAAATTAAGTACTTGAAGCGATGAAAATAATTTATCTTTAAATAATAAATAACAAACCACAGGTACTACAAAAAAAAAAACATTAAATATCCTTTTTCCTGCATTCGTTCGATGTAGACTTGAATATGTTTATGTAATTCGGAACCAGATATATCACTCAAACGACTCAATTGAAAAAAGTGTAATGTAGATACCTTAAAATCTTACATTTTTTAATTGTTCGGTGTACCCCAAGTTACATTACTGGCCAGGTTCCAATTAAGTAGTTTATATTGTTGACGTATAATTTACTCGATTATATTTCTTCACAAAGTTATTATCACAACATTACAGTTACTATCAACCCGTAGGTACGTACTAATTTACTTACTGCCTCCCTTTTGTATCATATGTACGAAGAAAGACGATATATGTTTTTGTTATTTTCAATCTGTTACAGAATTAAATATACTGTTTGTTTTATATATGAAATATCTGCTTGTAGCTTAAATAAAACATGGTACTTATATTCTACTTATTTGTAGTTTTTAACCATATCCTGTAACTCGGACTTAGCCTCGTTGGGTATTGTACTTAAAATAAATAAATAAATAAAATAGATCCATATTTATTTCTTCAAGATGTATCCACATCTCCCCTACATAAGCGCCTTTCTTCTCATCATCAGCAAATCCAAGAAGTGGTCTTCTCTCACCGAAAACCCGTTACACGCATTTATTTAACCTAATATCGACTTTGGTGCCTCAAACAAAGACAGATTTATTTGCAAGTAACTGTAAACAATGAGTTTACGATTAAGGAATGTTTTCACGTTATTTTTATGTTAAACATTTACATACAGAATCAAGAATAGATATATAAGTCATTGGAACAAAATGCTGTTAGAATAAATAAAATGAAAGATGGTCGAGCAGAGTCTTAGAATAGTTAAGGAATGTCATAATCTTTATTATCGCAGTCACGATTCGCTTTTGTTTGATTCCATGGCAACACGGTCAATTAAAATATTATTAATTAGAGAAACGTGCCTAGTGTTGT
The DNA here is from genome assembly GCA_029963845.1 of Rhamnusium bicolor. NCBI lineage: Eukaryota > Metazoa > Arthropoda > Insecta > Coleoptera > Cerambycidae > Rhamnusium > Rhamnusium bicolor. The sequence goes on along the minus strand of JANEYF010003706.1, from coordinate 403,447 downwards.
CCCAGGTCAACAACCATTTTTATAATGTTATTACACTTATCCAAAAAAAGAATACGAACTACGTCTGAACTGGTTTTAATTCCTGCATATGCACTAGCAGCAAAAAATAGAGGATGTTGCTAGAAATCGGTTGAGACGTAATATTAAACGCCTTTGCTATACTTTTATATCAAACAAAATAATTGATATTTGCTTCAGTCCATTACATCATTTTAGCTAAGATATAGAATGTTTCCAGTAATCAACAGTTCCAAAACAGTTTCATCATATTTTTCTTGAAAGTCGATAACTCAGTTACACGTGGGAATTTAAAAAAAAATGTGTCAGAGGGTTTCTACAGATGTAAAGAATCGGTGGTTTAAATATAACTATACATTTAAGACTCACCCTGTATATAAGAAATTTATCACCTTAGTAGCAAAATGGATTGGGATGAAATCGTTCTTGGGCGGCATATGCCTCTATATATTCAAGAACAGCATGACACATTCTAATACATGATAATTAGTGGAAGTAGAGATTTTATTTCATAGTCAGGGTAATTTTCGAGTTAATTGCAACAATCTGTCGCCACTACAACATCAGTGTGGACAGAAACACGTCCCCAACCACAAAATGATTTCAAGTTATTAGCCTGTTCCGTACTGATGATTCATCAGTACGGAACAGGCAAATGCATCTATCAACAACCGAAGTCCAGTCCTAGTAAAGTTCGACAAATATAAATCAGTGTCTTGAAACAAGAAATTGTAAAACCACCTAGTGGCAACTTATTGCAATCAAGTTGGAAATGCTGAAACTAGGCGAGCAAAAAACCACAAGGGAGTCTTTTGTCTTGGACAAATCGCTTGGTGGTGGTGCTTACTGCAATCATTCATCGTATGTAGTATTTCTGTGAAGATTTTTAAAAATCATTCGAAATGCAAATATACTCTATGTTAGAAATTTTGTACTCTAACTTATTTAATGTTTGGACTATAAAGTAATTTTCACTTCCGACTAATAAATTTCTCTGAACCTTTCTAGACGAAAATAGAACTATGCCGGCTGAAGTTACTTTAAAAGGCAAATATTGTTTTCAGCTACATTTAACACAAAATATGAGAATTTTATTACTCATAATATTTCATTTACACACATAAATTATAACAGAAGAATTCACAAGTTTTATGATAATATCTGTTGATTTATGAATTTTTTGTCAAGGGTAAGGTGTAAATCATAGAACCCGATGATTTATGATATATGTACGGTCTAAACATATTTTATGGTTTTCACTTTTTACTTATCATTTTCACAATGTGCTTCTAAAACATTTATGCCTACCGCAATTATAAACGCGAGGTCAGGATTCAAGCAGGTAGTTAAAAATAAGTGTTTTAATTGTTTAACTCTGTAAATTGAATGAGCCAAGCGATACATATAGCAACTGGACGTTTTTATATCTGTTTTATGTGTTTCGTAAATTAGACATAAGTAACGGCCTTTGAAATTTATTGCTTACTGAAAAAGTCCTCATTGGAACTTAAATAATATCAGTAAATTATATAATATGAATATGTATCTTAGACCGCTTTAAAAGAATCTAAACCTAGAACCCAATAATTGTTATGTATTCTTAATTGTTTTCCTGGAGTGGGTTGGAACCTTTGATGTGAAGATAACACTGACGTAGTTTTTCACGAAACACCAAAATATTATACTGCACTCGACGCGCGTTTCGCCAACGAAGTTGGCATCATCTGGAGATGATTAAAACTAAACTGATGCTAACAATCTACCCTATTTATATCTAAACTGTTGTCACGGTTCACCATACAAAAGACAGAAGAATTATCAATCGGTTGCGTGAAAAAGATTGTTTTTATTTAAAAGCTGATAAGGGCAATAAGGCTGTTATTTTAGATAAAGAGGACTATTATGAAAGGGTAGACAATCTGATTAGTAATGGTCCTTATAAAAAATGTTCTAGAAATCCATTACCAAAAATGGTTACTAAAGTAAGAAATGTACTTGAACCCTGCAACAACCTTTTTACTCCAGCTTTAAATAGGAAGTTACATGTATCTAACTCAAGTGTACCTAGATTGTACTGCTTGCCTAAAATACATAAACCAGGAAAGTCGGTACGTCCTATTGTTTCAGCAATCGGATCGCCGACTTACCACCTATCAAAATGGTTAACAAAAGAGTTCGAAAATTTACCTATTACACCACCTAGTTTTTCTGTGATTAATTCCAACGATTTCGTTAATAAGGTGAAAAATATTCAGTTACAAGAAGGTTGAAATTTTGATCTCCTTTGACGTTTGTTCATTGTTTCCAAGTGTTTCGATACCACTGACCTTGGACTACCTTAAGATTCTACTCGAATTAAACAATCTCAGTCAAAATGTAGTAAAAGCATATCTTGAACTCACTAAACTTTGCATGAAACAAAATCGTTTTCGATTCAATGGGTAACTCTTTGTCACCATTCATTGCCAGTCTCTTCATGAACAGATCCGAGACGTAAGCAAAAGAAGAATTCGAGTATTTCCCCAGGGTTTGGCTTACGTATGTGGATGATATTTTTGCAGTGCTCGATATAAAAGTCGCTGATATTGATAATTTTGTATCTAAATTAAACAGTCGTTTCGCCTCAGTTAAATTCACATATGAAACTGAAAACTCTGGACAACTACCATTTTTAGCTGTATTAATAATTAGAAATAGTGAAAATAAGTTAGAATTTGACATATACAGAAAAGATACCAGTACTCTAAGATATCTCCTTCAGCTCTCACGATTGTGCTCAACACAAAATGGTGAGTTTTAGTTTTCTAGTCCATCGTCTATTAAGCTTCCCCCTCAATAATGAAAGGTTTGAAACAGAAAAGGCATTGATTAAGGATATAGCTGCAAGTAATGGATATTCTGTAAGTTAAATTGATAAAATAATTAGGAAACGAAAGTTTAAAGAGTCGCTTCGAAATTCCTCGACCTTTCAAAATGAAAAAGAAAATCCGAAAATTATTCGTTCCATTGATTCACCCGTGGTATTGGTAAGATTTTTAAAAATGTAGGTATGACAGTGGTTCATTCATCAGGAAACAAACTACAACTTTTAGGCAATCCAAAAGACAAAATGGACACAAACGAAAAGTCTGGGATTTACGAAATTAGCTTTAAGGACTGTGATCAAAAATATGTTGGACAGACTAGACGATCAATTCAAACTAGATTTAAAGAACATATAACCCATCTCAAATATGGTAGAATAGATAAGTCTAGTGTAGCCCAGCATACGTTTGAGAACAGCCATAAAATAGATATTAGCAATTTAAGATTAATTGAGAATGTAACAAATACTAGATAGATGGATACATTTGAAAGCTTGGAAATCATAAAGTGTGAAAATAGTATGAATAGTGACAGAGGGTCTATCCGAAATAGCCCGCTTTATTTGTTAGTGGGACAAAAGTGGAGGTATAAGTAGGGTGGATTGATTAGCATAAATTTAGTTTTAATCATCTCCAGATGGTGCCAACTTCGTTGACGATACGCGCGTCAGGTGCAGTATATAGTGTTTTGGTGTTTCGTGGAAAACTCCGACAGTGTTAATTGTTTTATTTTAATATGATTTGTCGGTTTAGGGTCACGAAAGACGAATTTATTTTTAAATATTCAAGGTTGAAAATATTCAGTTTAATAAAAAGACTTTCTATTTTTTTAAAAAATATAAAATTAATAAAAATAAACATGTAAGAACGAATTTATGCACTTTATTTCAAATTATGTAAAAAATTTGTTGGGTATTGGTATGCTTCTTCGAGACAATGTGATCAGTAAATTTTACGTTCTGTAATAACACCTAGAGGTTTATAGGTATTTTCACATTTATATAGCAAATACATTCATGTTTATTAAACATTTTAAACAGTCGGCACATCTTTGGACCAAGTGGTACATTGATTTATTTCATTTCCATTATCATTCTGGTGTCAATGAGCTAATAATATTTGTATTGCCATTATTAACACTTTTGACTTAAACGAGATATACATCTCAGTGCCGTTTACAGAATAATGTAATTTAATACCATGTGCAAGTTACTAGTATAAAGTACAAATATAAGGGTCCTAAAATGGATCCTTATGGAACCTCATTTTTTACATCCTAGAGAATCAAATAGCAAGATAGCAAGATCTTACAAGCAGTTTGTAAGTTGTGATTTGTTATCAGATAACTAGAAAATCATTTAATGTTACATTTAAAATGTCAAGATAGTACAGTAGATAAAAGGTTTCGGTAGGAGATCATGTCGAACGTCTTACCAAAATTTAGTATGTAGTCTCCTCGGTAAGCAACATATTATATGAGTAAGACATTTAACAGGGCCATATATATTATTAATCATTGTGCTAGTTTCTGACACCAGACAAAAAATTCCGGGGTTATGTTTTCAGTCATGGCATACGTTCTGACTTGTCCATGTCCATGTCCTTAAACTTTGGGCAACAATAAATAGAAAAATGGATGTCTTTAAGTTCGTTGACCTTCTCAAATATTACGTTGTGTGTTTTTTACATAACTTGTTCCGTCAAGATATTTTGTTAAAAAAAAACATGTGCTAGATTTTCATCACTTTCCCAATCTGACAAAGTCAAATGTGACAGAAACTCATGTACTTTGCCCATTCTTAATTGAGGTTGGAGTTATAATAACAGTATTAAATAAAGCACACACGAGTTATGTTGCACCCTCAAACAAAATCTTCAAGTTTTTGAATCGACATATAAATTTTATTAGTGTGATTTATCTTAACAGGAACATTATAAAGACATTTTTGCTACATGTAATGATAATATCCTCTTTTTTATAATTAAGTGTTCGAATTTTATATTTTAATCAATTCCGCCTGTTCGATGACTGTGGTGTATACTGTTTTACTGTTTCTTAATTTTTTATTTTATTTTATAAGTGTCATTATTATAATAGTCGTCTAAAATAACTCAAAACATTCAGTCATAAAATTTTTAACGCAAATTCATTTTTATTAAAACCAACAGATGGTGTTCACACAAAGAATTTACATTTTTATCTAATGCACCGTATATGGCATAAGCAAAGCTTACGGGAAACTAGCTGTTATGTTAAATCTGTTTATTATATAATTTACAGGTTTTAAGATTAATTAACATTTTATTTCTCAAAGTGGAGAGTCGCGAGTAAAGCTTGAGAATATCAATGGTGAAATTTTAAAAATATGTAGTAATGACGGTCATGGTAAATTTAAAAGCAATTATTCAAATGTTATGCTAAAATAATTTACATACAATACAAATTGGATGCTTACCTGCCAATTGCCCATTCATAGCCTAACTGTTCTCAAGTGTTTAAACTTCTGTTTAAAATAATTAGAACCTACTGTGAAACCGCAAACAATAATTGAGATTTTACTGAACTATATTTTTACATATTATACTTCTTTTGCAATAATACTTCTTTTCGCAATACTTCGTTGTACTTATGTCGGAGAGCTAGTAACGCGTGTTTCATGAAGTGTTTGATGCACCTTAAAATTTTTCAAATCCAGTATCTATGAGAAAAAAAGCCAGAATACCTGTGTCGTCTAAGCCCAACCCGGGACACCAGGTACTGCGCATAATAGAAAGGTGTAATAAAATTGAACCCGAAAGAAGTGTTTAATTCAGAGGCCAACAAACTTTAATCGAAATTTTAAATAATTTTAAAAATAAAATTTAATAAGGCAGACATTTTTGAGGGGGTTTAAATATAATTAATCCTCCCCAAAGTTTTTTTTTAAATACAATTTGAAGTGTTTGATTCACTCTGAAATTTTAATAGCCTCTTAATTAAATATTAAAAAAATTAATAACAAAAAGCCAGACACTTTTTTCGGGGTTTAATTACCGGCAAACATGAAAAAAACTCTTATTTAAAATAGAAAGAGATAGGTAGCGCGTGGTTGGCGGCGTGACTGTGAGCACCGATCACCGCAATAGCTCACTTCCTTTCTACGCTCTCATTGGTTGTTGGTCACGTGTCCTTTACCGGCTGTAAATTTAAAATTCATACTTATGAATAGAACTAAAAAATTTTTCATTATTTACACAATTTTTTTTTTAAACTTTAAATTTCTGAAAATACAACAATTGTGCAATTAAGTCATAATGAAAAATTTAAATTGAAATGTTATAGAAGAAAAAAAAGGAGATTGTGTACTGTACTTTAAATTATATTCTTGACGGATTTTTAATGTGATTCGACATTTATTTAAAGTTGTCTCAGTAAATAGATTAACTTTGCCAGCATCTTTCTTTTTACACATCACACATGATACACTTTTCATTTTTTCACTCGACATTTTATTTAAAATCGTACTATAAATTGTTAATAACAAATTATATCTTTTTTAACAAATAATTTTCCTGATTTACACAGGTATTAAAAGAGAAACTTAAAACATGTGCTCATAACAACGAGGGTTAACTGAAAATAAACAATGTTCTGCCGGTACAGCTGGTAAAGGACACGTGACCAATAACCAATGAGAGCGTAGAAAGGGAGTGAGCTACTGCGGTGATCGGTGCTCTCACTCACGCCGCCAACCACGCACTACCTATCTCTTTCTATTTTAAATAAGAGTTATTTTCATGTTTGCCGGTAATTAAACCCCGGAAAAAAGTGTCTGGCTTTTTGTTATTAATTTTTTTAATATTTAATTAAGAGGCTATTAAAATTTCAGAGTGAATCAAACATTTCAAATTGTATTAAAAAAAAAAAACTTTGGGGAGGATTAATTATATGTAAACCCTCTCAAAAATGTCTGCCTTATTAAATTTTATTTTTAAAATTATTTAAAATTTCGATTAAAGTTTGTTGGCCTCTGAATTAAACACTTCTTTCGGGTTCAATTTTATTACACCTTTCTATTATGCGCAGTACCTGGTGTCCCGGGTTGGGCTAAGCCAACACAGGTATTCTGGCTTTTTATCTCATAGATACTACATTTGAAAAATTTTAAGGTGCATCAAACACTTCATGAAACACGTGTTACTAGCTCTTGGACTATTAGGTGAGGTTTTATTGTCACTAAAGTGTTCGTTCTTTAAATTAATTTGGCAAAACCGATTTTTAAAAGTCAGTTGTTGCCCAACTGAATTGACCTGAAATGTGCAAAAAAGTTAAAACTTTATAAGAGTATACAGGGTGGGGTAATAGTGCGTCGGACCTCGATATCTCAAGTTCTACGATAGCTAGAAATTTCTTAAAAAATTGCAAGTAAACTAGATAAGAAAGTCTATAACTGGAAATTATATTCGAACATACAGGGCGAGCCAAGACGAAATTACAGGACCAAGTGCCTTTTTTTAAATGAAATGCTATGTATATCAGTACATTTTTTGAAGCCTCTTTCTAGGCTCTATTCATTCCCATATTGTTATTAGCAATTTCCCAACCACTTTGATGTAATGAATTTTTTTGTTGAAATAATGCCATCTGCAGATGAATATTAAAAAAAATCACCACAGTCACAATTATGGGTTTTAAGAAAAACTTATGTGAGTACCAGTTACGAAACATCTAATTAATGTTTTTGAATCATTTTCATTTCCTAAATATGTACAGGGTGCCCAAAAATTAGTATTCAATTAAGAACTTTTTAAATTGAATTTTCTCAGTTTTTTCAAATGGAACACCCTGTATATTTTTCATCGATGTGATGAAAAATGAAAAACGAACATTTTTTGTAAGTACTTCCCTATGGCTAATTGCATTGCATTTTCGTTTTATAAATAAATACATGTTCATTTTTCAATTAAGAACTTTTTAAATTGAATTTTCTCAATTTTTTCAAATGAAACACACTGTATATCTTTCGACGATGTGATGTAGAAATGAAAAACGAACATTTTTTGTAAGTACTTCCCTATGGCTAATTGCAACAATTTTCGTTTCATAATTAAGTGTCAAATTCAAGAATAAACTTAAAAAAACGAGGTTCCCTCAAATAATTCATTAGAAAAATTTATAATAGGTGTTCGACGTGTTGCCCATTTTGATTGACACACGTCTTTATGCAATTTTGAATTGAGGCCACTTAGTGGGACCATTTCCATTGAAATGAGTAAATAGTATTTAACCAGTCCTTTACTGTAATGTTTTTTTTGTACATTTTTTTGCTGTTTTCGTTATTCGACAAGCAATAAAATCTCAGTTTGGTATAAATTGTCGTGTACAAAGGAGCATTTATCACACTTATCGGTCGTTAGATACAATTTGTATCGAATTTAAAATATTTGGAATTTTACAATACGAATTTTAATAAAGCGAAACTTGTAGACATGACTTTTGTTCTGGGCGAATCAGACAGAAATTGTTTACTTGCCAATAGAATTTATCACGTTATCCTGAAAGAAGGCTTCCTGATGTTAGCAGCTTCCAAAACCTTCTCGATAGATTTCTGGAAACTGGAAATGTCGAATATAAAAAAGTGAAAGAATAAAACGTATTGTGAACGAAGAAAATGAGTTTTCTGTGGTGCTGGCAACGGTTGAGAATCCCCATGTTAGTCAAAGAAAAGTGACCTCATTAGTAGGAATAAGTAGACGGTCTGTGGGCCGAATCTTAAAAACAAATAAGTTACATGCATAATATATTCAAATGCACCAGGAATTATCTGATGACAATTTCCAAAGCGCCTACAATTTTGTAATTGGGCCAGAGGTAAAATGCAAGTTGATGTCAACTTCTTCAATAATGTTTTATTCACTGATGAGGCAGTTTTTCATAAAAATGGATTTGTTAATAGGCACAATTTCCATTATTATGCTTCGGAAAATCCTCACTTTTTTATGCAAGTTGATAAGCAACACAGATGGTCTATAAACGTTTGGGGAGAAACTATTGGAGAACATGTAATAGGGCCACATTTCTTTGATGGTACAGTGACTGGAGCTATTTATCTTCATTTTTTGGAAAACTGTCTGCAACAATTATTGGTAAATCTCCCTGGAAGAATTTGAAATAGGATGTGGTTTCAGCACATTATTTAAATGCAGTTAGAGACCACTTAAATAATACCTACCGTCATCAATGGATTGGAAGAAATGGACCGATTAAATGGCCTGCTAGATCCCCAGATCTTACAAAAATGGATTTCTTTTTATGGGGATAAGTGAAGGAAATTGTTTATAGAGACACACCAACAACAATACAAAATATGAAGGAAAGAATAATAACTGCCTTTAGATCTATCACACCGGCAGTTTTAGGAACAGTGGGAACCTCATTTCAAAAGCGCATAGAGATGTGTGTCAATCAAAATGGCCAACATGTGGAACATTTGTTATAATTTTTTCTACTGAGTTATTTGAAGAAACCCCTTTTTTTAAGTTTATTTTTAAATGTTGTAATTATTGCTCAATAAAACGAAAATGGTTGCAATTAGCCATTGGGAAGTACTTACAAAAAATGTTCGTTTTTCATTTTTACATCACATCGTTGAAAAATTTGAGAAAATTCAATTTAAAAAGTTCTTAATTGAATACTAATTTTTGGCCACCCTGTACATTTTTAGGAAATGAAAATGATTCAAAAACATTAATTAGATGTCTCGTAACTGGTATTCACATAACTTTTTCTTAAAACCCATAATTGTGACTGTGGTGATTTTTTTAATATCCATCTGCAGATGGCATTATATCAACAAAAAAATTCATTACATCAAAGTGGTTGGGAGATAGCCAATAATAATACAGGAATGAATAGAGCCTAGAAAGAGGCTTAAAAAATGTACTGATATACATAGCATTCCATTTAAAAAAAAGGCACTTGGTCCTGTAATTTCGTCTTGTTCGAAAATAATTTTCAGTCATAGACTTTTTTATCTAGTTTACTTACAATTTTTTAAAAAATTTCTGGCTATCGTAGAACTCGAGATATCCAGGTCCGACGCACTATTGCCCCACCCTGTATATATAAGAGTATACAGAGTATATAAAATAGTCGTGGTTTTAAAAAACTACATCTGCCATTGCAGTTACACTAGAATTTGCAAATTTAGAAAGATCTTAGATAAAATGCTATTTGAGGGCGTGAGTATACAAAATATACATTAGATGTAGAATAAATAGTTACGGGGACATAAAAAAAAATTGTCAAATTCTCCACTTGTGATGTTCAATATTTTATCTATTAAGAGTATGTTTGCCATAATCATATGGTCAGGTGATAGAACAGCTCTTTAAACATAACCTGTATAAGTTATACATAAAATGTTATCAAATTTCCTATTAAAACTTTCTAAAAAACCTTAAAATCGGAAATAGTTACCATTTGGAGGTACTGGGAGAAAATTGACGGAAACTGTATAAATATATCTTTTACTACATGCCCATTGTCCGATATGTATTTGTAGCACATATTTAGCTTTGTTGGAAGTTGATATAAATGGATTAATGGAAAATATATTTTATTGGCTTGATATAGTAGACATGATTTTTAATATTTCATCAAGAATATATTTTTTTGTAAAGGCAAATACAAAAAAGTTTAGATCCTGTGGACCTCCTTTCAGTTGACCAATTTAGCTCATCATCCAATTTATCATTGTCTTTGGCCTTTAGAACATGTGTACCAAATTTGAAACCTTTATCTCAAAAACTAGGCTGCTGTCGCAGTACTACAGACAGGCAGAGAGATTTTTTCCACAAAGTTATGTTTTTTTATTATATTCGTAGAGATTCGTCCACAATGGCAATAAAAATTTTTAATTTTTTTCTCAAATTTGTACCTTTTTTCTTCTTTCATTCATTGTGTCTCTTCTGGTGGTACCACATTCAACAAATTTAATGTGTCACCTAAAATGTTGTTGAAAATCTTAACTGCTACATTTGAGAAGTCTCTCATCAGTATTTTTTGAGTTATCGCGTATACACACATACAGACATACACACACACACGCACATTTGGAAAATAGTCAGAATGGATTCAGGAGGGTTCAAAACGTATAAATCAATCAAAATCTCGGGGTGGAAAAAAAATCACGATTACTATACTTCCTTATATCAGGTATAAGAAAGTAAAAATTGATTAATTATAATTTAATAATATAGATTATTATATTAATTGAAATAGAAATAACGTAATAGAAATATTCCTCCAAGATTCTCGTTTCATATAATTAAAGACATTAATTTAAAACATCGCGTTTGGAGAAATTTAAAAAACATGGGGATTCTCAGTCACTAGAGAAATATAAATTGCTGCGAAAACAAATTTAAGATGCAAATTGTTATTCTATACAAAAATTATTGCAATGTACTTACTAGAAAATAACATTTCCATCAATGCACAAAAATGTTGGTAATTTGTAAATAATAAAAGGAAAGTATCCAGTATCTACATAAGGATCACTAAAATATTGACAACGCGTTCGAGAATTTTTCCAAAAATTTTTTTATACAATTCGGGCCATCTACAACTGAACATAGTGATGACGAAAGATCTGACAACGTTTACTTAAATAAGTTTAATAAATTTGAAGTTTATAGAAGTCTGAAAAAATTTAAACTTAAATTCTCCACAGGTCCAGAGAAAGTTCGAGCATTTCTGATTAAAGACTGTGTTTCTGCCTTTACACACCCTCTAAAAATACTTCTTAATCTTGCCATCAACAGTACAAGATTTCCAACTAAATAGAAGATCCTCAAAATTATTTTACACAAAAGATGTATATATATATATATATATATATATATATATATATATATATATATATATATATATATATATATATATATACTGAAATTTCAGTTCGAGTTACCAGAAGCCGCAGTAAGCAGTTATCTGTTAGAACCTGAAGATGGCAGATGAGATTCTGCCGAAACGTCGTTCAGACAACCACGGTCCCTCTCGGGGCCTATCACCTACGCGGGAATATACCCGGAAAACGAATTTAACATTCACCACCCGCGAAAACCTGAAAAACAACATATATATATATATATATATATATATATATATATGTTGTTTTTCAGGTTTTATATATATATATATATTTATATATATATATATATATATATATATATATATATATATATGTATATATATATATATATATATATATATATATATATATATATATATATATATATATATATATATATATATATATATATAGTGGTGAGAGGTATGAAACTTCTCATATGGTCTGAATGCTACTATCTGACCGACATCCTAGATGTCTCTGTGGCGGATAGCGACTTGCATCACAGCAAGTACCGAGAGCGGCGACCCCTAGCCCAGGTGGACTAAACTAATGTGTTATTAAATATGATTTGAAGGAAACAACTACTCAGCGGGCAAATACCCCGACCTGCATTGAATTACACCTTCAAATCATGATAGATCGATAGCCAATATCATTTGTCAATTCCAAACCAGACATTGGAATTGACAAATGATATTGGCTATCGATCTATCATGATTTGATAGACTGGACCACAATATTCTTAATGCCAAACTTCAAGACCATGATTTTTCACTAAGTATATTAGTATTTTTTTAATCCTACCTTACAAACCGTAAGCAATATTCTGACCAACAGTCTATCAAATCGTAGCAACCTCTCGTGTTCCTCAAGGATCCAAACTAGGGCCCCTCGTTTTCAATATTTTTATTAACGATATTATTTGTGACTACACTTGTACTGCAAACTGTATGCGGACGACATGAAATTAAACTACAATATCAGAAGCAGTAAAGATTGCATAAACTTACAAAATTCTCTATTAAATAGAAACAATTGGTGTGTTGCTAACAAATATAACTATATTTGATTATAAATTAAATGATGATGCAATTTTGAATAGACCAATTATCTTTTAAGACTTAGACGTAACGTTTGACCATAAGCTCGCATTTGTGGATCATATTAACATTCTTACATTTCGTTTGGTTGCATTAGAGCCCCAAAGTTCAATAAAAGAAATGCTAACGACTTCAACAATATCAGTACATTAAAGCTGCTTTTTTGTACATTTGTAAGATCGAAAATAGAGGACGCCTCAAGTATTTGGTGCCCATCACACAAGGTTCATTATCAAAATGTAGTGAAATTTCAAAAATATGGCAGTTCTGAGAAAAATGGAATGTACTCTCCAATTGGTTTATTTCATTCCACCATGCTCAACAAATTTTCCTTATAGTCTACAAAATAGAGGGGAAATGACAATTAATATTTTTGCACAAACTATTAAACAATAATGTGGATTGTCCTAAAATTGTAGCTATGTTGAATATTCATATGCCTAGACTATCCGCTCGTGAACATCCAACATTTCATTTCAGTGTGTTATATTTACTGTGTATGTCTTATATTGTATTAAGTATCATAGTACTTACTGCTAATATAAATTTGTGTGTAGGTACTTGAATATTGTCATCTGTGCCCATTCTGTAAATGGATTGTATAATCTGTTGAATGATTGTTTTTAATAAATAAATAAAACAAGTTTAATAATGGTGAATTATTGGCTTTATATAATAATGTCTGAATTATTAAGTTTCTCAATTTCTAAATATCTTTTCGTTAATTTAAATTATTTATAAATAATAAAGAAGCTCTTGCCTAGAACAAAGTTAGTTTTTGAGTTTTATTTCTTAAACAAAAGAGTAGCTTAGTTATTAATGCATTTAATAGTGATTAAGTCTTCAGTGAGAGCAATTAATCGATATTAAACACTATCATTCGTACTGCAAATTCAAGGTTTGATCGAAAGTGAGATTTGTATGAATGGTGAAAATAATCAAAGAAAAAACTGAATACTTCAGGTTATCAAATGTATAGTTTTTGTCAAAAAAGTCTCTCAGTACCCTGTTATTTCGAATGAAACATACTGAAATTATAAGAAATTTTCTCAGCTTTCCAAATAATTTCTTCCTATTTGTATAGCAGTCGGTTTTGCAAAACGTTTTTATTTGTATTTTAAATTTTCGCCGTTTCACTAGGCTGTTATTTTCAAATTATACTTGATAATATCTGCAATTTGAAATCGACAGTAGAAATAAATGCTAATATATTATATCTGCAGGAAGTTCGAGCGTAGCTAAAATTTTAATGCGACTATAACAGCTCATCATTTACCGATTTAATCAAACGGGAAGAAGCTTTAATTTAAATTTTTCTGATGTATAGTTGAAGTATATAAATGATGTCGGTCTGGAAATGCGAAGTAATTTATCATTTTAGGAGAAGCTGGGTTTGGCCGCTGAAAATTCTATTTAAATGTATAAAAAGGAAAACAAAATATTGTACGCGATAGAAGGGAAACACGTCTTAGGCCTCTCTCACAGTGGAGCATGTACGTGCAAACTGTGGTTCGTATGAATACGCACGTCCATGCACGATCAATTCCAACTGCTGGCTTTAGATTCGTGCGAACCACACTCGCACGTACACACTTTCTGTGAACGACGCCTTATGTTCAAATATATTGAAATTTCATATCAAGAATAAGGAACTGTAAAATTTTTAGGAAGATAACCTACATGAATGTAAATCTGTAGTAAAAAATTCTCATCAGTACAAGTTCATTTTAATTACTTTTTATTGTGATGAATTTTTCTTATGCATTTAGTGCGTATTTATATAATTTATTTTTTTATCTGTTTTTGATGTGGTGGAATCTTAACATTATAGACGTTAACGTGTTCTACTTGTCATGAAATTTAATGTCGAGGTGCTAAGTTCCTAAGTAATGGAACTTTGCACTTTGTTCCATTACTTAGAACGATTGGGCGTATGCAAATATTATGTTTTTAGATGTAGAACGTTCAAATATGCCTATAGAAGATTCATTAATGATGCAAATATACGCTGACAACGATTAACAACTAACTGTTAATGGACATGATATAATAGGTAAGTCTTTGTAAATTTCACCATGACCCCCTCCGATGCCAGTCAATTTCTACAACGTGCCGCTTTTAGTTATTAGTTTGTTCTGCTCGTTATGAATGCTATCTATAGTACGTCATCGCTGAGGAAATTTGACCTGATTTGACCGATTTGCAACGGGTGCAATTTATTGGTATGTGGTAAGCCGGTTCACCATTTAGGTAAATCGCCTGCTATTCAAATCGTCCGTTGGTGACTGTAATGAGGTGTTGGAGGGCATGGTCTAAGGAGGACCTAATACAAAAAGAGCCACCATAGCTACTCTACACTGACCAATAGTTTCGTTGGGAATCCATTCTTATCATCATGAATGGTGCTAATCTCTCATCAATGAGTACAACGCTTGGAGTGGTGCAACGAACGAAGGAATGAGATATGGAATGAGGTGGTACTGTGGTGTACCTCCCGTTTATGCCACCATTGTGGTAAACTATCGCTGTCACCATTGTAATCAAATGTTTGTTTCTTAATCCCATTAGTACCATTACTATAATAAAATTAATCAATATTCCTCAAGATATAGGATAAGGGTTGCTGCCACCACCCCCTAAGACTGAAAGGGGAACAGACACTAGTAGCGCCAGCTGTTTCAAAGGCTGGATCCGTAGCCCTAGGAATGTCTAGGATAGAACTCTCGACAGAGAATTAGTAAGACACACAGGTGGTAGACATAATCTTACGTCCGCCCTGACACGTTCAACGATCGACTCTTTAATAACGACTTTATAATAACCAAAATAATTATAACAATTACAAATTTCATAATTTAATTACGAATTCTACATCTCGACGTCCTCTTGGATCGCATATTCACCAGCCGACACTCCAGTTTCGACTCTCTGATAGCCAAAATAATGAATTATAATAATTACAAATTTCATAATTTTTTTACACCTCGACGTCTCGACGTCCTCTTGGATCATATGTTCACCATTTTCTTAAAGTCAGAAATTTATATATAATATAGATGATGTATTACAATAAGCTACTTATACAGGATGTATTACAATAAGCTACTTGCACAGGGTGTATTACAGTACTGCTTCCAGTGGAAAATCTCGCGTTTGTTTGTGGATGGCAGATGGTAGAAAAATGGTGGGCAGACTAGGGCGGAAGAAAAAATATAGAGGTTTCTTTAGAATATGCATCACAATAGAGATGTTATGAACTAGTTTCTTTCTGGAACAGGTGTGATCTGTTTCTGTTCCAAACACAGATCTATTCCAAAAACCTGTTTTGATATCAATCCGTTCCGAGCCAATTATGTAAATGTGAACTGCGAAAGTACGAGTACAAGTCATGTGCCCTTTTGAATTATAATGAAAAAACAACTTTATGGAAAAAATCTGTCTACATGTCTGTAGTATCGTGATAGCAGCCACAGTTTTTGAGATAAAGCTTTTAAATTTGGTACACATGTTCTAAAGGCCAAAGATAATGATAAATTCGATGATGAGCAGAATTGGTAAGCTGAAAGGAGGTCCACGGTACCCAAACATTTTTATTAAATATTCTTGATGAAAGATTATAAATCATGTCTACTATATCAGGCTGATAAATTATATTTTCTAGATACTTAAATAAAACTGATGGAAACTGAAATTTTTTACACATTTGATCTCATAAAATGGGGTTAGGATAAATTTAATAGTTTGACATGTAAAATAACTAATTTATCTACAAAAATGTCAGTGTCAATAAGAATAAATTATTGACAATGAATTATTATTGACAGTATCGAATGACGCTGATAATTAATTATTTAAAAATTTTAATGAAACATTTCAAGGTACGCTATTAAAATTTAATTGAGGTAAGTGAAGAATTAAATAGAATGATTTTTTTTAGATCAGGATAATATATACTGGTATAAGAAAGTTACATGCTGGCCACATCAGATATTTTGCTTATAATTTCATGAAATATAAGCTCTTCTAACAGCAACTATAATTCTAGAGCAGAACATGTCATCTCATCTAACTAGTGTAATATAATATTACACAAGATGTACCTACTATAACAACATTTGCGAGATGAATCCATACAGATTCAAGGTGTTAAAATAGCTAATAAAAGCACTTTTTGCAAATATCTCTGGGTAAAATTCCCCAACCGATTTTAAATATAAAATACTTTACGGACGCTTATTTCATGAAATTTGTAGTCACATTTTTTGTTTCTTTTTTATTTTTTGTGCTAGAAATGTTGGTTACCAAAAAAGACCAGGTCAAAATAAACAGAAAGCTATACATATATCAAAGTACTCTACATGCTTAATATTATTGGCTCATATTATGGCCACCAAATTTTCCCGTGCTGTTACACCCTGTATAATTTGTATTGATAAACAGTTGTATTGAATGAATTGTTCCCGGTACATTATTATTAAGTCGAATAGATTATCGAACGCTACTAAATCGAGAGGGAGAATAATAAATACGTTTTCCGTTAAGATTTTTTTACAATCGAGTTGAAAAGGGAAATCCGTATTACATATATTAATAAATGAATACATAAATAAATGAGGAAATTATTAATCATTACATGTTTGTCGTTTCCTTAAGTGTGGATATTTGTATATATTTATAATAAACTATATGAAACTACCAAGAATGTCAAAAATTATTTTAATAGCACAAATTAATTTTAGTCACATGTGGTAACGTGACTAAATTACAAGAGATATATATGATTAAACATATATCCATTATTTTGAAAAAGCTAAAAATGGACAGTAATCTGAAATACATTTGGTATTTGGGGAAAAACACCATTTATGATGACGTTACATAGGCTCATTTAAAATAAAATTTAATACTGTCAACTCTCACAAAAAAATTTTTTTTTTCGTGATCAGAAGGAAAATTTATCACACCGTTTTTTTTTTTGAATTTCGAACATTTTGATTTTTTTGTAAAGTTATGACATTTTGAAATTTACACGATGAAGAACTTAAATTTCAAAGTGTCATAACAAAATTTTCGAAAACCAAAAAAAACAGGGTGATAAATTTTCCTTCCGATTACGAAAAAAAAAGTTTGCAAAGATTTTACTAATGGTCTAGAAGGAATCTGGGAAGACTGCGCATTTTAGTAATTTCTTTTTTCTCAAATTTTTTTCAATTTTTTTTTCTGCAAAACTTCTTCAATCAGTCGTGTTTTAAAATATTGCTTGGGTTCCATATTGAGATATTGTTTAACCTAAATCCACCAGTCGCCACTGGTGCATCGCGACATGTTTCAGTGTGTGTAGACCGCTTAATATGATAACATTGAACAATAATCAATACCTATAATTCCTTACATGTACTGTTCTTCTTATCTGAATGCGCAAGTATAACAGTTTTAGGTAGGTAATAAATCAAATACGATACTTCAAATATAGTTTATCGAAGAAACTATTAAAACAACTACTTCATCAAGGAGCAAGAATGACATTGGATTAAATAATAGTATTGTTAGTATTAGAAGTAAAAAAATATTAAGATTAAAAAAATATTGACTCACCGAAAGGAAAAGTTTTTTACATTTAAGAAATGATTCCCTCCAGTTAGAAGAATACAAAAACGAAAACCCATAGGCAGCTATATCGTCTTCCATTCTTCCTCTCATCTCACTTATCTCAATTATCTCATTCATCTAATTTGTCTCCTTTTTCTCATTTAAATTGTGTTATTTACTTGACTCATTTTGTTTATTTTGTTCATTTCATTTATTTCGTATAAATAAAAATAGAATAAATGAAAATTACATTCTTATTTAAAACAATTTATTTCTATGTCAATTGAATATGATGACAAAGTACTGTCGACCAACATTTTTAAGTTTTGGTTGACTATTTTCACTACTCACTAAAATAATTTAAGTTATTTTAATCTTACCTACATTGTCTGAAAATTTGCATTTCAAACTGTTTATTTACACAAAAATATTTTTTTGACTAATATCTGACACTTTAACTGGTAAAATTATCACTATCATCAGTTAGAATTTCGTTAACAACGTTAGGCATCATATTAACTCCAATACAATACAGTCATTATTTTTTATTTCTTCTTGCTTAGATAACCAAACCAGTTCAATTATAAAATTGACAATAAAGAAGTTTTATTTGCTCCAATCTAGCTTTCGTTAGTATTCTTCGTTTTAACTGTATTTCATGAGTTTATATTCTAATTCCTTTTTTATACCTGTTATTTTTAGAATAGATTACTTAATTTTCAAATATAGAATGTTTTACTATCAGATGAATTGTGAACAGGTTTTTGTTCGATATTTAAACTAATTTATTAATTCATCATGCTGCTTTATGCATTTTATTTGATATCCTTATTGTTATCATAAGAATCCAGAAACTATATACAGTAATTTTGATTCTAATATTCTTATATTACTAGATATTTACTGTTTTAAATATACACCATATCACAAAATTTAAGTTGTATGTAATAAATAGCAATATGATATTTAATATTAAACATTATCCTAATTACCAACAAATGCCTCAACAACTGCATATCCTATCTCATGCATACCACCGAACCAAAGGACAAAAGATTGTTGTATACCATCAATTATCTCCGGCAAACTACTGCACCCTATGATTTACATACCATTCTTCAAGCCACTCTAAAAAAATCATGTAAGTAAGAACGAAGAAGTACAGCAGAGGGCGAGTTACTGACCTAGGCTGAACTCTCAAGGTCGTCTAAGATAGTTATTAATAGAACGCAGGCTCCACTATAATGAATATCAATGCTGGGAGCTCGATAAACTGGTTTAATACAGTACTCCACTTTATTTCATCTATGATAACAGTTTGTCATAATGAGGTGTAGTATGCGATTTGGAAAAAAGTGAAGTGGCTTCGGGGTGTTTAATTATAAAGGCCTTACTCGCCTCGGGTGGACAAAAAACAAGTCACCCAGATCCCAGTGGCGTATATGAAGTGGCAGATTCTAATTTACAAGAAATTATTTACATATTCGTAATTGATGTATTTGCAGTTCTTTCAAATCGTAGCAAATTTCAAAGTGAATCATCTTCAAAGGGAATTGTTTGTTCTGTCGACAATATATCACGGAATTGTGAAAAGAGGATAAAGTCAGTGCTTAATCCTCTGCTTACTATTCAGTTTCTGAAGGCAATATTTAACGTTTCTAATCCCATGTGGATAACTTACCATATCTTAGAGTCTCTTAGTTAAAGCTATTCTCTTGTATCGGCGTTGATTGCGCTGGTCCGTATACTGTTACTTTGGGTAAGGTTAGAGGTAGAAAAACCCACATGGCTTACATATATCTCTTTGTTTCATCATTAAGGCATTCCACATAGAGCTTGCTACAAACTTCTCTTCAGACATATTTTTAGCCACAACTCGAAGACATATATTGACGTGATTGATGGCTGCTTCTCTGCTGATAAGTTAGTGATATCATTGACTTATCAGCGGAGAAGCTGAGCACCATTAGGCGTATAGTTTCAATTTTAGAAAAGAACATTCAACTCCAGGAAGAGATTCCAAGATACCAATTCAATGGGGGGTGTCAAAACATTGTTCGTTTCCTTTACAAGTGTCATTGTAAACGCATATGAGTGGTTTCGAAAAAACAATGAAGAACCAGCATCAGTACATAGCTTAGAGGATAAGATTCAGGATTTTCTACCAAAGGGTACGGTTATAGTGCTCATCATTTTTATAAAAGAATTGTAAGAAAATTAATATTATAATTTCTAGCAAAAGGAAAAACTAATAATGGTATCTTTTGGTTAAACTATTGCAGATATCACATTAGAAACAAGAACTGATTGTCCGCTGTTTTATTGAGATTTATAAACGTCATAAGACTGAGAATCAAGAGGACTGAGTGAATGTGAATTTCTCTTTGCAACCGTATTTTTAGAAATTTACTATTAATATTTGAAGCAGCATTAATGTGTAAATAAATTATATCTAGTAGGCCAAGAAACTCGTGTTTAGCGGTATATAAATGCAAACAGCGTGGCGATAGAAATATGAAATTTTGAAGAATGTTTAAGTAAATAGTTAATATTTGCGAAATATTAACGTTTAATATTTCGCAATATTAACGTTTAATAATTAGAATAATAGAATCTCACACAACATTTAAAATACTGGTTTTCTGTCTAATACAGATACACTTTTATCTTAAACCTGCTTAAAAATATATTGAATTGCTACGACTGAATTTTAAAATTGCTATTTATATTTAAAGGCATCTCTGGCCATACGCTTTCAAATCACACATGCAAGTCATATAAATATAAATTTGCAAGTGTTGTCTTTGAAAATAAATTGTTTCCTGTATGGCGTTCCAAATGGAAGAGTCAAGTGGATTTAAATCTGTCTCGGACCTACACTGTGCTTTCCACGCCAATTTTTCTAACAAAAGACATATTAATGACTAAAATCTTCTTTTGACAAATGGATTATCATTTTAATTAATAAAACTCAAACTAATACGTTAAAGAACGGCACAGAAACTTACAGCCACCGTATAACCATAAACTCAATTGCATGTAAATTGTTTTTTTTCCCCAATGTTTTTCATAATATCTCTTTTGTTTTTTATGATAAGGTTCTAAAATTTTGTATGTAAAGTTGTCTCTACAACTATATAATAGCTCCTTAAGTTCTGATTTCTCACACGAATCGACTCTTTTAAACGGATCTAAACTGGAACTTTTTTGGGTCCACCATTAATTTATTTTATTTTGTACCTACATATATAAATTATTTTAGATTGTATTATTGGTATTATTCTCTTACATTATTCATATGATTCATTTATTCTGAAACCAAGTCCAGCTATGTACTCTTTGTGGGAATTAGTGCCACGATGAGGTGATTTTTTTTATAGATCTCTGGCAATTTATAATCTGCTTATAGTGGATTTGTTTTTACTATACACAACTGGAGTTATTTTAAAGGTAGCGAGGAGGTCTATTGCTTATAAAATATTCTTTAGATTTGTCTAAAATTTGTATACATATTAGGGTAAAAATACGATAATGTGTCAAATTGCTTTTTTTTTTGAAAATATTTTAAGAATATTTTTAAAAAATTTTGATAAGAACATATTGTTTTTAACTTACATAAATATGTAAAAGGTGTGTCCACGCACAATATTGATTATCCAAAGATTTACAAAAATTCATGGGGACCGTAGTAACGTTTTAAAAGGACCGACGTTACCCGGTGTTTTTTCTTTTTTAATTCTTCGAAGCCTTTTTCTGTATCGCTCAACTCGGCGTTCAGCTAATTGAAGCTTTAACGTTACTGCTTTTAAGTCTCTGTAGTTTTTAGACCTATTCCTATTCTTCTTTCTTCTACCACTTAATCGCCTAGATTCATTTAATCGGTTTTCTCTTGCAGGAATATTTTCATTATCAGACTGTGGTGGAGTATTCATCCGCATGATATTCTCTTGAATTTTACATTGCTTTAACTTCTCTCTAAATCTTCTGACTCTCTCTCTGCATTGTTTTCTCATTTTTCGTTTTTGTCGATCACTCATATCCTAAATTTTTTTTCCGTTTTGTTATGTTGTATTCATTATCTTTTTGTCTCTTTATCTCTTTCTGTTGTTCCGTCATATTGGCTCTCTGTCGCCTTTTTTTCTCTTCTTCATATATTCTTTTTTCTTCAACTGTCTTACGTTTTTTTGCTCTTTTCTGTGACGTTTCTTTTGTTTGTCCTAATTGGCTGGTTCCACCACTATCATCGATCGTACTTTTTGTATTCATTTTAATTTTCCACATTATTTTAATAACTGCAAAATCGCTTTGCTATTTTAGTTCTGATCTATTAAAAAATGACATTAATTAATATACATTGAATAATGTAATGATGGTCCCCCGCCACGTAACAACGGTCCCTTTTTGGAAGGGACCATCGTTACAGAGACCGTCGTTATGTTTTCTACTAAAATACGTATATTTTAAATCAACAACTAAATGGAAAGCTACGAAAATGCTAGGTTATGTACTACTCATACTTCTTTACTTCCCAATATCATTTTAGATCCAAATAAACAGCACTTGCTTAATATATGTTTAGGGACCGATATTACCATTAAAAAAACATATTTCAAAAATATTTAAAAAAACAATTTAACAACTAATTATATGACAGTCAACAAAAGTACTTACCATTAAACATGTACTTCACAACTAACTGACAGTTGAAAAAAATATTTAAAAAAGCATTAAGTGAACAGCGACAACTGTTATTCACTTTTGAACTAATAGTACCCGGTAAAGTTTAAAACCATGCGACACATTTAAATATTTTTTTGATTGGACATTCATATAATATTTCAAAAGAATATTGTTGTGTCAAATAGATAATGTTGTTCTAATGCCTAAAATAAATAGTTTTTGAGGATATTAATAATAATAGATAATTTACACCATTATACATGTTCAAAAAGGCGACTTGGGACAAGGGACCGTCGTTACGTTTTGCGGGTAAAATTATATTTTTTCAGTTTTTAATTAATATTCTGTATCTTTTGTAATTTATTAATTAACTATTAGGTAACAGCTACTAACTCATATTAAGAAAATATTGTAAAATTTGATTTTTAAGACATTTAAGCAATCTGGGACATGAAATGGCCCGTTATCATATTTTTACCCATTATCTCTATAGAGATTCGTATCTCAATATTAATAGTTCTGTTTTGTTTTTATTGAAATCTGACAAATCACAAGCTAAATTATGTAATTATTTATAGCTTGTCTTAGACACCAATTTAATTCATTCGTTTGTTTTAGGTTGGTACACTTTACATCCCTAAGGAAACACTACCCTATTTACAACAAGGTAACAAATATTTATCTAATATAATTAAATTTCGAACAAAGTTTGCTATAAGTGGATAGTCAAATATTTTCGATCAGGCTGTTTAAATGTGTTAACATAACTGACATTCAAATGGAAAGTAATAAATTTTATAACACAAAAATATCAAAAGACATTATTTGTTTAAATATTAATAGTGTTTAAATAAAAAATATAATAACAAAATAATTCTGAAGTCGAAGTCCGTGGTTTAGTCGGTCTATTGCCTTGAAAATATATAAAGCTACTGTTTGAGACTCTCCAAAGTTTTCGATTGAAGTAGATAGGTCACGTTAGTGAGGAGATTTATTGACTGAAAGCTCTCTATATTATAAATTTAATTTAAAAATGTTTGTTTTAACAAACTGCGGCATATTGATTCTCTGATATGTTATTTAATTAACTTTGTTTATTTGATTTAAATTAAACCAATAACGATCGATTGATTAAATTCGTTCATCCAAGTAGGTATATGGGGTAGAAACAAATTAATTTAAATTCCATTACAACGTGTTTTTTATTACATCTATTTAAGTGTACAGGGTGACCAGTTAACAACGCCCCAGGCATTTTTATCGAAATTGATATTGATTTAAATTTTCCATTAAAATTAATCAAAATGGTTCAGTTATCATGTAACAGAAAAACGGAAAATATTGAATTAGTGATTTTCTGTAGTAAGATTTTTTTCCGTCTTGATTACTTAAAGAAAGTAGTTAGGAAGCACTGTAATAATTATATAACATATTTTTAAAAAATTCTCTCTTTGAATTTGTTAAACAAAATTAGACACAAAATACGTCGGCTTCTTTAATTTGTTTACCGCCGTCAAAGAAGTCGACAATTTTTATGTTGCAAATAAGTTTGAAATAAACCATACCTTTCAAAACTCGTCTAACCCATATTTGGTAATATTTTCATTCTTTCGTAATTCAAAACAATAAATGTGCTGTGCATTAGAAATAAAGGAAATTTATTGGAATATTGTTTAAGTAGAAGTGGCATTATGAAAAAAGAAATAATATAAATGTTTGATATGCTTTAGTATTGCACGCTACATCCTGAACTATTCCCCACCTCTTTGGAGTGGGGGGTAATACTGCTCTCTGATTGGTCGAATAAAATTTTCCACGATTTCTGATGTCGATTCAAATCTCCCGCCTTGATGTTTGATCTAACCTAACTTTAACACCACCCTGAGCAAGGTCATCTGATGGCGGACCAATCTGCGGCGATCTATCAGAGAGCAGTTTTACCTCCACACCAAAGTGATGGGAGGTGGCTAGAGTGCCGGATACACTACTTGCTTACCATTCTGTTCCAGGCAGAAACTAAAATCTCAAACGACGTAACTTCTTTAAAAAATATCCGTTTTCTTCATTGTTATATTCGTCAATGCACGGGAGTATAAGTGCCAAATGATTTTCCCTCAAATTAATTATTTAGAAAATTTACAACAATGCACCTATTGTGGACTGGAGTCCCATCTTATACAAATTTCTGGTGTTACATTTTTAAAAAAAATTGGCAACACATCTAAAAAATTAAGATTTTGATATGTCAAAGTATCTTCAAGAAAGTGTGGTCCGATTAAATGTCTTCCTACAATTCATCATCAAACATTTAATTGAGTAGTGGTGAGAGGTATGTGAAACTTCTCGTATGGTTCAAATGCTACTATCCGACCGACATCATAGATGTCTCTGTGGCGGATAGCGACTTGCGAAGCAAGTACCGAGCGAGGCGACCTCTAGCCCAGGTGGACTAAATATGATTTGAACGAAACAACTACTCAGCGGGCAAATACCCCGACCTGCATTGGATTATATCTTAGAATCATGATAGATTGGTAGCCAATATCATTTGTCAATTCCTAACCAGACATAGACCGGCTTCGAACTTATTAGTTCTCCTCAGCATGCCATAGGTTATGGAACAGACTTGCTCTGCAAGACGCTATCCGCCACAGAGACATCTATAACGTCGGTCGGTCGCATTAGAACCATATGAGAAGTTTCACATACCTCTTACCACTACTCAATTTACCTTAGTCAGTATATGACTAGCAGGTTGGCCACTATCATTTATCTGTTCCATAACCTATGGCATGCTGAGGAGAACTAATAAGTTCGAAACCGGTCTATGTCTGGTTAGGAATTGACAAATAATGATATTGGCTACCAATCTATCATGGTTTGAAGGTATAATCCAATGCAGGTCGGGGTATTTGCCCGCTGAGTAGTTGTTTCGTTCAAATCATATTTAAAAACATTTAATTAAAAACACTCTTGCCGCTGTATTTGATTCATTTAGTGAGGATTTTCGTTAGGTCTATAATGAATGTTGCGTCTGTTATGGTTAATGCTAATTATAAATCAGCTTCCGCCCGTCCACAAATGGGATTTGATAAATTTCCGTCTTCTTCCATGGCAACTAAGAACCGTTCCAAAAATTAACTCTTTTGACGTAAACTCGTTCACCCAATTCTTGAAGATTATTAATTTTATAATCGTGATATTTATTATCCGACAAAAACTTCTGCATTGGTCCACAAGAAGGGTTTAAATAACTCTAGAATTGGTTCTTAACAACTTTTCTAGTCTACACAATATTCTATGATCAGGAAGATTTTTATGCAGATACCTTTCAGCGTATAATTTTGTCACAGCTCGAGATTTTTTTCTGCATCTCACCATATATAAAAATCATTACTTTTCTATTGTGCGAAATCTTTGATGTTACTATGACGAAAGATTTTCAATCAATTTTTAAATAAGTCTATCTCTTATAATTATCGACTGAAGAAAAATAGATTTTTTTATTTGATTACCCTGTAAAGTAAAAAAATAGTTTTAGTTTGAAAATTGGCTATTAAATTATGAACCTTGCTTAGATTAACTATCTTTTAAAAAACAATCAATTGATTGTAATTTATAAATTGTAAATATTTGACAAGGAACACAACTTACAAATTCGCGCAGTTTTACTGGGACTATTATTATTATCTTAGTTAATAAATGCACACACCAACTTTATGGTTGCCAACTGTTTTTAAATGTTAAATAAGTTCTAGACACGAAAAGAAGAATTATGTTATTTAAATTAACTGCTGTTCGAAATTCATGGACTATCTGAGATTTTGGTCAGATTTCATCACTATATATCTTCGGTTACAATTGACCGATTTAGACGCAGTTCGATTCATCAGAAAATTAATTCGTAATTTATACAGTAATCTCTAATCACAGCCTTAAACATGATTAGTATCCTATGATGTACAGAGCGACTTTCAGACCTATTGCATTTTGCAAAAAATTAAACTATCTTTTACAATTTTTTTCAAAATCAATTTTTATGAAGATACTCTTTTTTTGTGAAAACCTAAATAACATGAATGAATGGATCACCACATAACTTGAATGGAATTTAGGAAGTATCATATTCTTTGTTCGTAATAATGCCCAAGGTTTTTTCTTTCAATTTCACATTTGCCTCTATGTTAGATAGATCAAAATTCAATAAAAACGTCAGTTTAAGGAATACTTTTTGTCGCCACATGTATTCGATTAAAATTAAATAATTAGGTGTTTGCGTGTCCAGTTATCGTGGTGATGGTAACACCTATAAATTATATTCAAATATTCAAATACTTTAGCTCATTTAGGGCATACTTCCGTAAAAGAATTATGAGGTCATGGATACGTTGTAAATGGAAAAAAACTGTACTAATTGTAACGAAAACCGCATCGCATAATTCTGCTTCAAGATATTCTTCCAATAACTACCAACAGAGTCCATTTTAATACAACGGGAATATACATTGAGGTAAAGTTACATTATTTATAGTATCTTTGATGATATCAAAAGCGTAGCACAGGAATAAGATACCAGTGACATAATTGCTGTTTCATATGCCCAAAAAGCATTGAACGATCCAAGAAGATTTAGAATATATACACGCACATTTTTTAAGGATCCTTTTAGCTATATGACTCCGGGACCGAGAGATTAGGATATTTTCTTCTAACCCCTGATTACCGGGTTCGATTACCTACCAAGAAGCTGACATTTTCTCGGAAGAAGAAATAATCGTATTCTCTATTAATTACCTGGAATTTTATATATTAGATCTACATGGTATTTAGGATGAATCATATTACTAACAGAAAAATGTTAACAGTGATTTATAGATTAACGTTGGATACGTAGTGAAAACGTACTTTTTAAATTTCTCGACAACAAGAACACCAGTCTGTAATGTCATATTTACATTGTTCGCTATTTCAAACTTTCCGGATAAAGATAACCAGTAAAGAACGTCTCACTTGACATCGTATACGCTTGCGAAAATATTATATTATAATTTCCGTTTGCATGTACACATATGTATATCAGCAGCGTCTGTGTTTGACTAATCGCTGGAATAAAAACCTGTAGATATGTGAAGTTCACGGATGGCTGCCTTATAACGGGCCGTCCTTAATCACATATAAGACTAGTTGTTTTTTAGTTTGGTGTTCAATAATGAACTCATACATCATCTAAATGTAGCATAGAGTAAGAGGTACATCTACAAAACTTAAAAGTCCCTACTTTTGCTCATATGTGTACACAATTTTTGATTTCGACTGTACAACGCACCCTTTTTTTTTTTAGCAAAGTATCGCCTCCAGATCGGACTACCGGGAGAATTAAAAGAAAACGATGTTAAAGATGACGACCATAAAAAAATATTGCGTGTCTAAACCGATTATCGTAAGCTTCCATAACAACATGTCTTGTGGCGTGGCGTTTAAAATTTATTGGATAATATAGTAGCTCTTCATTACCGTACCTTAGTCGATAGCTACTATTTTCAAATAACATTTTATGTGGGACTGGAGCCTACCTTGTTAACACTCGCTGTGTTGAAATTATAGTGAACAAAATTTGTTTAGAGGAACGGGGCAATAATTATTAACTGATTTATTTAATTAATATGTGTTGGTATAAGTTCCAAGGTTCCAATTATATGCCCAAGAAATAAAATTAATACTTGCTGATGCTTGTTGAAATATCCATTTTATTTGTACTGCATAAAAAGTTTCCATACAAGTGACAAGATCAAATATATTGATTTTTTCTTAACATCCATTGTCCTATACATAAAACACTAGCAAAAGCCTTACATTAAATCAATATTTTTTTTTAACAGAATTAGTTTCCACCAGAAATCAAAAAAAAAAAAAAAAATTTGTGTAATGCAATCAATTATCTATAAATTTAATTTTATTTTTAAAACTACTGGAACCATAGTTTTGTGGAATATTTACATAGTTTTTATTCAAATATAAAATTATTTTAAAAATCTCAAAATATGTTGTCAAAAAGTGTAATTTTAAATGGCATTAATTAATACTTACCTTTTTTTATAATCAAATCACAGAAATAAGTTCTGTCCTATGCATAGAACTATAGGTAGATATGGAATCGTTTTACATAGTTTGTGGACTTATACAAGTCTACTTAAGACTGTCTGGAAGCTAGATAAATAATTTAGATCTTTCAGTGTATTTTGTCTCGGATACTAGAAAACGTGTTGGTAGCAACTGATTTAAAAATTAATTTCTACTACTATACAACAATAAGCACGTCATTTTTGAGTGTGTAAAGTACATTTTTCTTGAATACCGTGCAATAAAGAAATATTATTGCACACTATGCAATAAAATTTCTCTTTTCCATGATAATAAGAAACCCAATATTTTGATTAATGTTTAACTAATAAATCATGGAATTATTACTAACATTATTAAGACATTATAATCTAAATCTAACATATTTTAAATCTTGATTTTAATTCTGTGGAAAATGTTTTGCTTTTTACCCATAAAATTCGGTTGGCAACTTTAACTTTTTCTTCGATGCACTCTTTTACATAACCTTCACCTACGCTTGAAAACTTCCAACCTGCGTTTCGTCTCAAAATGTCATTCCCAGAACTAACAGCAAAACTGAAGATTTTCTAAAACTATGTCTTCTGTAAATTTTTGAATTGGGTAACTTCAAATATGTAGCTATGAGAATGGGAACTTTGGAAAACTGATTGATTTCAACTACTCGAACACTACACTTTCCAACTCTGCATTTAACAAAAAAAGGACGATTCTCTATATGTTTTGGGCTGAATGTAGCATATTTTCTGAAAATTTTCCACAGATTTGTGCAGAACTTAATTTTCTCTATCTTGTCAGGAATTATGAATTCGCCGATTATTTGTTTTTGTGCCTGGAGCCTTCACAATTTGAAAACTTCTCCTTCTTCTTTTTATTTTTTTCTTCTTCTTCGTATGTGTCATCACTTGTCATTCTATTAAGTTTATTTCGGCGACATACTTCTGACAAGCCAATTATAAATACATTTTTTCATTATGAGAAACTTTGCAGCGGGTAGTTTTATTAGAAATACGAATTCTTTGTAAAAACTTTCGAATTTTTCCCTTTTTACCCAGCACAATGTCTTGTCAGAAAAGCTACTAGTTTAGGAAACGTACTTATGTACATATTCTTTAACAACTGAAACTGAAACATTAAATATTTCGAAGTCTATTTTCACCTAGTTTTACATAAATAAAAGAGTTATGATAGGTGAATTCTTGGTTGGTCACACTGTACAATTCCTGCGGCAAGTGCAGAAGCATACTCTGATAGAGTTAGTCTTCCGATCTTTTGATTAAGAACAGACCTTTTGTGACGAATTGCCGTGCCAGGTCCCCTGTATTTCTATGGAATAGTAAAATAGACAGTGGATGAGCTGCGCCAATTAAACAGAGATACTTGCCCTGCAGAATCACAGAAGTGCTTCTCCCTTATCGTTAGTCGTCCATTCATTGTGTGTATCTCCCACGTCATTAAAGTGTAGATAGAGTAGATGTCATTCAATTCAACTTATTATACAGAAAAAAGTGCCTGAAGAAGGTAAAACTTGGTATTTCATAACTTTACAAACAACCAAGATATATGAGTTTAAAAGTCGAAAAATCGAATCGAAGACGATAGCAAATTTTTGTCTTCGCCAGTGAATTTGTCTCAAAAAAAGAGATCGAGAATGTGTCTTCCATTTTTTTGTATCTCTTACGGTTACCGAGTTACCCTATGAAAACCTCGAAATTTGTCCACCTTGCACAGAATATCTTTTTTAAATATTTTGAGACTGTATAATTTCCCGTCTTATTAATATTTAGCTTTAGCTCTGGCTCACCCGCTAACCATTATATTTAATTTAATGTTAAAAACGTCCAAATTTCCAAGCATATGGAAAGTTTCACGACTGTTCCGTTTTTAAAAATGGGAGTAGGGATGATGTTTATAACCATCGCCCTATTGCCATTTTATGCATCTTTTGTAAAGTCTTGGAAATTCTTTTACACTGTTATATAAATATGATCATGTAAAAAATATAATTGATGTAAATCAACATGGATTCATGAATGCTAAGTCAACTACAACTAATTTGGCCTGTATAACGCAATATATTTCAGACATTTTAGATAGTCAAGGACAAGTTGATGTTGTTTATATGGATTTCTCCAAGGCCTTTAATCGCCAAGATCATTCAATTTTAATAAATCGCTTAGACCAATATGGAATATCGTCAGATGTCATAAATCTACTTAGCTCGTATCTCTCCAAGATAGTACAATATGTGCAGTATCATGGTTATAAGTCTAACAATATAGATGTACTATCAGGAGTCCCTCAAGGTTCCATTCTTGGTTCCCTTCTATTTAATATATTTATAGATGACATAACATGCTCTCTAAAAATCGACTTTCTAATGTATGCTGACGTCATGAAATTGTATTCTAATATTGACTCATATGATGACTGCGCTCGGCTACAGGATGTATTAAGTCAAATTAATGATTGGTGTTTTGCCAATAATCTACCTCTTAACATTAAGAAATCCAATGTGATGTCGTTCAGTAGGCAATTAAATCCTCTAGCCTTTACTTATCAAATAGGCAATGTATTCTTGGCTCGTCCCTGCTTTATAAAAGATCTGGGAATTATATTGGATAGTAAACTGTCTTTTAATGAATATGTTAACGTAACACTAAAAGTAGCCTATAAAAATCTTGGATTTGTAATAAGAAATAGTAAAGATTTTGCTGACCCTAGCACAGTGATACTCCTGTATAACGCATTCAAAAGATCACGCCTGGAATATGCGTCCATAGTATGGTGTCCAACATATGCCGCATATATAGACAGTATTGAAAATATTCAGCGTAAATTTCTCAAGTACATGTATATTAAGGATAACAGAATTTTCCCCACTATTGGTTTTCCCCACGATTTGCTATTAAATTTATATAATTTTGTATCACTGAAGAAAAAAGATCCATGCACTCTATCATTTTTCTGCACAAGATAATTAAATACGATTTTGATTGTTCACAAATTCTCCAACACCTTGACTTTAACGTACCGAGATTAGCCTCGCGCTCTCCGGAAACATTTCATCTGTCCACTCCTCGAACTAACCTATTAAAAGCATCGCCACTCTTTCAAGCTTGCTCTAATTATTCAAAGGTTAAAGACAATATTGATATATTCAATTGTAAAATAAAGGAAATAAAGAACAAATTCTTAAAAAATTAGCAATTTATCTAATAGATCTGGACTACTTAGTGTATTAGTAATCCGTTTATTAATTCTTTTTTTTATTTTTCCTCTTTTTCTTTATTATTATTAGCTTCTAATCACTTTGTGTTAATCTAATTATTTTATAACATTTTTTTTCTCTAATTTTGTCTGTCAATCATTTCTGTATTATGTTATATACTGCTATTTTAAAACTATGTTTTGTTAAATAATGTATTTAAATGTTGAATATTGTGTAAATATCGGCAGATATTTAGTTGCACTATTTTGCTTATAGTTTGTGTTCCTATCCCATAATTGGTAATTTATGTGAGATAGTGTAGTTAAATAAATAAATAAATAAATATCAATATAAAAATTCCTACAATCTGAGCATTGATGAGTTAATTTGATCAAATAATGTTTACTTGCAGTTGCTATTATTAGTAGATAAACATATGTATCCGATAATAGTAATTACTAATTAAAGAGCAAAGCTTGCTAATCAATCAACAATTCAGCTGGAAATGGAAGGAGCTGATTGTACCAGTTGTACCAATAATAGCATTATGCGCTAAAACTATTTACATTTACCATTAATAACTGTTTATTATTAGTCACTACCAAAAAAAAAAAAAACGTTAGAAATATATAATGTCTATTATTTTTTTATTTAAAGAAATCGAGCTTGGCTGTATTTTGGTCTTAAGTACATTTTTATAAATGTAATTATTAACGTTATTATAATAAATTACTTACAGTTACAGTTATGGAAGGTATAATGACATATAGTATTTGCCCACAAAGCGATTT
Organism: Rhamnusium bicolor; assembly: GCA_029963845.1. NCBI lineage: Eukaryota > Metazoa > Arthropoda > Insecta > Coleoptera > Cerambycidae > Rhamnusium > Rhamnusium bicolor. The sequence continues at coordinate 370,177 of JANEYF010003706.1, read as the reverse complement.
AAAAAACCATTTCGTTGTATTTGCACACGATTCACGATTCTGGTCCGCTAGTTTTGTCACATTTACTGTTATTATGAGATATGTTCTCGTGGACTATCCACAAGAATGAGTTATTATTTATTTTTTATTATTTTATCAGCCAGAAGTATAAAAATAAAATAGGAATTACATTCATTAATGAATTAGTATAATTATAAGCAATCATTATTATTATTATTATTATTTTTTTTTTTTTTCGGTTTCCCGATGCCGGTCAGTCCTCCCGTGGCCTCCGACGCCTCACGGGAGTCGCGCCGGCGCATTAACTACAGCCACTCCCCACATCCCGCAGGGTTAGTGACTGTAGATACCAGAATCGTGTGCCCTAAGCAGACGGCGAGAACCCAGAATGACCGCCTTCTGCATTTGGCCTGCCAGCCACTCGGCTGATTTTTGGCAGGCCGGTATGATCTTCAGTTCCGAGAGTAGCGTAGGCTTTATCCCTCCGAGTACACCGATTATAAGGACGACCATTTTTACCGAGTAGCCTGGGTACAGCACTTGGAGCTCGTACCGGAGATCTCGATATTTGGTCCGTTTCTCCTCCTCCTTCAAGGTGATGTTTTTCTCTGCAGGTGCCGAGAACTCGATGACATACATCACCTTGAGTTGATGGTCGAGGAGGACTATGTCAGGCTTATTGGCTTGGATTAGCCTGACAGTCGGGAACGAGTAGTTCCAGTAAATCCGGCATTTCTCGTTCTCGACAACGGACTCAATATCTCCGGGGACATAAGGCAGCACTGGTGTCTGGTCTACCCCGTACGAGTGCCTTAGATGATAGTATAGCACTCGTAACGCCGCGTTATGCCGGTGGATGTAGGCCGAAATCGCATATATGGGGCATGCAGATAGTAAGTGCATGAGCGATTCCGGCGCCTGATGGCAGGTCCTGCAGTTGATATCAGGAACCTCTACACGCCACACGCGGCTACGGTAGACCAAGGTGTTGATAACACCATCTTGACAGGCCATAATTAATCCCTCGGTCTCCGACTTAAGCCCTGCTGACCTTAGAAAGGCGAAGGTCAGCCTGGTCGATAAACCCAGTGTTTCGATGTTCTTATAGAAGACACCATAAGCAATCATTATTATTATTATTATTATTAATATTATTACATGATGCTCACTATTCAGTGTTAGTAAAAAGTATGGAAACATTTACATATGTTAAAAAATCTAACATTTTATTTGCCTCGTATTTACCTATGCATTTCTAAAAAAATAATGATAAAATTATTGGGCATTACATAAGCATATTTCAAACCTAATATTATAATAATAACAAATACCTACAGCTTTTTTTACATTTTAAACTGTAATTCTTATCTGAATGCGCTAGTGTAGAAGTTTTAGATAGATAATAAATAAAGCTGTCCGAAGTCACCTGGCCGGCAGAGCCGTCATATGACTCATATGTTTACATCATATCATAATACTTGAATAAGTACAGTAAATGGAAATAAATTTTAACAATAATGTTACATTTTATAAAAATTTGTATAAAACTCACCCTTTTAAGCAGATTTATGAAGTAGTTTGGTTGTCATCATCACAAAGTGGGGAAGATCTATAGTATAATAGCATCAGGTATGTTTCTACAGCTGTCTCTGTCAGCGATGTTCGCTTTGGTGAAAAAATATGTTTGTATTTTGAAAATGACCGTTCGACATCTACGGATGTAATACAGGCATAAGTAAAACAATCTGTGAACTCACTTAACGAAGTTGTAGATGCACCCTCACAAATTTGTCTTAATTTGCTAAAATTAGGATCTTTCTGTAATACACTCTCGAATTTTTCACTAACGCGATTATTTTTTGCGTCATTTATAGTCTGTAGCTGTGGATTTACCTCGTCCACTATTTGCAGCGATTCCACTAACGACAACGAACTATTTTGCAATTTTTCTATTGCGTCGTGTAGTCCTCTATATTGTTATAAATAGTTTTTAAATCTGTTTCAAGGGAAACGCCTTGAAAGCTTGTCTGGCTTTCCCTAATAGCTGCAGCTTCGTTAGGGTTGAACTGTAGTATCATAGCTTTTATTTGTTGAAAATATTCAGCATAATAAAAAGCCGCTTTCAACCACGTTCCCCAACGTGTAAGAATCGACTCTGGTGGTTCAGGGATACCAGGACACTGTCTGTGAAATGCTCGAAGCCGTTTAGGAGATTTGAGAAATACTTTTTTTGTATTTGCTATTAATGCATCTACCTCTGGAAAACATTTTCGAATCGTTTCTGCCACAAGATGTAACGCATGCACTTTACACGTAACATGTAAAAACCTACAATTGTCTCTTTGAAGAGAACGGCCTACCACACGCATTGTCGCGGCACCATCAGTCACAAACATCAATACTTGACTTGTTGAAAGTTCAAATTTTTCGAATGTCTCCAACACCACATGCGTAATTATCTCGCCAGTACACGCAGTTAGTCTTTTACTAGCTAGTAAAAGTGGAAATGTTGGTTTAAGAGGGTCCAGTACACGTACTATAATATTTAAAATAGAATTTTTTTTACAATCTGTCGTCTCGTCAATACATAACCAGAGCCGTGTATTTTTTAATCCACATTTAATCCTATTTACAATGTCTTCACGAACAGCTGGAATATATCTACATAACGATGTACGACTTGAAAAGTTCACCTGGGGATTGTATTTATTCCAAAACTCCCGAAATGGTTGTTTATCCAGTATGTATAGCGGAACATTACAGGCTATTAACATTAACAATAAATCAAACATAAACTGAGTTGTCAAAGGCATGCCATTTTTTTTATTTTGATGTTGCACGGTATTGATATGACGACGACAATCTGTTTTGTGCCAGCACATTAAGTCTTGATTGCAAACTTTACAAATTATTTTGCATCCGTCATAGAATAAATCCGGAAATTCAGCGATAAATTTATTCACTGTGTCCGCGTACGGTCGTTTTTTACCCTTTGGCGCGTTTGGCATTATGTATAATTTATAGGTACAACCTTACGCATCAACCTTTCAAATAAGACTGCAGCGTAAATCACTTCTAAATCGGCACGTGTGACGCCATCGCAAGACCGTGGCTGTACTCCAGGCACCTCGGACAGCTCTAATAATAAATCAAACACGACACTTCAAATACATTTTATCACAGAAACTAATAAAACAAATACTCAATCTAGAAACAAGGTTGCACTGGATTAAATAATAATATTCTTAGTACTAGAAGCAAAAAAATATTGAGATTAATATAAATTGACTCATCAAAAAGAAAAGTTTTACATTTAAGAAATGATTCCCTCCAGTTACAATGCAAAAAACGAGGGCACCCGGGCCCACATATATCGTCTTTCATTTTTGTGCATTTCTCTGTTAATTTTTCTTTGATTGAAATGGAATTTGGTACTTGGAGGTAGAAACATTCGGGGAGTCCAAAAAATGTATTGCTTAAGCTGCATGGCTTCCGGTTTGTTCGGAAATGATATAAACTTCTTTTCAAATGTTATTACATTTATGGATTCCCCGAAAATTTTGGATGTGATAGACTCCAATACATTGCTTCCAGTACATTCAAATATGATCGAAAATATTAATATGAATTCTGTAGCACAGTGGGCAAGAGCATTAAGTGTCAAATATGTGAAATTCTCTGAAAGATCAATGTTATGTAATTTCTTAAGGAAACTGATGTGATTCAACCTGTCGAACGCTTTCAAAAAGTTCGTGTCTACCTTAGAGAGAAATCAAATATCTGGTATATATTGAGTTATATAAAATACATTAGTGGTTATATAAATTTACTCTTCATAAAGCCGTGTTGTTGTGGTGTGATGTGATGATATGAGAGAAAATCCAGAAGTATCATTTTAAGACATTTAGCAAAATGATCGTTATAGATTCATAATATCCAATTTGATTTATTTCACCGTTCTTGTACATAAATAATATTTTAGAAAATTTCTAGGAATATATAAATGTAGAAATATTGAAAGTTATAGTAAGAGATTTCGAAAGGAGACGTGTACAATCACGAACAAATAAAATGCAAGTATTTTATTCGAGATAACATTGCCCTAGGTTTAAATTTTTTTACAACTATTAAGAAATTCACGCTAAGTAAATTGCACTGTCAGTTGAGACATTATTACTAGGAATTTGAGATGTCTGTACAAGAATTTTGAAAAATCTCTGCAAAAGCATCTTCACTGTTTTATGATTCACTTATTATTAAACTATTTCTATACATATGTCATTATTTGGCATGCCATTATTGTTTCTATTGTTATTAACAAACTGCCAGAATTTGTTGAGGTCATTTGTTAAGTTCTACGTATAAAGACGGCGTCCCATGCATCTGAATTCCGACGTCCAATATCGGAAAAAGTTTTAATTATCGTGAGCAAAAATGTTGCAATTCACATAGATCCGATTTTCGTATCCGAAATCCACTAAAATATGACATTAGAAGAGGAAGAAAAGACGTTCAACCAATTTTAGAAAAAAATATTTTATCTTGGTTTGTACAGGATTATTCATTATAAATTACCCTCCCTTATCATCATTAATATTGCCTATAGAAAGAAAAGTTTTAAATAAAAGTTGTGTAGCTATAACTGAATTTTGTTAAAATGATATCAAAAGTACAGTAGCGTGCAGATTTCAGGGGATACAAAGAAATAATATTTTTTTTAAATGGTATACCCTGTATATTATAAAATTTTTTGGAATGAACCTTTGTTCCTGATTGCAAAAATATAGAATATATTACCCCTACCGTATACAGTTTTTGAGTTATTAAACGTCGAATATTTTAGTTCAACTATTTACTGTAAATATGGAAAAGTTAACATTATTAAAGTGAGCTATAAAAATGACAACTGTTATGTTTGATAAGTGACATTTCTTTAATAAAATAATCAAAATGGTTTACAGTGAGGAAGAAAAAAACCAAATATTTATACAAAATAGATAAAGATTTATTTAGGAAATTTAAATATAAATAAATGATAACTCATAAAAGATGTTCGATGTGTCCACCATTATTACCAATGCATTATTGATAACGTCTTCTTATATTCATAATTGCACTGGAAATGGCTTCATTATTTACATTCAGATTGTTTATTTCAAGTCGATTCCTGTCTTTAATGACTTTAATACTATTATTATTATTATTATTATTATTATTATTGACAATGTCTTTTAGAAATCTACAAAAAATGAATCCATAGGGGTCAAATCAGAACTGTTAGGTGGCCATTAATAAGTCCATTATTCCCTATCCATATTGGGAATATATTATTCAAATGATCTCGAACATGTAGAACACTATACGGAGTTGCTCCATCCTGCATCCAGATCATATCATCAAGTTCGGCTTCCGGAAAATTCTGCAAAACAATATTTTCTGCTTCTGTAATAATTATTTCCAGATAAAGTTTAATCATAAAATATAGGCCCAACAATTTTGTTTCTGAAAATTCCACACCAAACACTAACAGTTTTTCCTCCTGATTTTTTTATTTGTTTTACTAATCTTTTTCTATTGTGCTTGTTTTCCCACGACCTTCGATTATTCCTAGCTAAAATCTCCCACCGTAGAAAAGGATGATTCATAAGTCCATAATATTTTAATAAAGAAACTTTTGAATTATCTGGCGGCAAAAGTCTAGCCTTTTTCTTTTATGAGCCTTTGTTAAAACTTGTACGGGTAAAATTTTATATGGTCTGTAGCTGTTTTTTTAACGTACCTTGGATTTTGGAATAACTTTTACCTTATTGATTGACTGCATTATTTATACTAGAATTTTCTAAAAAATAATACAATGTTTTAAAAAAGTCTATTCGCGAATAAATATGGATGAGCTTATCTTCGAAATGAAGCAGTATATTCAGCTGTTCTTCCTGGTTTGCTTGAACTACACGCTTTTTTCTACTAAAACTGGAGGTATTATTCACCTTTCGGTAAATATTTTTGAACGTATTTTCTGATGGTGTTGGACGATTTGGATACAACACCCTATATGCTCTTTTTTGCTGCACGTTTATTTTTGTTATTTTGTATATAACAAGTAAATATTTGAACTTTTTCTTCCTCACTTAAACATTTTGATTATTTCATTAAAGAAATGTCACTTGTCAAACATAATAGTTGTCATTTTCATAGCTCACTTTAATAATGTCAACTTTTCCATATTTACAGTAACTAGTTTAACTAAGATATTCGACCTTTAATAACTCAAAAACGGTATATGGTAGGGATAACATATGGTATATTTTTGAAATCAAGAACAAAGGACCATTCCAAAAAATATAACAATATACAGGGTATCCCATTTAAAAAAATATATATTATTCTTTTGTATCCCCTGAAATCTGCAAGCCACTGTACTTTTAATAGCATTTTAATAAAATTCAGTCATAACCACACAACTTTTATTTAAAACTTTTTTTCTATAGGCAATAATAACGATGATAAGAATAACTCTGAACATTATTTGCTTTGCAAATGTAGTTTCATCATCTTTGAACTAATATAGAAGTTCATTCTTTATTGAAATTGCACGAAATGACAAGACAATATAAGTTACTGAAAAAATGAGGTTAAGAAACGCACGTTATCGGACAAACATTAAAATTATTTTAACTTCACACGATGTCGGAGAATTGTTAATAGATACGGATGAAAATTGACGTCAAAATATTTTGACCAGTCGGAGCATCCAATGGTGCTCCTATTGGGCATATCGTCGGAAATCGGATGCATGGGACGCCGGCCCAAGAACGCAATAATCTTTATGTGTCACTTGTGTCAAATTTAATTTTTTTCCTCAGAATCTAAAATTCTTGCATAAATGAGGTCATTATAAAGTTTCTGTTCTTTCCAAGCTTTAAATTTTAAGAGAACACATTTGATTAATTGGCATTAAAGTATAAGGGATAAATACGTCGATTAGTTCTGGTTTTAGGTACGAGGATATCAAGCAGTTCGTATAACTTTGAGCAAATATCGTCGACAAACACTATCAACATCGGTAAGATTATTTAAAAATGCCAGTCTATATGAATTATACTTTCATATAGAGGACAAATCAGCATTTCTAAAACTGCAAATAATGTTGTCAATTTTTTGTGTTATTTTTTTCCTTCATATTCAATTTGAAATGTATAACAGTAGCAGGATGATAATTATTGTCTTTCTTTATTAATACATTCAAAGGTTTTGCTACAACGCAATTTTTGTTTAGCAATACAAATAGGCCCAATTATTTAAGTATTCAATAAAATTCTTTTAGTTGACTCTTCCTTTTTTTGTACTAATTTTGTTGGGCCATTACTTTGTGTTTTCGAATTTAAGATTGTGTCCTTACGTTTTTAAGCAACCAATGCTATTCCCACCATTAAAACCATTAATAATTTATATAACCGGTCACACATTCAGAGGAATGCATTTTTTTATGAAATGGTGATAAATTCCAGTGTTAAAACTTGTTTTAAATTTAAAATGCAATTCATATAAAGTATAAAACCATTGGCTGAAAACATCAAAATTGTTAGTATTTCTAAGAATTGCTACTACTTGTAACACATAATTTATAGAATCCATTTGAGATATGGCAGTAATACTGTAGTTGAACTGAAGCATTCACTGGAACCTACAGTTGTTGAGGTGTGATAAAATGTTCTTGGTCATTGATACCGAATTTATAATGCGATTAATATGCAAAGATATGCAGGCACTGGTAAATTGCCCGTATTTTATGTAAGAGAAAATATTGCAAATGCTTTAACTTTTTCGTCAAAACCAGTAAAAATACCCATTTGCTTTTGCCAAATACAAATTTGTGATAAAAATTTTCAATACATTTTTTTTTAAGTAGCAAAAAAAACCCATGCAAAAGACTTTTCTTGTTAGAAATTATAATATTGTTTCTGTTAATTTCCTTTGTAGATGACAATCATTTGTAAGAATTAATAACTTCTGGTAAAAACCCTTCAACTTTTTCACTTTTTCATGGAATGATACTGGCTCTTTATTGTTTTGTTGAAGCCACTCGCATACATTTACAAAGGTATTAAATTAAAGTTGACTTTAATAGGAAGACGACCGACTGAAGTGACTTACCAGCCTTCATTGAGCGATATCTTAGTACGTTATTCTTCCAATGCGTTCTTAAATAAGGATAATTTGAACAATATATCTAATAAGTACATTGCAAGGCAACGAGACCAATAATACTTTATATATATAAAACCACGAAGGTATAAGCAATATAAGTTTGACCATAGCAGCGGAGGGGGATCTATAGGCACGAATCTGTGAGCATGGTTTAGCACAGCTGATGCTTAACCGCGTTCGCCGCTTCGCGGGTTTATTTGTATATACTCTCTGTTAGTGAAAACGAAATAATTAATTCTATAAAAATATTTAAGAGGGCTATTCTAACTAGTGTTTGTAAGGTAATTTTTCAAAATTTATTTCTTCCATACGGTTTGGTCAAATTACACCAAATTTGGAGGATCAGTAGTTGAAAGTGTATTAGAGGGTACATGTATGTATATCTATTTTAATTAATTTTCACTTTATGTAGGGAAAATTTATACTGTAAATATAAGTGAAATTTGAACGTGATTAGCTCCTGAATTATGATATCAATCGGTAAAATTCGAGGTAAAATTCATACATGTCTTCTAGAATGAAGCTTCATAATTATGCTCAGTAAGTTTCAACCTTTTATTCCGTACTATTTGGTTAAAATGAATTTTGTAAATAAGTATCTTTGTCACTACAAATGGAGCAAGGAACTGTTACCTCTACCGGGAATCGCACCCAATGAAGTAGGTGAATAAAACGTCCAGTGAAGGTATAGTCAAGAGCAAAATTATTCAGCGGTGCATGTATAAAAACTTTCTAGAGAGTGACACAACTATCCGAAGCTTTTTCCCGACTAGGCCCCTTAAGGTAATTTTGCAATGAGCCTAGATTTAATTCCCGCCTTCTTATTAAAAGATTGTGTAATAATATTCGCCAAACCCTTATTCATGTTATTTAATTTTATGCTTAAATCTTATACATTCCCACAGTTGTGGATAGTCAAAAATATGCCCCACGAATTGTTCCTGTCAAAATTAGATACATTTGGTATGGACATAATTTTATTAAATCTCTTTAAACCTTATCTTAATGGTAAATATCAATTTATTAAATACCGTTGTTTTAAATCTGAAAAAAATTTAGTTCCACAGGGTTCGATTATTGAGCCATTAATTTTAATTATTTTTACTAATGATGTAACCCAATTGTTTAATGCTATCTGCTTTACGTTGATGAACTTAAAATATATTTCGAAATTATGTCAGCTTCAGTTTGAAATTACAAGAAAAATTTGATAAATTAAATACTTGTTGCGATAATAATTACCTTTAAATATGAACAAATGTAATATCGTATCGTATTCCACGTGCAAAATTACCAAAACATTTGATTAAGTTACACAATGTCATTTTGATAAGGGTTACACAATTTATTTATTTTTGATTGCACCTTCAGAGAAGAAGATGCGAGGAATTCTCTGAAGATGCGCAGCTCGCAGACGGAAGCATCCTAAAACATTTGAATGCCGGAGAGACTTATACATATTTGGGTGTGCAACAAAGACATCCAGGATGTAAAACAAAAAAATACAGACACCGTCTCCGAAAGATTTGGTCTTCCGAACTTTCGGGGAAGAACAAGGTGTCTGCGACTAACATACTTGCCATTCCGGTTCTGCTCTACTCCTTTGGAGTAGTGAAATGGGCAGTAGACGAGCTGCGCCAATTAGACAGAGATATCCGCAAGATGATGAATATTCACAGAAGTATTCATCGTAGATCATTCGTTCCTCGTGTGTATCTCCCACGTCAACAGGGGGACTGAAGACTCTTGTGCCTGGAGTGTACGCATGGCAGAGTAGTACTGTAGGAGTGTGAGCAGGATTGTTCAAGGCAGCAAAAAAGAGCAGCAGATGAACTCGGTCTCGCATTCGACAGCAGGCGAGATGCTGATGTAGAGTCAGTCACTGAACTTCAGCCAAATCGTCTAAAAGCCCGAATTAGACCTGTCGAATAAGAAAATCTGTCTCGGCAGCACGTCGATAAACCCCAGCATGATGTCTTCTATAAGAGCATAGAAACACTGAGTTTGTCGACCAGGCTGACATTCGCCTTTCTAAGGTCAGCCGGGCTAAAGTCGGAGACCGAGAGAGATTCATTATGGCCTGCCAAAATAGTGTTATCAACACCTTGGTCTACCGTAGACCAATACCAATAAATCGTACAAGACGATATAGGACAGGTCGACATTATGTCAAAATAATAATTATCAAAAGAAAATAAATTTACAAATGACAAAAAAATTTATGTTAATTTGAAGTTAAGACAGTAGATATTCATCTACGGAATAAAAAGCATTAGAGAGAAGATAGTTTTTAACTGCTGTTGTAAATCATTTTATACTTACAATATTTTTTATACTGACACCTAATTTATAATAAAAAACAATACCAATATAAATGGGTTAGATTTGTACAATTTAAGTCTATGAATTTCGTACTGCAAATCCAAGTCATGACGTGTCAAGTAGTTGTGATGTTTATTTAAGAGATTAAATATTGATGGGTTCTTTTATAACAGTTTTAAAAATTTCTAAAATATATAAACGAGGTAGAGTCAAAATTGTATGTTTAATAATAAATATTCTCTTACAAGATTCTCTGTATTGTAGACCAAACATGTAGCGTATGGCACATTTTTTGCAACACAAACACCCTGATTGAGGATGTCGAATTACCCCAAAAAATATTACCTTACCGGAAACGTGATTTCATATTGGAATGATGAAATATTCTTACGGTTGTACTACCGGCAATTTGGTGAAGTCTTTTTTAAAGCAAAACAGTTACTGGCACATTTATTAACAATAAAGTTTACATGTGCTTTCCAATCAAGACAAAGGTCATTGTGAATCCCAAGAAGTTTAAAAGTAGTAACTTGTGGAATTGACTTACCGTTACCTTTTAATAGCGGACTAGATATATAATTTGCCCCTATAGGATGAAATTTCAATGAGAATGTTTTATCTTGAATCATTACTAATTTTTTATTATTAAAATATGAATGAAGTGATTGTAAATTTATGGTCAGCTTGGAAATTAACATTTTTATATTAGTTTCACCTGTAATAATTGCGATGTCATCTTCAAAAGTGCTGGAGAAAATAGACAAAATGGAGTTTAGATCATTGATATAAAGTAGGAAGAGCAATGTTCCGAGAACACTTCCCTGCGGTACTCTACAATCAGTCGGTAATTTCTCAGAACTTTCCCCAAACTAACTGACAAATTGCTTCCTATTCGCAAGATAGGATGAAAAGAGATTTTTGCACTGACCACGTAAACCATAATCTTCAAATACTATTAGTAGAATATTGTGGTCGACGCAGTCAAAGGCTTTAGAAAGGTCGATAAAAATCGCCCTAACTTTTTTCCTGGTTCCATTTAGGTTTTTATATAGAAAATGTAAAATGTCTGTTAAGGCGGATATTGTAGACCTATTTTCTCTAAACCCGTGTTGGTTAGGAGAGTATATCTGATTTGATTATAGAAAAGCTACTAGTCGTTTCGATAACAGTTTCAATATTTTTAAGAAAACGGATAATAGTGCGATTGGTCGGTAATTACTGAGTTGATTGTTGTCTCCTTTGTTTGGTATAGGAATAATTGTGGAAATCTTTAGCAAATTTGGAAAAATACCACTTTTGAAACTTTCATTTATTATATGTTTTAATGGTTTTGCAAGTTGGCTAACACATTGCTTAATAATTTTGATTGATATTCATCAGGACTAATAGACTTGGAGTTCTTCATATTGTTTATTGTTTCTATTATCTTAGATATTTTTACAGGTTCCAATTGATTTTTTTGTTACAGGTGTTGCAACGTTATTAATAATATGTTTTGTTTTATCCGGTATAATAATCGATTTTGGCAGATTGACAAAGAAGTTATTAAATTTATCACATATTATTTTTTTGTCTGTGATTTTATGTCCCCGTATTTCCATGATACTATTATTTTGTAAAGTAAACAGTTTTCTTAAACGAATGGATTATAAGAGTCTTGGTTTTGTATTGCCTAATTCCAAGGAATTTCGGAAGTCAAACACTAAATATATTTTTTTCAGCGTTCGCGTGATGTAAACCTGAATATGGATCTGTATTTTTTGTCTGATTTACATTACTTATACGATTCAATTATTACAAGTAGTGCAACGTAGATAACTTAAAACCTTATATTTTATTACTTATAGAATTTATTCTCCCTGCGGTGCTCCCCAAAATATACTACTCGTCAGATTTCAGTTACGTAGTTTATGTTGTAGAGGTATCATGTATTCGATTATATTTCTTCACAAATTACCAACATAGTAAATTCAGAATCAATAACATCTAGGATGTTATATCAAGTAGGTACCTATACTTAATTCGAGGTCCAATATGTCATTGCAGTTACCAACATCCCGTACTAAAAAAATTACTTACTGCCTCCTCTTTACATCAAATGATACAGAATTATCAAATGTACCTGACATATTTTCTTGTTCTATTCAGTCTATTAAAAACTTTTATATGATTATTTTGTTTTGCATGTATGTACATTTTTTTGTGATATATGCGTTACTGTTAAATGTGTATCTCTAAAAACAAATAAAAATTTTGTCTAAGGAAATTTAAAAAGTTAAAAAAACGCAGATATTATTCGCATAAGAATGCTATGACTTGCAAATAACTGCGAAGATCTCTATCAACCAAAACGTTATTTATGATATAGTAATTAATAAAGTGACTAAGAAAGTTTAAAATTTAGTGTGCGCTTTTCTCATGACTTACCGAGTTCAAGAAATCTTAACTGTATTATAAATATTTTTTTTATGATCGTTAAATAACCAAACTTTTCTATTGTCATGTTAACAAATAACGTTGCAATAATGATACTTTTACTTAAAAAAAAAGCATTTTTGTGGTAATTTGTTCAATGGTTTTTTCCCGTACATTATACTCTTATGATTATGATCAACGGTATTATGAGATATATCAAAATATCATACTCTTCATTCTATACAAGAATTTCTTTTGAAAAATTTTCGATTAATGCTCTCTTTAAAAATGACTGTCTTTCAAAAAAGCGGTTGTCACACAAGGGACCATTGATACGTTATACAGGGTCTCCCACGACGAAATGCGGCGATCGATATCTCGAAAAGTGGACATTGGAAAATTTTTAAAATTTGGTAATAAACTAAAGTCGACGGGGGAAACTCGGCTAAAATATTTTCAAGATGGTGGCACTTCCGGTTATACCGGAAGTAGATGTCAACTTGCTTATTTTAAGTAGGATACCCTATATATTATTATATTTTTGGATTGTACGCAAAATTATAGGCCGATTTTGTGTATCATATCCTATACCTAAGTCTCTCCGTTTTTGACATATTTCAGTTCTTATGTCAAAAATGACGTTTGTAGGCACTAAAAGAATTATCAATTTTTCCCATAAGGAAGCCTTTATTATTTAATTTGGGTTAGATTCTCTGTTGAAAAAGACCTACTTTAATAGAGTTTTTATAATATTTTAATAAGTATCAATACAGAGTGTTCAAAAAATAAGAATGAAAATGAAATTGAGAAAACTGTCAAAAATCAATTTTTTCAAATGGACACCCCCAATTTTTATAATCTTATCCTATTTACCATTAAAAATAAGGGTAAGTTTGTGTATGGATGTCTATTCCGAAAATTTTTAGTTTTCGAAATATTGCCAATTCAATATTTTTATATGGGGATTTTGCTATGTATTTTAAGTTCAATTACCCTTAGTTGGCTATGACGGCGTTGGGTGCTAAACAAATGTATGTAGCTCTCATTTACCATTTGACAAGTATTAATTATCATGCGGGGGCGCTTAAATTATACGCACGAAGATTATTTAAATTTGTTTATAATCTATGGAGAATGTAAGATAGTTTTATCAAGAACATGTGAAATATTTGCTAATAGATATCCAGAGAAACAAAAACCGTCTCCGAACAGTATTAAACGAATAATGGAGAATTTCAAAAATTTTGGCACCGTTAAGGCAACAGTTCGTAAAATTATTAAATAAATATAACTTAGATACAAACGGTTCTTACATAAAATACTAACAGTATAACTACTTATACTCAGGAAAACATTTTATTTTAATAAGTGTTCAAAGTACCCACCCTGAACTTCCAAACATTTTTCGCACCTCCTCCGAATTACTTCGTCATGGGTGACCGCTCTAATAGAACCTGAAGATAACCTTTCGAAAGCATTCCTTACTCTTGCCTGACAATCTTCCATTGTTGTAACTGGATGTAAATAAACCATATCTTTTATTGTTCCCCATATAAAATAGTCTAGGACAGACATATCAGGTGAACGAGGAAATCACAGAAATGGTCCATTGTTAGTAATCCACTTATCGTAAAAAGTTTCTTGCAAGAAGTTGTTAACTAGGAAGCTGTTGTGCGGTGGGGCGCCATCGTGTTGGTAAAATATTTGCCTATGTTCAGCTAGCGGGAAATTGTTCAAATATTCATTATCCAAATCTTGTAATATATTTAAATATCCTTCTCCTAAAAAAAATTTATACGTAATTTGAAAAAAAGAAATTATGAAGTATTAATTCATTACCATTTAAGTTTTCTTCATAAAAATGTAGTTTTACGACTCCATCATTTCTCATAGCACAGTACACGTTAAATCGCCAGGTTTATTGATAATTTCGCAATCTCTCGGCATGGGGATTTGAAACACACCAAAAGGGGGAATTATGTCGGTTGAAAAGGCCATTTTTCGTAAATTTTGCTTCGTCAATCCAAATTATGTTGTCCAAGAATCGAAAGGTGTCTTGTAACATTGTTAAAATAAATTCGCAAAAGTTCTGACCAAATCGGTGTCCTTTAGATGTTGAACCGTAGAAATGGAATAGGGATGGTATTTGTGTTTCAAAATAATTCTGTGAATAGAGGTCTTGGAGATTCCGGTTTGTAAGGCCACTTGTCTTCAAGATGTCATAGGATATGCCGCAAAATATCCCAAAATAGCAATTTCGATATTTGCATCATTGAGAATTGGTTTTATTTTATGAATTGTTGCCTTAACGGTGCCAAAATTTTTGAAATTCTCCATTATTCGTTTAATACTGTTCGGAGACGGTTTTTGTTTCTCTGGATATCTATTAGCAAATATTTCACACGTTCTTGATAAAACTTTGTGACATTCTCCATAGATTATAAACAAATTTAAATAATCCTCGTGCGTATAATTTAAGCGCCCCGGCATGATAATTAATACTTGTCAAATGGTAAATGAGAGCTACATACATTTGTTTAGTACCCAACGCGGTCATAGCCAACTAAAAGTAATTGAACATAAAATACATAGCAAAATCCCCACATAAAAATATTGAATTGGCAATATTTCGAAAACTAACAATTTTCGCAATAGACATCCATACACAAACTTACCCTTATTTTTAATGGTAAAGAGGATAAGATTATAAAAATTGGGGGTGTCCATTTGAAAAAATTGATTTTTGACAGTTTTCTCAATTTCATTTTCATTCTTATTTTTTGAACACTCTGTATTAATACTTATCGAAATATTATAAAAACTCTATTAAAGTAGTTCTTTTCCAACAAAGAATCTAACCCAAATTAAATAATAAAGGCTTCCTTATAGGAAAAATTGATAATTCCTTTAGTGCCTGCAAACATCATTTTTGACATAAGAATTGAAATATGTCAAAAACGGAGAGACTTAGGTATAGGACATGATACACAAAATCGGCCTAGAATTTTGTGTACAATCCAATAATGTAATAATATATAGCGTGTCCTATTTAAAATAAGCAAGTTGACATCTACTTCTGGTATAACCGGAAGTGCCACCATCTTGAAAATATTTTAGCCGAGTTGCCCCTGTCGACTTTAGTTTATTACTAAATTTTCAAAATTTTCTCTATACTTTTCGAGATATCGATCGCCGTAGTTCATCGTGGGACACCCTGTATAGTAGTCCTATATAACATCTCTCTCCCGAGTCTTATTTCTCTGCTATGGGTCGCATACCTTTTTCCTGAACTATACTGTGCGTGCGGATAAAATAATTATAAAAAAATCTTAAGTGGCAGTAGAGCACTCATTGCGACTAAACCTAATGGAACAAATATCCCAAAGCATTGCATATTCATGATTAATTTAAATGTAAAATTTTCCAAGCTAGTGATTTTCTATAATTTCAAGGTTGTGCACGGTTTATCCTCCATCGCCTCAAGGCTCACGTCTGTACAAACTAACCACCAAAAGATATAGACAGAGATAGTTCCACTTCACTAGATATTTTAGTGTAATATAAAGTACATTAATGATAATTGCGTTAAAAAAGAACGGCTGAAAATATTTCACAATTCATACTAGGTGGATTATGTGAAACTTGAATATACAAGGTAAGTCAGCTTTAACCTGTCATCGATAGAACACGATAAAATAATACAATTTTGCTCAATAAACTTAATCTCAAAAATTTACTATTTTAATTTGTTCTTCAAATTTTTCCCATTATTTCTGAGAATAATAAAGATATTGTCTTTAAATTTGATATGCACATTTACTCACTTACAAGCAATTATTTGGTCTCATCCCATATTACTGGCTGTTAATCTTTTGGGGTCCGCACCCTTTTAATCCCAGAAAATTTTAATACTACACCAATGGTCACCACTGTTTTTACATTAAAATATCCAGGATCTTTCGCAACTTTTATGTCTCGTGACAATTTACAATGCTTTGTACATATGCTAAATACTTAAAAATAGTTATTATTTCTTTTCATCTGCCTATTTGTTTGCTTTGTTGTAGGAACTGAGTTATTTAGTTGTTGACGTGTAAAGAGTAGATTCATTTTATGAGAGCATTAAAAGTTAAATTAATTAACTAAAATTTATATCGCTTTATTTTGAATTAAAATACGCGATAATTCCTATTGCGAGTACATCTGTTCCTGTCCCTGAAATTTAATATTCGCATCCGAGCTCTATTAAACGTACACTTGATTTCAAAAAAACTGGTACACTTTCTTTTATCTATGTAAATCATTCGTTCTTTGATTGATATTAATAATTTTACAAATGTCACTTTGACGTTAATCAGTGGCGTCATTATTAAAAATGGTTCGATATCTAACAGATATTCCAAAATTTCGAATTGTTTCTAAAATTGAAGATGGTTGGTCGATAAGAAGACTTGCTGCTGAATACAATGTGAGTAAAACCACGATAATGAGTGTTAAAAAACAATGGGAAACCAACCAAACGGTATCCCGTAAAGTTGGTTCCGGTAGGCCCAGAAAGAGCAGTAATCAAGAAAATGAAAATCTTATAAATTACCTAATAGAAAACCCTTTTCAGATTGCAGTAAATGCAATTTCAGAGACAAATTTCCCTGCTTCGGTATCTACTGCTTGCAGAAGAATAAAACTACAAAGCGACTTGAAGAGTTGTTCAGCGGCTAAAAAAATACAAACTTTCAGAAGAAAAGAAGCAGGGTAGGATTATTTTTGCCCTCAACTATATAATCAATGATGAAAACTTCTGGGGACAAGTTGTCTTTTCTGACGAAAAGGTTTTTAAATCCTGTAACGATGGACATGTTCGCGTATATAGGCCTCCTTCCACTAGATACGTCGAAAAATATACTTTCGATCCACAATTATCAGGAAGGTTTTCAGTCAATGTCTGGGCTTGGTTGAGCCTAAATGGGTTAGGTGTGTGTTGGAACAGTGGTGGTCATCTCAATTCCATTAAATATATTGAAATATTAGACAATATTATGTTGCCGTCAGTAATAGAGGTGTTTCTGGAAAATAATTTTATTTTCCAACAAGACAACTGCTCCATACATACGGCCCATCGTGTCAGGCAATGGTTTCTTAATAAAAACATAGAGTTGTTACCGTGGCCATCTAAAAGTCCGGATTTAAATCCAATTGAAAATGTATGGGGACTAATGGTGAAACATATAAGAAAATTAAATAACCATCTAAATAATGCCCAAGAATTGGAAGGGATAATTGAAGACGCTTGGGAGAACTTATCGCAAGAAGTTGACCTTGCAAGAAATCTGATTTTGTCCATGCCTGTAAGACTTCAGGCAGTTTTAGACGCTAATGGAGCAATGACAAAATATTAGTTAATTCTGTATTACGTGATTGAAGTTCATTTATTTTATTTTTTTATTGTATTTTTATGTTCAGTTTGCATTGTTTACATTTTTTTTAATCTCAAGTGGTATTTTTGTGTTCTTATTTTAAAAATAGAATTATCATTATTCAGTTAGTATTTTAATTACAACCATTAGTAGAATTATCCGTAACAAATATTATTTTTTTAAACAATAATATGGCAGGCTTGAAAATGTTTTGAAAAAGTTATTTTCTAATTATTTTTTAAAAATTCCATTTGAATAAAATAAAACAGAAAGGTTTAATAAGTTTAAAAACACAAAGAAAACCGATCTCCTCCAAAAAAACCCAGGTCCGAGGTAAATCACCTCTTCTTCACCCCCCTCTCGACATGCCTGGCCAGCCCTATTTACAGACATATGCACACAATTAAACTATTAAGATTTTCGAATACAAGAGTTGTACCAGTTTTTTTTTGAAATCAAGTGTACAAACAACAAAATTTTAACAAAAATTATTGAGCAAAAAGAGTTGTACCATTTTTTATTATCCGCATTATTATGGTGATTATTTTAGGTGATTCGCTAGATTTGCTGCATTATTTTTGAGCCAGCAAAAAGATTCATATAGGTTTTATAGTTTTTCTCGAGGTACTCTAAATGTAGAGACATAAAAATAATTGCATATCAAATAAAGCAAAAATAAATTTGGTTTTTAATCTCTCATACGTATGAGGTATGTAATTAAAAACAAGTGAATGTGTATCACAATTTCTTACTTCCTGTTTAAAAGAAAATTATGCCAGACTTCATGACAAGGATAGTGATACCCCAACAACAAGCTGACAGTTATTTTATCAGATGCAGCAGAAAATGACACAATAAACGATAGTTAAAAGCATGCAAAATGATCCCCAAAGATTTAACGTAGCCGAGTTCTTCCGGGTGCGGGTGTTCTACTTGAGATATAAGTCCTAATAAAAACGTTATTATTTTAGATATAGATACAAATGTTATACGAATGTTGTTTTACATTAATCGAACCTCAAAGTAATGAATTCAAAACTTATACAGAAGAGTCAAATTTTCCCTGGTCAAATAGTTGTTTTTTTTTTAATGGAATACCACCCTATATATTAGTATATTTTTGGAATCCTTGAGAAAAATGCATTTCAAAAATATGAACATATTAGGGTGTACATTCAATGAAATGAAACAGAGAGTGCTCAATATTTCAAATCTACCCTTCAGATGCCATAACCAATGTGACAGATTACCTTTATTCATTTAATCAATAATAACATAAACGATATTTTAAAATGTCTTACTGTAAATAATTTTCGCAGAAAAACAGAAAAATATTTTCCTTTTGTTTAGTAAGTTTTATCTCATTTTTTTTTTCGTCTGTGGGTTCCTCACAGTTTGATATTTGGTATTTGATATTTTTATAGCATTATTTGATATCTTACATTATTTTATATTTTTATTATTATTCATTTACACATCTCCAAGATCTTTTAGATTTCACATATGTATGTCTGTATGGTTATTTATTTTATTTCTTTCTTAATCTACAGTTTTTGCTGTATATTTGTGTGATAAATTTTAATATATTGTATTCATTATATTTAATATTTATTATATTTAATGTATTTTTTTTTTGCACGCTCAAGTAATTTGACACCTTTTACTAAATTTGTTGAAACATTTGTAAGTGACGTTTACAAATTAGCGATCGGCAAGTGATTATTTACCGATCAGGAAGCGATAAGTAAACTAATAAATATAGAAATTTAAAACAGCTTGAAGGTTTTCTCATAGGTACCTCTTTGTGGACTTCTCGGGAATTATGACTGAGCATCCTACTTGCCAAGCATTTTCTAAATCACTTTCTTGAATCATAACTTACGAGATGTTGTGGCAAAAATCTTACCGTGGAGAAATTTCTAATTACAGCAGATGTCGCTTGACAATAAATAATCGGTCTCACAGTAGGTAACCACAGCGAAAACTTTTTCATGTGCGACTTGTTTGTTTTATGTTTTTAAAATATTAAATATTTTAGTTTTAATTAAATTTATTCAATATCTGAGCGGGCAAAAATGTCATAAGCACTGCGGTCATTAAGTGTCTTAATGATTTCGGATGTTTTAGAGATCTCGACTTCGTCTCGATATCCAAACATATCCTCAACAAGTTTAGCACACTAAGTGACCTTACTACTTAATATACTATCATATAAGGTTAAGTGGAGTAGCTTTAGTTAGACTTCGCCTTATGCAATGTGTGCATTGTACGTGCTTGCGTAATAAAGACTATATTACTATTATAAATAGATTTTATTGTATATCGATTAGATACAAATTGATATTTCATACAATACAATCTATTACTTGGCTATGGCATCTGAAGGATAGATTTGGTATGATGAGAACTGTGTATTTCATGAGACATTAAGATTACACCCCAGCATTTCCATATCTTTGAAAAGCACTTTTCTCAAGAATTCCAAAAACATAATAATATTTAGGGAACTCTATTTAAAAAGATACGACTTTATTTGGTCAGGGAAAATTTGAACGTCTTGTAAGTTACATTAATTTGTAGTCCGATTGATATACAATAACTTTCGTATAAGACTTTTTTCTGTGTCTAAGTAAAGTTTATATTTGGATTTACATCTTAAGAGGGCTAATCGAACCAGTGTTTGTAAGGTAATTTTTCAAAATTTATTTCTTCCATACGGTTTGGTCAAATTACACCAAAATTGGAGGATCAGTAGTTGAAAGTGTACTAGAGGGTACATGTTTATCTATTTTAATTAATTTTCACTTTATGTAGGGAAAATTTATACTGTAAATATAAGTGAAATTTGGACGTGATTAGCTCCTAAATTATGATATCAATCGGTAAAATTCGAGGTAAAATTTATACATGTCGTCTAGAATGAATCTCCATAATTATGCTCAGCAAGTTTCAAACTTTTATTCCGTACTATTTGGTTAAAAAGAATTTTCTAAATAAGTATCTTTGTCACTACAAATGGAGCAAGTAAGTGTTACCTCTATCGGGAATCGCACCTTAATGAAGTCGGTGAATAAAATGTCCAGAGAAGGTATAGTCAAGAGCAAAATTATTCAGCGGCGCATGTATAAAAACTTTCTAGAGAGTGACACAGCTATCCGAAGCTTTTTCCCGACTAGGCCCCTTAAGTGGTACACCCGATACAATTGGAATTATATAAATTTCTACATAATATATAATTATTCGTCAATATAATTAATGTTCACCTTTGTTTCAGGTTGGTAAGGTCTACTTTCTGTTACTCTACACCAATAAGGTAAACATTGTTTATTGTTTAATATACAGTTTCATTAATGTCAACAAATGGTTTTAGTCATTTTTAAAGTATAATACTCGATAAAATTCTTCCTCACTCATTTTCTGAAAATTTGAATACGATCAAAAATAGCTTTTTTTAAATATAAAGTGAAATGAAAAATAATAACGCTGAAAAATATTTTTTTTTGCTAATTATTATTTACTACTTTTACAAAACTTGTTATATATAAGTACAACATACATCTTTTTAAACAATTATTTTCCCGGCTATTGCCAAAATGCTGAAACTTGGATTACAAAAAAGATAATATGCACATTATGTTCAGTGTTACTGACTCAATAAGGTTATTTTTAATTCCAACTATTCTGATCAGTAAAAATAAAAATAAATAAAACAAAAGGTACTCACCAGTTGAACAATCACTTTAAAACTTTAAAACATCTACCGACACGTGTTTCTGCTTTCAGCTTCGTCAAGATAGCTCATTTAAAGGATGCAAAGTAACTAAAAACTAGTAAACCCCAATGTAATAACCATTGACGGCTTTAGAGAACAGGATAATTGAAATTATATAGAGTAAATTCCCCGTAGGGAAGAATAATTTAAAAATAAATTAAGTATCCTCTTCTTGGTTAAAGTTTAAAATATAGAGTGATTTGAAAAATAATACGCTGAAAAGTATTTTTTTTGCTAATTATTATTTACTACTTTTACAAAACTTATCATAGATAAGCACAACATATATCTTTTTAAACAATTATTTTCCCAGCTATTTGCCAAAACGCTGAAACTTGGATTACAAAAAAGATAATATGACATTATGTTCAGTGTGACTGACTCAATAATGTTATTTTTAATTCCAACTTCAGCGTTTTGGCAAATAGCTGGGAAAATAATTGTTTAAAAATATATATGTTGTATTTATCTATAAGTTTTGTAAAAGTAGTTAGGTTAGGTTAGGTTAGGTTTGTTGTGAGTTGGTCTCAGTAGACCCTCCCCTGCGGCCATCAGCAGGCCTATTGTGGCTCACGCCTAATTATATTTCACCCAATAAGTTCAGTCTCTTAATGAAACTGATAACTTTATTGGGTGAGAATGTGTCCAGATCCTCTGGCAGCAGTTGCCCTTTGCCAAATATTGAGAATCGGATCCTCTCCACAGCGGGACAGGTGCATAAGATGTGGTCTGCCTTCTCATCATCCTCCAGGCATAGACGGCACTCGGCGTTTTCCGCTAGGCCGAGTTTATGCAGATGATAGTTTAGTCGGCAGTGCCCGGTATATAGGCCTGTTAGAGTTTTCAGGTTTATCCTGTTTAACCCTAAAAGTTTCTTAGCTCTCGATTTCAAAGGATATTTTATAAACGCCTTCGAATGAACTAATCCTGGTAACTCTTGCCAATACTGGAGAGTTTGCCTTTCAGCCCAGGTTGAGATAGCCATCTCATGTAAAAGTAGTAAACAATAATTAGCAAAAAAAATATTTTTCAGCGTTATTATTTTTCATTTCACTCTTTATTTTAAACTTTTACCAAGAAGAGGATATCTAATTTATTTTTAAAGCTTTTTTTAAATTTTGGGGTAAGATTAAGAAGGAAAATTGAAGAAAACTATTTTTTTCTAACCCATGTGCACAGTATTACTGTTCAAACCGGGAATTTTCTGAACCATATAGTAGTTGAACATCTTGTATAACTACAGATACAATAAAAAACTAAGGAAACTTACCCTTAAATGGTTATCCTTAAATGATATATCAAGAAATAAATTAAAACATAAAAAAAATCATGCGTTTCAATTCATATCCTATCTGAGACCGCCATGAAATCTACATATGTCTGTGCCTTAAAAATTAATGTCTACTATCATTTGATTATATATAATTAAATAAGCAGATACAGAAACATTCTGATGCTTCCAGTTCAAAATTACTATACTGCTGGCAAAAAAATAACTAATAATTCCATGCGAAATGCCTCCATTTTTTGCTAAATTATAATGAAATGACTTTAAATATCACCTATCACCAGATACTATTCAAATCTAAGACCAAAGAAGTTTCATTGAACACGCAATACTTGATGTTTGACTGGGATTAATAACAGCCTTCATAAAAATTACATAAATAAGAAAGATAAGTATATACAGAGTGGTCTCGATTAACTTGATGCACGTGGTACAATAAAATAAAAATGAGGATAAAAGTCACCACGTCCTGTAAAACAAGATAATGATAAAAACGTTATTAAAGATGGAAAGTATGGTTTTATATTAAAATCATAATTATATGTTTATGTTGTGATGAGGTTATATTCACAATTAGTGGTATAGCTTCTTTACGAAACTTTTGATATTAGTCGACAAACATCCCAAAGTAATACACTTCAGAATTCAATATTTTAAATATGTTTATGTTTTGGATGTTGTCATTAATGAATGAATTAGATGATATTGGGCAATCATTCGAAGATGATTCCAAAATAAACCGAGGAAAAAAACCGTAGAATCTGAGAGGGCTTATAAACCTGTTTTCTCATATTTTGATAACTTTCACTTAAGTAAAGAAAATAATAAAAGCATCCTTAAGACCCCGCTCAACGTTAATTATAGGGAAATAATACACCTCCGTTTCTACTTCCACGAATCTGCTCCTAATGAGTAAAGTTGGCCTTACCCTTTGAATTTACTTTTCTGAAATAGCATCGAGATGATAGTTGCTTTTTGCTTTTCCTTTAAACTATTCAGTTTCGTTCCACGAAAAGCAAAGTGACTGAAATCAATCGACAACGATCCTTTATAGTTTAATGCAAATAGTGTGCACCCACAAAAAAACCGCTGCAAATTACTTTGGGATTAGAACTTCCTCACCGTAGTAAAACTCGACGTGTGGTGGAGTTTATAATAAAAGTAATTTTTGACGTTTCAAAAAAAGTCACATTTTTGACGTTTCAAAAAAAGTCACATTTTGATGTTTCAAAAAAGTCACATTTTTTTGACGTTTCAAAAAAAGTCATATTTCGACGTTTCAAAAAAAGTCACATTGGTGGAATGTCACTAATTTTTTTTTTAGACATTGGGACCATAACTTTGAGGGGTGAGGAAGTAATAGATTGCACCCATTAACAAACGTCCAGCGTAATTTCTCAGTATCAGTATATTTTTTTCAACTTACTTGACTATTAATACCAATTAGTATTAATTAATTCTAAAAGCAAACATTTCATTAACGTTGCTTTTAAATAAATAATGAATAATTAATTCAGTTCAACTAGGAACTGTTATCGTTTATTTCATTAACATCATCATAATTTTAACAAAAGCATCTGGCATACGTGAATATTTCATGCAAAACATAATCCTAGAGGATCATGGAGTGAATTTTATGCAGCTTGCAAATATAAGAGTCGCATGAACAGCAATTATCACGAGCATTAAGGATTAGCCAAAGCCCTAAACATGTAAATTTTCGTTGCGGAAATTTAGCGGTAATTTAAAATTCAATAAATAAAGAGTAATTAAATCTGCTAAAACCGCACGCAAAGTTACTATTTTCAGTTTTTATTTCTAGTAGGTATGTTATTTTAATACCGTACCTTTTAATTTGCATAATTTATGAATGAAAAATTTTAACAAAAATAAGTGTTATAATAAATTAACAGTGTAATATTGATTATTATTTTACATATAAAATAAACCATATATTTTTTTATATATATGAATTAAAAGTGAGGAATTTATGTATTCGTGAAGAAAATTTTGAAAATTTTTATTGCATTTCTGGACGAATCTCAATTCCAACGATATATGATGTCATATTTATCTCTAGCAAAAAAGTGGTTAGTTTTCGAACAAGTTAATATATTTGTGAGAAGGCCATGGAAAACTATTAACAACAACATTTCTTACGATATAAAATAATTTTGCTAAATATAAGAAAACTACAGTAAATGTTCGAATTGTTTTCTATTGACATCTATGCATATTTATCGTATTTCTAATATTTATTGAGAAGGCCATGGTAACAAAAGAAAATCGAAATAACCGTAAATGTCAAAAACTAATTTGTGAGTTAACTGTGAGTGAACATTGTTAAAAATGATTCAATTTATTAATTATGAAATATATATGATATGATTAAGTGTTTTATAGAGTGCGGAGAAAATTCAAATTTAACTTCCGAGCTTTATTTTAATGGGTAAGTTATAGACAGCAAAACTTTGTGTCGCCTAAACAATATATTTAGATTTCTAGAAAAGAGACAGCCAGACATAAAAATACTCAAAAGGTTACAACAAAATTTAAAAGGGTTTGGATCATTTGTAAAACCTTGAACAAAAATATACATATAATAAAGCAGGTAGAGAAGCTGTAGAAAATATTGTTTTAGAAACTGTAAGAAAAAATCCTAATATATCATCTCGCAAAATACAGGAAATTTTAGAAATCCCAAAAACAACTGCCTTGCGTTGCTTAAAAAAAAATAAATTCAAACCCCTACAAAATTAGGATTAGTTACCATCTACACCCAAACGACTTTTAAAGGCATCTCGATTTTTGCCAGTGGTTTTTGCGTCAATGCAATGAAGTGCCAGGATTTGAAGGAACAATTATATGGACAAACGAGGCCCATATAAGCAGTGCCGGAATTTTTAATCGGCATAATAACCACCATGGGCTCATGAAAATCCGCACGTAACCGCTACAGTTAATCGTCAAGGACGATTTGGATTTGGTGTATGGTGTGGTTTTATTGGATACCAAATAATAGGTCCTCATTTTTTTTCACGGTATTTTGAATACCGAAACTTTTATTAGCATTTTACGACAAGGAATAGAGCCCTTTGTAGACAATACATATTTACATATATATATTGTTATATATATATATATATATATATATATATATATATATATATATATATATATATATATATATATATATATATATATATATATATATATATATATATATATATATATATATATATATATATATATATATATATATATATATATATATATATATATTGTAGATATATATAATGCCTGTAAAACATTTTCAAAGAATATATTATCAACAAGATGGCACCCCAGGTCATACGTCAAATGAAATACGAAATTATTTAAAAGCTCAATTTAGGGAGGATTGAATAGGTATCCATGTATCACTCAGTTTATCAATGTCTAGTTAGCTAAGTTAAATAAGTTGATAACTAACAATTAATATAGCTAACTGAACATTAATAAACAACAAAGTCACTCAGATATTGCTAAATTTTTAGGAAATAATGGTCCTATTTAGTGGCCAGCTAGATCTCCCGATATAACCCCTGCCCACTTTTGGCTTTGGGGTTATTTACTAAATATATATATATATATATATATATATATATATATATATATATATATATATATATATATATATATATATATATATATATATATATATATATATATATATATTTTTTAATATATATATTAAATATGATTTGAAGGAAACAACTACTCAGCGGGCAAATACCCCGACCTGCATTGAATTACACCTTCAAATCATGATAGATCGATAGCCAATATCATTTGTCAATTCCTAACCAGACATTGATCGATTTCGAACTTATTTGTTATATGATATATCGTTGAAAATCTAATTTAAGTTGTGATCAAATAATGAAATAATTTAAAAAGATGTTCTATTTAAAAAACAAAAGTTATGTCTTTATCTCGAAAACTGAGGCATGTATAATTTTCTTCTTATCAGCAACGGATTCTATTCAAAAAAGTGGCTTAAGAATGTTACTCGATTTTCGATTCGACACGTGGTAATTGAGATATAGAGGTCATCCAAAAATGACAATTTTCCAAAAACGTTCTGTAGCTCGGTAGTCGAATAAGATAGACGATCGCGGTTTGCGCCATTGTTTGTTTCTCGAAAATCGAGCTGAGACACTTATATTGATTTTTGTCTATCTGCCTGTTTTAGAGAAAACCCCAAATCCCATCTAATTTGGTCCACCCTGTACATAGCATTGTCTTCCAAAATAAATCTCATATATTTTATACAATTTAATGTCATTCCAGTTGGCTGGATGATACATTCTGATAAGATTGATCATGATGATAACACAGGTATAGGTTAAGATACTGTACCATACTATTTTTGTAATACCCCAAAAAGGAAACTTAAAGAATCCGATATTTTTTAAATGGCGCGGTGATAAAAGTGACGTGGTTATCCATGTATTTTGCCAACCATTATCTGGAGATGATTAAAACTAATCTTATGCGAACGATGTATTATATTTATACCTGAACCATTGTTACGGTTCGATTGAACCATGACACTAACCAATAAAGCGAACTGTATAAGATTGGCTCTCCGTCACTTTTCATATTAATTTTATATTTTGTAATTTTCAAGCTTTCAAACGCATCCAGCTGTCTAGTATATGATACATTCCTAATTAATCATAAATTGTTACTATCTGTTCTCAAGTGCATTTTGGCAACATTAGACATCTGTTCTACCATATTTAAAATGAGCCATATGTTCCTTGAGTCTAGCTTGAATTGATCATCTAAATTGTCCAATATTTTTTTTACAGATAATTTCCTGAATCCTCGACTTTTCATTTGTTTAAATTTTGTCTTTTGAATTACCTAAAAATTGTTGTAGTTATTTATTTTCCTATGAATGAACCACTGTCATACCTATACCTTTAAAAGTCTTACCGATACCACGCGGGATTCAAAGATCGTATGGATCGATACAAATTTCGGATTTTCTCTTTCATCTTGAAAGGGTGAGGAATTTCGAACTATCTTTAAATTTACGTTTCCTAATTAAACTTGGAGAATATCCATTACTCGCAGCTATATCCTTAAGCAATGCTTTTTCTTTTCCAAACCTCTCCTTACTGAGGGGGACGCTTAATAGGCGATGAACTAAAAAATTAAAACTCGTCATTTTGTGTTGAACACAACGGTGAGAGTCCTTAGGAAATGACTTTAATTTAGAAATAAAATTATCGATATCAGTGACTTTCATATCAGACACTGCAAAAATATCATCCACGTACCTAATCCAAACCCTGGGGAAATACTCGAAGTCTTTTGCATCTGTTTCAAATGTGTTCATGAAGAGACTGGCAATAAATCGTGACAAAGAATTACCCATTGCTATTTATTCATGGAGTTCGAAGAAATTATCACTGAATCGAAAGCAATTTTTGTTTCATGCAAAGTTCAATTCAATATCTTCCTGATTCCTCTAAAGGATTTTTCAGAGAAGATTGCAGAAATAAGACCTCGCCATATATTGTCAGAAAGTCAGAATCCACAAAGGATAGAAAAATTATCAAACTGTTGAGTGAAAAAGATTGTTTTTATTTAAAAGCCGATAACACGTTTGTTATTTTAGAAAAAGAGGACTATTATGAAAGGGTAGACAACCTGATTAGTAATGGTCCTTATAAGAAACTTTCTAGAAATCCATTACCAAAGATGGTTAGTAACTGAAGTAACAAATGTACTTAAATCTTGCAACAACCTCAATTGAAACTACTGTATAATCCTTTTGCTGTCTAACTGCCTATACCCACATTTTACAACACGAAAAAAATCGGTGACAGGGCGCCAATTGACGTTGGAAATGAGTTATAATACCTACCGGCAACCTAACAAAAAAATTCAAGCCTCTTATGAAAAAATTACTGGCTCTGGCTCATATATATCGTAATAAAAAATATCCACTTTTCATTTTTCATATTTAATTAATTGTAATACTAATAACCGACAATTCCATAACGATAATTACAGGTTACAAACAAAATATATGCTGTTTGTTTATTTGTGCATAATTACAATTAATTACACAATAAAAGGACCTTGGCAATGGAAAATGCAGGTTGTTGAACCGACCTGGCCTTCACATTAAGTCATATCTGACCTGTTCTGTAACACGCGAAACTTCCGGTGAACCTCCAAACCCACATTTACACCTACACGGAAGAGTAATCAAGAGAAATTGGGGCTGAAATAAAAACGAAAAGGAAGTATGCGTGGACTGAAGGAAACTGAACTATATTGGAGTTGTCTTACAAGAATAAATTTGTACCGTTTGGGTCACATAGATTTATTTTGTCGAAAGCTTTGAGAGATCCAACAAGATTGATATAGTGCATAATTTATTGTCTGTGGCATTTATAATTTTATCATTTAAATTTATTAATGCAGAAATCGTGCTATAACCTTTTCTAAATCCTGATTGTTTTTGAGGTAATATGTTACTGTTTAAAGTAAACTCGTACAATTGATTATATACAACGCGTTCCAACAATTTTGATAAAATATATAAATATATTGTTGGTTTATTAATTATTTACTTATCATTATATATTTGATGAGCTATATAAAATGTTTGCTTTATCATTCTACTTTTAAACCAACTAAAATAGATAAAGATTATAATAAGGAAATTTGTCGTCTGCAAAATATAGTTTCATCTTGATACTTTAAATGAAAATAAAAGGACATCGTTTCACTTCCCAAAGATACCTCAAACAATTTTTTGCAAATATTGAAATTTGCTACATTTGGAATTATCATAAAAATTTAATTTAAATTATTGCTAACTCCAATTTTCGCCATTATTTTTTCTCAATTTTTAACTCTGACACTCGACATTACACACATTTTTTATTTTGTCATGTTCCTCTTAATATTATTCTGTTAATCTTGCACTCAAAACTACAAGTTTATCATTGCCGACATTTGATACCAGAGTTGGCAAACCGACGAACCAAAAAATATAACGACTACAAAAAACCGCCATTCTCTCTAGTTTCAAGGATGTGCTTTACTCAGATTTTTATCACAAAGGACATAAAAGTGCAGATAAAATAATAATTGCTTGCAGAGCATTTTAAATTAGTTCTATAAGAGACCTTAATCTTTACCCTTAACTTTATGCTTATTCTTATTACTTCATTCAACTTCTGCATGAGTAATCATATTTGCATCTAAATTTTAATAAATGATAATGATAGTTTATAAATGGTTCAAATTTATAATCCTAGCAGGGTACATACACGTGGACCGTCCGTTGGCTTTATCTCTGAATCTACACAAATTTCAGTTGTAATCTTAAACAAGTATTATTTTTCTAATGAAAATATTTGCAGCGGGCTGACACTTTCGGCTATACTGGACATTGATATTAACTTCGTTATTTTAAATAGATACTGCATATTTTATTACTCAAAAAAATATTAAAACTTGAATGAAGACGAACTGTTTTAAGATAGCGACTGGCGTTGGTGAATGGCGTGAGGTAACATACAGACTTATGTACCTTTTATATCATATCCATTAACAGTTGTTTATTATTCTCAGCTGACACTTGCATTACTAATAAACTTTCTATAGTATCCTCTACTAAATTTCTACGCTGGGATGCATATAGAAAGGTGTAATTTGAAAATGAACGTTCTATATCCAAAGACGTAATATTTCCATACGCATAACATCATTATAAGTCACTTACACTTAGGCACTTGTTAATATTACGCAATTTGTCAACACCTGGATTTTTACTTAAAGTTAGTGGGGGCTGAATTTATGATGGATCACTCTGTACGTTGAAGCTTCAACAAATCTGTTTCCTTTCTCAAAATAATTTATCTTTTTTTAAAACATGTCGAGCCTGAAATATATATATATATATATATATATATATATATATATATATATATATATATATATATATATATATATATATATATATATATATATATATATATATATATATATAGCATGAAACTTAATACATATATGTATCAAGTTTCACGACTGACATTCTAAGAAAAGATAAATAACTCGAAAAAAAGGAAACAAAATCGTTTTCCGAAACCTTAGGGAAATATATTATAATTTTTGTCTCATACTAATTGTCAAAAAACATCCTCTGACTACCTAATCTTTTGACGTAAAGTCACAAGCGCAGAGGTGTATTTTTCCAGTAATATACTGGGTAACTAACAATATTTTTTAGATAACGAAGAATTTTTCATGCAGTAGTAAGTCCCAAGAAAGAAAAATTTAGAGAATGCCACAAATAACGTTCAGACAATATTCATGTAGGTATTAATATACAGTTTTTGAGTTATTTTAGTTTTGAAAATAGCGGTACCATTTGTAAATTCACTATCTTTTACCTAGGTATGTCCTAGACTAAAAATTGTAGAGGATGATATTTTCTACAATTTGTAAGTCAAACTTTTTTTGTCAAATGTATTTTGAGTTAGAGCAAAGCAAGCTAGAGAGATTTTTTTTCACAAACTCACAAATCTAGTATATTGTGCAGGGGCCTATCTGTAATCAATGCCAAGTTAAAGAAATCTCCGTTTTTGCAAGCTAAACCTCCTCTGTTGCCAGGATTTAATAATTCACATCAGTTAAGTGTTTGGCGTATATTGATTCCAGTTTATTACTGATGTAATTTCTTTTATGTTCTGAGATACTTTTTCTAAAAAATTCTTCGTGTCTGGCCAATATGTATTTTAAGGCGTGTACCACATTGGTTTATAGATTCTCCATTTATCCTTTCCATTTTAACCCTTGTATAAGGGATCTACTATT
This sequence comes from Rhamnusium bicolor, assembly GCA_029963845.1. Taxonomy (NCBI): domain Eukaryota; kingdom Metazoa; phylum Arthropoda; class Insecta; order Coleoptera; family Cerambycidae; genus Rhamnusium; species Rhamnusium bicolor. Next base: position 337,869 of record JANEYF010003706.1, on the reverse strand, counting down.
ACTTTTTCAGAATAATAAAGCTGTCCCATTTTAATAAATTTGTTTTTATTAAGAAAGGAGCAAGATAACAAATGACTTTCTACGAGTAGGTATGATCCAATGAATATTTTCTAAAGTCTAGAGGAAAGGAGAATGTGCAAAATTTTAGTGAGATAAAAGTATTTCTGTCTGAACTTAATTCTTTATATTGACAATTTTATAGGGTGTAAAAACATTAAGTAAGGAAATAAATTTAAATTGAATTTTATACGACTTTGACTTCCTTATTGGAAACACGAGTTAAATAGCTTTTAATGGTAGAGCAATTTATATGAGGCTTAGATTTAAATAGTTTTAATGCGCTATGGCTGATCTGTGAAAAAAAGAGAAAGAAGTAGGTTTCAATTAAAATTAAAGACTCATACTGACAATTTTATAAATATTACTTTTATAGATACTACAATTTGGTATACAGTGAAAAAATGTAATTACTTAAAAAAATTGTATGTTTCCAGATTTCTGTCAAGAAAAATATGAGGCGCTATTTAATTATAATTTTGTTCTTGTAATTTTTAGAAATCTATGCGAAAGATGATGAAAATTGGGTTTTAGGTTTCCTTGAAAACGTATCAACTTAGCATGCAAATATATTGTTACCTATACTATCAACACAAACAAGTCAAACAATATATTCGATGATTGAAAGTCCAGGAATCACTTACTCACTATTTTGTTAATTCATTAGGTAATAATTAAAAACGACCTAATGAAAGACTTAACTATAATCATAATTAAACACTTAAAAATCACCACTTTACTTGTTTCTTTTTTTACTCGTTCGATTCTGAATTAAGACTGAGCTCCTCGGTAGACCATGCGACTTATATATCCATTCATGTATGGTCCCGGCACTTCTCGTACAATTCTATCTCCGTCTTTATAAATCTAAACTAACTGGACTATTTAATTGAAGTTTTAATAATGGTGACGCCATCTCTGGGTACACCCCGGAACCAGACTACATCATAGTCCATTGGCATAACAATATCAATAATTCCTAAAATATGTGAAATATCTTTTTCGGTGTCTCCAAGCGCAAATATAGTTTTTCCATAAACACTAAAGCTCTAAATATTAAACTAAGCGTGCGTTCCGTATCATCTGGGGATAATTATTAAGTATACCACTAGCATTGCCTAAATTATTGTCAGAATTCAATGAATGAATGAACTAAAAAAGATATCTATTTGAGGTGGGCTCTTTGCTGCTATTCATATTATTTTTACAACTTGTGATCTCTAATGCATCTAGCCTCTAATATATATTTTATGATTATTTCAAATGCATACGATGAACTACGTGTCTCTTAAACCAAGAATAAATTGAACACTTTGTCTGTCCAACATATGTTTGGTTATAGTAGCACGCTTTGTGTTTTTCGGCGCAATTAGGTTGCGAGATCTTTTTCAGCATCTGCAAGAGTCGCTCATTTTATAGGTATTTCGTTTCTATTCAGGCTCTCTTATTTTTCTTAGATTATGTTGAAAACAATTCCTAGGAGAAGAAGCATTTAAGAATATAGTATTCGAAGACGTTCGTACTCAGGTGAATGGCAAGTTTCAGTGGGTGACAATAAGGTAATGTACGATTCACATGTAATTTGTGGTTCTCGAACACAAACCGTGCTAAACAGGAAACTTTATAAATGCAAGGACAGTTGTAGAAAAAGAGCGATAAACTCGTCTGGAGAAAGCGAGGCCACTAGACATTGACTAGATTTTGAAAACTGTCTTTCTGTCTCGCAGCTATTGAACTAAAAGGTTGAAAACAGTGGTCAACAAATTCTTAATATTTTTTTGTTTCTTGCATAGTCTCTTTTATTCTTATATTTATAAATTAGTGGGGGAAAAGCAGATAGGAGAAAACCGTGTTTTAAATAATCAACGTTTCGTGTATTTTGACATATCTTCAAGACTATTTAAAGTGGATTTTCTTAATAAAGGTATACATTTTCTAAAAATTTAAACATGAACAATAAATAAATACAATACGAATAACAACATTGACTAGAATAGACGGTCGAAAGTTTGCCCAATTTTTAAAAAGGTGACAAATCAGATATCTCAAACTTTCGTGCAATCTCTATAATTTGCAACTTTGCTAAAGTTCTTGAAATTCTGTTACATGATGCCATTTACAGTAGTATTGGTAATCAAATATCAATTCATCAACACGGTTTTATGAAGGGACGTTCCACAACAACAAACTTGCTCTGCATTACGTAATACTTGTCTGAATCCTTAGATGATCAATCACAAACAGATGTCATTTATATAGATTTTTCGAACGCATTCGACAAGCTTGATCATAAAATATTGCTTAATAAACTTTGTAATGTTGGACTTTCTGAAAACTTAGTATCTCTTTTTCAGTCCTATCTGTCTAACGGATACCAATCTGTTGCACTTAATGGTTTCAAGTCTGTCGAATATATTGCTACCTCCGGAGTTCCGCAAGGATCTATCCTCGGTCCATTACTTTTTGTTATATTCATTAATGATATCGCAGATGATTTAGAAGTCAGATATTTAATGTATGCCGATGATCTAAAGCTTTTCTGCAGGATCAGTAGCATAGAGGATTGTATCCATCTGCAAGAAAACGTACACGCAAATTCTCCTCAATATCATACGAGTATAGCATTAATGATGATGTACTAAATAGACCTGACACGCTCCGGAACTGAAGCTAGCAGATCGTAAGGATTTATAGTTAGAAATTCGCGTGATTTTTCGAATATTGACACACTCAAGATGCTTTACTGTTGTTATGTTAGATCAAAGCTTGAATATGCCTCAGTTGTCTGGTCCCCTCAGTACAATGTATATACCAATAACTTAGAACAAGTTCAACGTAAATTTATGAAATTTCTGTATTTTAGAACCGAGGGTAACTATCCTGAGATTGACTTTCCACAGCAAGAGCTGCTTGATAAGTATTCCTTCAATAGTTTACGTCGTAGGCGTGAGTGTATATCTCAAATATTTTTATATAAGCTCATTTAATAACAATATCGATGCACAGGAACTAGTGTCTAAATTATATTTTTACATCCCAAGAACAGCTTCACGTCACGGTAATGTATTTTACCTAGCAACACCTCGGTCAAATGCTCTAAAATTCTCTCCGATTCACATAATCTGCGAAAATCATAACTCCATCTGTACAGATATCGACATATATAATTGCAGCCTTAGTGATCTGAAAAGCTACTATGATGCAGGCTAATATGCTGTCTTTGTATTTCTTTGCTTTTCCCTGTTTTTCTTTGTTTTATCAGATATCTTATCTATTAAAAAATGTTCTTTATTTCTCATTATTGCACGTGTTTATTTTAAACTAAGGTTTATAGTATGCGAATAATGTTTACATACAAGTGTTCTTAATTTTAAGCTTTAACTCTTTTGTACTTTTGTTATAACTTTTTTTTGTATCTACAATTTCTGTTTGTTTTAAACTCTGTCAGAATCCCCCTGCCCTGTAGTTGGGTCTTGTACCTGTTGGGCAGTGTATGAAATAAATAAATAAATAAATGAAATAAATAAATACTGACCAATAGTATTTTGCACCACAAAATCTAAAATTTTACTGTCTGTAAAATCACTTTCACCTAAAAGTAATTTGTATATTACATATGACGACGGAAAAGTGTATAATAATCCGTAGAGCTTGGTCTTGGTCAGGTCTGACCGACAATTTTTTTTTAAGAAATTATGAAGACTGATTATAAATTATAGAATAATTTATATACATTAAAGTCTAACTTTTTACTATAACTCTTAAAGATTAAAATGTGATAAAAGGCGATGAAAGCTATTATTAAAAAAAAAGATGCATCCTTAACAAGGAAATAATAATAGTCTATATAAAATGTAATGGCATATCACCTTAATCATATTATTTATTACAACAATTAAAATTTAAAAAATACATTTTCTCACAGGAAAATAATTACACGTTAATTATATATTTTCTGCTATACAGATTTTTCAAAACTTGATTATTATCCCTATATGTGCAACAATTAAACTGAGCATATATTTAAACTAATTAATTTTTAAAACAATAAAATATCCCGTATGTTTTCAGGTGCCTAACATGTTCATCAATCATCACTTTCTTACAAATTAGGATGTAGAAATAAAAACACAAGTGCGTTACTTATAATACTTCCTCACCCCTCAAAGTGAGGAAGTTATGTATTCGCGAAAAAAATTTGGACAATTTTTAATGTATTTTTGGACGAATCTCGACAAATTATGACGATAAGCTTTCAAATTTGGTACACACATTCTAGAGGTCAAGGAAGAGATTGAATTCGTTGATGAGCAAAATCGGTCCCAATGTCTAAAAAAATATGACTTTTTCAAAACGTAAAAAAACGTGACTTTTTTGAAACGTCAAAGTGACGTTTTTGAAACGTCAAAATGTGACTTTTTTGAAACGTGGAAAAATGTGACTTTTTTGAAACGTCAAAAATTACTTTTATTACAAACTCCACCACACGTCGAGTTTTATTACGATGAGGCAGTTCTGATCCCCAAGTAATAATTGGCAGCGGTTTTTTTATTCGTTTACATCAAGATGATTGCTGTAGTAGGCTTTGACAATATATCCAAGTTTTCGACCTTGGAGGGACCACTCGAGCCGCCATCTTGAATAAAAGGTACAAAAAGTTTTTCCAAATACCTCCGCAACGGTTGATCCAACGACGAAAATGACTTTAACAAAGTTAAAGTAGACAAAATTCCTCACATTTTTTTTGTAAGTCTAATATGTAACGAGTTACAGCGGCGGAATGATGAACATTTTTCCAAAAAAAGACAGTAAAACTCGACAAGTACATGAAATGAATTTCAATAAGTTCTCGGGTGCTGGTTGCTCTGTCATTGTGAGTGTAGCGAGCCTATTGCTGCCAAGTTTCCAGCCCCAGTTTTCTGGATTTCTTTGGATCCCATACCATTTTTGGTACGTCCTGAACGATGATACCGCGCAGCGTCCTTCGTTGGTGACAAAAGTAAGATTGAATTTGCGTTTTATGGTAGATTTAGTGAAACGTTTATAGCGGACTTCTTCCAAGATTTCGGCTTCCATGTTGCCACCATACAAAGCAACGAGAAAGCGTGCACCTGCGTCTGTGATGTGTTCTGGTGTTGCATCCTGATGTTTGAAGATGCTAATAGTGGCACTGAGTCCTGTGATTTTCTGAATAAGCGAACAAAATTTTGTTTTTCCTTGGTTGAAGATGGACGATGTCGTGTCGCAGTCATTAAACTACCTGCTACACCTCTTCTAGGAAACATCTGTTCCACAAACCAGAATAACACTTGGATAAGTATTCTCTGCTAACTTATATATATTACGTCACTGCACCTGCGGCAGTAAGAAAATTTATATGTAACAAGAAAATTCCTGTAATTTGAAATATATATCGCTGTATAATCTTGTTGTGGTGTGGAAAAAACATTAAAAATAAGTGTAATTTGTTCTTACTAAATTTACCGTCAAAAGTGGGGAGTTTTACTGTTTTTTGGGAAAAATGCTCATCTTTCCGCCGCTGTAACTCGTTACATATTAGACTTACAAAAAAATCTTTATACAAAAAATGTGAGGAATTTTGTGTTCTTTAACATTTTCGTCGTTTGATCAACCGCTGCTGAGTTATTTTGAGAAAACTAAATTTTTGTACCTTTTATTCAAGATTGCGGCTAGAGCGGTCCCCCACCAAGGTCGAAAATTTGAAGTTTTTGTCAAGGCCCAGATCTGAACAACAGTTCAGATGTGGGCATTGACAAAAATTTAAAAAATTATTATTAACTCACCTTTTGCAAGGCAAAGGCCTTTTTTTGGCCCCTACAGACTGGATTATGATAATCATTAATAAATAATTATCTTACCTTGCGCCGTGGGATTTTTTTCATACATGAAAGTCTGGCAGATTTATATGCAACGTGTAGTTTTTTTATAAAAACTTTCAAAAACGCTTGTCGCATTATCTAGATCTGAATAGTCTCGCTTTCAGAATTTTTAAAATTAATCAATCATTAATTTTGTATGTCCTTGTTAGGTCAATAAATATAATATGAAATAATAAACATAATTATGATTAACGAAAGAAACAGCTATATAATATGAAATAATAAACATAATTATGATTAACGAAAGAAACAGCTGACAATATAAAGTACTAAAGAAAGCACACGAAAATTTAATTAAAAATAGCAAAATCTCACATAACGATAGAGTGATGAATAATTCTAATAATAAATGTAAAACTGCGTGGTCTATCATTAAATACTGCGTGGTCTATCATTAAATCAGAAGTAAATTTAAAAACAGCATCTAGTAAATGTAACGCCATTAGAGATTCTCGTGATAATATTGTCACTGACAGTAGACAGCAGGCAGAGGTATTTAATAAGTTTTTTCTTGACTCGGTTGAGAAAATCCTTAAACATACAAAAATAGATACTAACGCTCCTCTTAAAGTCCCGGTACAGAAAAACTCCATGTTTCTGTACCCTACCACTCCGTCCGAAGTTGGTAATATAATAAAAGAAGTGTCTCAGAAAAGCTCGTGCAGTTATGATGACATACCCTGCTCTATTTTGAATATATTGTAAATATAATATCACTACCCCTAGCTTACCCCATAAATATATTTAAAAACAAATTAAGTTCCTCTTCTTGATAAAAGTTAAAATATAGAGTGGAATGAAGAATAATATTAACTGAAAATTTTTTGTTAATTATTATTTAATCAATTAATTAATTATCTGTGATAAGATTTGTAAAAGTTAGTAAATAATTAACAAAAAATTTTCAGTTAATATTATTTTTCATTCCACTCTATATTTTAACTTTTATCAAGAAGAGGAACTTGATTTGTTTTTAAATTATTTCATTGACCCTAAGGGGTATTTCCACTACATAATTTCAATTATTCTGTTCTCTGAAGCCATTAATGTTTATTATATTGGGGTTTACAAGTTTCCTTACTTTGGATTCTTTAAATGTGCTGGCTACCCTGATGACGCTATGGCAAGCAGAAACACGTGTCGGTAGATATTTTAAAGTTTTTTAAAGTGAGTGTCAACTGGTGAGTACCTTGTGTTTTATTTATTTTTGGTTTTACTAGACAGAATAGTTGAAATTAAAAATAACATTATTGAGTCAGTTGTACTGAACATAATGTGCATATTATCTTTTTTGTAATCCAAGTTTCAGCGTTTTGGCAAATAGCCGGGAAAATAATTGTTTAAAAAGATATATGTTATACTTATCTGTGATAAGATTTGTAAAAGTTAGTACATAATAATTAACAAACAATTTTCAGTTAATATTATTTTTCATTCCACTCATAAATATATCATTTGTTCATGGTATTTTCCCCGAAGAACTGAAAATTGCAAAAGTAATAGCAATTCATAAGAAAGGTGACTCTGATCAAACATGTAACTATCGGCCTATTTCGTTATTGTCTGTGTTTTCCAAAATATATGAAAAAATTTTTTATTCGCGACTAGTGTCATTTTTCAATAGAAACAATATCTTAGGCAACAATCAATTTGGATTCCGACAAGGCCGATCAACTCAAGATGCGATTTATCATTTTTATACCCATATTTTAAATACGATCGATAAAAAAAACAAATCAATTACTATATTTTATGACTTAACCAAATCCTTTGACACCCTGAACCACCAGCTCATACTCAGAAAACTTTAGAGATATGGTGTCAGAGGTCCAGCACATAATTGGTTAAACTCGTATTTATCAAACCGAGTACAATGTCTCAAGAAACGTGAACTATAATACACAAGCCGTGTCGTCTAAATTAAATATTGATATGGGAGTACCTCAAGGTAGTGTTCTAGATCCTCTACTTTTCATCATTTTCGTAAATGACATAGCTTCTAATGTCAGTCATCAACATCTAACTTTATTTGCAGATGTAAGTTATGACACGTTTCTGTCCTTACAATACCAGGCCCAGAATTCCATAAATGACATGAATTTATGGTGCAGTAATAATGGGTTGGCGTTAAATCGCTCTAAGACGCACACTGTAATGTTCACTAGTAGGGGCCATAATACTGACACAAACATGTTAGTTAAAATTAACGGCAACTCAATAATTCAATCGGATAAAGTTGAATTCGTAGGAGTCACTATGGACTACACATATATTCAAATTTTGTAGCAAGCTCTCTTCATTGTGCTTTGTTGTCAGACATCTGATGTTCTCTGTCAGACTAGAAGTAGTAATATCTTTTTATTATACGTTTGTACAGTCCAGGCTAAATTATTGTATTTTGTGCTAGGGCAAGGATACTGCCGTTTCAGACCTTCTTATTATACAAAAAAAGAATTTTCAGAATCATTTCTAATGTGCCTATTCAAACTTCGTGTAAAGAATTATTTAAGAACCTATACATCGTTGTATATTTTTGCGTGCTGTGTTTATGTAAAAAAAAACACAAATTAGTTTCCCCCGTGTAAAGTTAAAGACTTTTATAAAACACGTCAGACAGAAAACTTGTTCATTGATTCCTGTCGATTAGTTGAACTTCCAATGGACCTCATATTATGACACCCAAACTTTATAATCACTTACCTCTAAGTTTAAAATCAATAAACAAGTTAAGTAAATTCAAAGAAAGCCTAAAGGAACTTTTATTAAAATACAGTTTTTATACTATGTCAGAATTTGTGAACTGCGACTGGGTGTAACTATGTTTATTACGTCTACTAAATGTTGTATTTATTTATTTATTTATTTATCTAGTCTAGTAAGTAGTTTATATTGACAATACCCATACATGTAAACATGTCCAGTAGGTAATAATAAACATCATTGTTATAATTTCATCAATGCAAATTTTGTCATTTGTTTTGAAAGGTCTCGTTGATATTTGAAATATTAAGATATAAACTATAAAATAAATGTTTCGTTCAATGGAGAATAGAAAAAAAAATTGGCTCCCATTTGGAAAAGTTATTGGCATTACGTGATATATTTTCTTCAATCTGTAAATTATATTAGAGAACAAGTGTTTCCTGCAATTTTTGCATTTTTAAATTTAAACTTACGCTTACTAAATGACTCACTTTAAACGCATTGAACATTCCTTTTAATACAGAAATAGCAACAGTTGGTACATATACTATCTTTGTCATATGAAAATTTAAAAAGCGTTACTTTTGTGCAAGATCCCGTAGATACGCTGTCGACTAAGAATTAAACATGAAGACAAACAACACACATTTGCATTCTGCTTTACAAAGACCAGTTGACAATAGGAATAAGATCGTTGAACATGCAGGGAATATATCTGTTAAAAAAATACACAATCGTGGGATTCACACAAAGCTCACGAACTAGCAAGGCAGATTGATCATGTGGCTAAGCGAGGTGCCAAATGGAAGAACGTGGCTCGGTTACGCTTAGCGATCATTATTTGCATCATTCCTGTTATAGACCAGTATCTGGCTTAAAGTATGGTTTGCTGCGTGGATGAGAATTTCAGCAAATAGGTATTTTGATAGAAAAAAATTGTGTGCAGTTGAATTTTGGCATATATGTCCAAAACAAGTCAATAAAATGCAACTTTCCTATGCTATGTGAAATTTGATAGCTGATATCGAATGCAAACGATGGGAACAGCATTTTACTAAAATATTTCTTGTTAAGCAAGCTATTTTAATATATGAAGTTTAAAAAATATGACTAGAGCAGAAGAACATTGTCTTTTTATTATTCCATTTTTTCTTTCGTCACAACACCTAAGTAAGTACTTATAATTTGGTTCTCACTCCTTTGCCCCTGTTATATATAATGGTTTATTTATGGTCAAATTTATCTAGCAGATGTCAATACATTGAGTGAAATTATGGGTTTTAAATCTATAAAACTGATTGCTAGAGTCCCGCAAGAATCTATCCTAGGGCTATTGCTTTTTATAATCGACGTTAACGATTTAAATGGTTTTATAGTAAACCCACCTTTGACAAGTTAATTATAAAAATTACAACTTTTTACGATTGTACTCTTGTTACATGTACATATTGAACAATGGACATGTAGTTATATATTTATACACTAATAAAGGTATAATAAAAAGTGTAATACCAAAGTATTCCAACAGTGAAGGTACAAATTAATTTACGAAATAGTAATAAATAGGTATTAAAGGCGAAATCCTCTCAAATGGCATTTTTATTTATTCTTCAATTAAATAAATTTGAGAGAATTTCGACTTTAATACCTATAGATATTATTTCTAATATTTATCACTATTTTGTTGACTATATTTATACAGTTTTCGTCAATTTCCTCTGGAGCTTAGCACCTCCCATCTGCGATTACTTCCGATTATAAGTTTTTTTAGAAAGTTTTAACAGGAAATTTATTAATATTTTTATGTATAACTTTTACAGTTTTTGTATAAAGAGTGGTTTATATCGTGAGCATATGATTATGGCAAATATATTATTTTAAAATTTATTACCTATTACATTTTTTCATATGTGTTTTTATACACTGTGTATGTATGTATTTGTATACAGTCATCAATTATTTGTTTATTTATGTGTCTTATTTTTTTATTAATCGTAATGACTGTATTATTATGTTATGTTTATGACTACGTTTTATACTGTATGTTTAAATTTACTATGATTTGCCATATGTACATCTATATTGTAATGTTCTATTTTGTACAACATCCATACAAATAAACAAAAATGTCTAGAATACAAAATAATTATTGGAAGGAAGTTTTATCTGATAAAAAGTTTGAAATTTTTTTATTCCTTCTTTTAAGTTTCTTAGTCATCTACTACTCGCTATTAAACTTTATATTTATACAACCACACCTACTACAAGCTTTATATAGAATTTTTTTTTATGTCTCATTTGTCAGCACATAATACAAAATCGATATTTTTTTTAAGAAAAGCAAATAGCGTAAAGAACGAAATTAATTTTGAAGTAAATACCTTGGAAAGGTCATATTCAGCAATGGGGGTATCACAAGGTTCAGTTCTAGGCCTTGTGATCTTCTCGTTGTAATAAATGACTTTTAACATTTCATAATGTAAGGAAAGGTCAGATATTTAGTTTTTGTGGAATAAAAAGAGTGTGTAAGATTGCATGGAACACCAATTTACTATTAATTTTAAGATAGATATCGTTGTCTAATTTTAATAAAAGTTTAATCATCTGAAACTTTTAAGCCCAAGTGTTTAGCAAAAATTCATTAAAACATTTTAGTGATTACTTCTTTGTCACACAATTATAGAAGTCTACATTGCTACAAGTAATCCAAATTTCTTTCTATATTTCTCATTCTGCCAGCACTTGTAGGGTTTTAACGGATTTATTTCTTTTAATTAGGAAAGTATGGCGGATTCGCATTAACTTTCCACAAAATATTCACATAAGTTGTACACATTTTAAAAAGGATGGCACTCACCATTTTTCACCACGCTTCCCTATTACGGTGTGTTTCATACTACCCTCGTTTCGTATTATCTATTATTTATGGTGATTCAGTTGAGTCTTTCCACCATCAGACGACGTTTTGGCGCTGCATAGTATCACGATTTCGCCATTTATTTATTTATCTCGTATTGGAAACAATAATTTAGTTCATGATAAATCAAAAAGAAAAATTCTCATAAAATTCCTTTATTACTGTGACCGGTTTCGTGAACAAATTAATTACTTCACATCATCAGACACAGGAATTTTTATAAATAAAAAACCAGGGTCGTCAAATTAAATTAATAATTTAGTTATTTATGTATTGGTTCATGATTGGAGTTGTGAACGTTCACTACATTTTCAGAGGACAAACATGGCTCTTATTGTCAGATGTCCTACAACTTAAAATATAAATAAATGCAACATTTTAAAAATAATTGTTTTGTATTTTTTTTTCTCCTTGATATTAGGATAGGTTTCAATTTTCAGGTCTAAAATTTGTTATAGTTTATTTTTGGAAAAAAAATCACATTTTTATGTCATGTTCAATTTCCGTCTATCATTTGTTTTCAAATAATGACGTCATTAATATTTTTAAAATGGCAATCTCCTATTTGTTTTCATGACTTTTTTTAGGAGGTCCTCTAATTTTTTAAATGACAGCATAAACGTTTTGACAGAAATTTTTCGAACAAAATATAATGGAAAATTGGGAAACCTAAATTTTATTATTAACAAAAAGTTAATAAATATAAATCATGATTTATTACCCCCTTTTAATATGAAACGGACTATAACTAGGTATATCCACTTACCTTGAATGACTTAACGTCTTCTCTTTTTATACTCCGTTAATAAAAATGTCACCATTAACCACAAGGTCACTAAAGAATACATAAAGAAATAGTTCATGCAAATTACTAGTCATTCTACAACAATCAAAGTGATTCGTCAGTGTTCCGAGAACCAGACTTTTATTTCGAATTATCAGTAAATAATGAGGAGCGATGCCTACTGTTTTGTATAATGAAAGAAACATTCTTACCGAGTGTCCATCTCCAAATTTAATTATAAAGACGAATTTATACTTGCACTAATTTTATTTTTATTAAAAATAGTTTCATATACTTCCAGAAAGACTTTTACTTACGTATGTATGTATGTAGACAGAATTGCAACCACATAACGAAACACTCCCAAATAGTATTAAATGATAAAATATTCTTATATATAATATACAATAATATAAATATGGGAACAAAACATTAAAGGTTTTTATCAGGTAATTGGACGGCTTACTGCTATAAAAAAATTACCTATTGACCGTCATCTTGCGGCGGAAATGGTCGAGGATCCAATAGCAAACGATTCCATATATAAGCTAATTGCGTCCCCTACATGCCAAATGAACGGCGAACCGATCCGGTGAACCGACACCGCCAAGTACCTAGGTGTCGTTCTGGAACTTGATCCAGAACGACACCTAGGTCAGCCCTTGGGCTGACATGGAAACATAACACCGACGAAGTGGTCAGGAACGCAAAGGCGGTGAGGACCAGACCCTACCCGATGGCGGGTAGAACTAGTCAACTCAACCTGAGGAACAAACTGCTCCTACTCAGGACCGTACTCAGGCCGCAGCTTATGTATGCGTCAGTGGCCTAGGGGTATGCCGCCGAATCGCACAAGAAGAGGATACAGACCGTGGAAAACGTGGCGCTGAGATGCGCTGTGGATGCCCCATGGTTTGTAAGAAACACCGACATCTTCAGGGACCTGGAATATACCCCAGTGTCGAAGATCATCCAGGATGGGGCCAAGAAAATCTTCGTACGAGCGGAGACCCATGCGAATCCTCTGATCAGACGAGCCGTCGATTATGATCCGGCAGAGGCCCCGCGGTACAAGAGACCGAGGCTACAGATCCTGGACAACGGCTAACAGAGGCGAAAAACCCTTCAGCCTAGCCACGATGGACTACTCCAAAGAGACACAGACATAACCCAACAAACACCCTTCACCGACCACGGGGCACTGAATCGGCCGACTGCCGGATCGGAGTCACGCTCCTTTGCCTCTAGCGGGCCCAAAGCGCTAAAGAAGCGCTTAGGCCTTGCGAGATCCTGAGCTACATAGCTCCTCCTCCCCACACGCCACTGCCGGTAGACATCGGCAGGAACGTTTTCCCTTAACCCGACAAACTCCCAGGGCAGAACGGCAATAGTCGCCCTGCCACGACATGGCGACGCTCCCGGGAGCAGACAGCCGACGAAGAAAGAAAACAGAAACAAGAAGAGCGCCAGAAGAGAAAGGCCCAAGTCGGCTGGGTCCAACAAACCAGGACCAGGGGAGGTCTGCCAAAACGAACACACCGTTCGCATCAGCGGACGGGGTTGCCGGTAGAGCAGACCCACCCCTTACGAGGTTGGTCTAGGCCTACAGCGATGCGTTAGGGTAAAGGAAAGTAAAATTTCCGACCCCTGCCATCCAAGGTCATCGTCAAGCCAAGAATATTGGCGCGTATATGCCAAATACTGTCTGACCTGGGAAAGAACACCCGCGTGGCAAGGGAGAGCATTAACGAGAAGTCGCCAGCTGAGAAACCATATACTAGAATTATAGTATATCTCCCAATGGGTAAGGGTGGCTGCAAACAATCACAAAAAATTTTCACGACGCGTATTTTTAAATTGTCTTAAAATATTCATATCTACAGGAATTTTTATTTCGCTTAAATGAAATCACTTTATAAGATAAAGTAGCTTTCAAAATATCAAATATATAAACGGGCGCGAAAACACGATCTACTGTGACGTCATTCTTGTTGTAACCATACAAGCGCATATAACGCTCGCTATCGTATTTATTATTTATCATATAAAATAATGAGTTCCCATCGTTATACGTGGTGTTTGGTGTCGAACTACAAGAGTACAAGTTTGAAGATACCACATAAAAATTCCAGATGATATTAAAATTAGAATGACTTGGTTACAAGTTGCCAGGAGAGACCCAAAATTATTATCGAGTAAAAATGAATTGTATTTTTGTGAGGAAAACTTTGATGAGAGCACTATGCTGAACAATCTTGGGCTTCAATACCGACATCATGGAGGTAGTTTCTAACAATTCTGGTGTAGCATTCAAAATGTTACTATGAAATTTATAATTAATTTTTTTGTAAGGGTTGTATAATTTAATCTAAAGGAATAAATTATTAAGATTTATTAAATATTAAATACGACCCTTAAAACACCTTAAGTGTATTGTTGGTTGCTGTTAAATTTTTGGAGAAATGGAAGAAAACATTTTTTTTATATATTTTATTTTATTATCACTACTACAAAAATATTTAATTAATATAAATAACTTTCAGTGGGTACACCATACTCCTTAAAATATAGGTGTATCAGTATATGTTTTTACATGTGAATATTTCCAACTTCCTTGAAGAGAGAGGCGTACGGCCACACTGGTCATGTGCGAATGAGCATTATCGTGCTTTAAAAGAAAGTACTCATCAGTAAACCCTGCAAAAGCCACCACATGCTCTTCCAAAATATCGTTAGTGTCCGTTCTGGCCGTTAAAGCATCCATCCACGAACACCATATCTGTGCGAGCGGCGTAAGATATGCCAGCCCGCACCATTACAGATCTACCACCAAGAATCATCCTCTCACTAAAGTTCCATTCATGTATCCATCTCCTTGCCTTCTTTACACTATCGCTCATCCATCTGGAGACTTCAGGGCAAATCAGGATTCATCGGAGAAAAAAACATTGCTCCATTGCCCGATATTCAAATTGAGATGTTCGCGTCCGAACTTGAGGCTGGCCACACAATGTTTCCGGAGACGCTGTTGCTGGTCTTTTAATAGATAAATTTGCCTCAACCAGCCTTCTCCTAATAGTTTTATCGCTGACGTTGACCTGGCGCTCTTCTTGGAGTTCGCTACTTACTTGAACGGCAGTCGTATGTCGATCTCACTGGATAGAAATCACGATGATTCTATCATCACGTGGAGTTGTGCTTCGATCTATTCCAGATCGCGGCGTTCTGTGGTATTCTCCAGTTTGTCGAAAGCGAACAACTGCCCTGTGGATACTGGATCGAGGAAACCCAATCTTTCAGCGACTTCGCGGACGCTAAAGCCAGCATCAATTAAAGCGACTGCTCTAGCAGAATCTTCCGATGATAAGGACATTTTCGAAAATTACCATCACTTAAAACAACCAGCAGAATGCAAGCCAATACTAAAAGATGATTTCTCACAATGATTAAAAATATTAAAATTCGTCAGTTTTTAAAATGACAAGGAAGAGAAAAAAATTGGGAAGAAAAAGTGAACAAAAAAATCTGCAAGAATGCAACACTAATGAATCTACATATTTTGTGTACAAAGGCAGTTAAATAAATTCTTAGGTCTTCTAAATTCACTTAATCAGAAAATTCAATTCACATTAGAAATGGAAAATGACGAAAGTTTAAACTTTTTAGATATTAATATAAAAAATATCAATAATAGCTTAGAGTTTGACATTTATCGTAAACCTACTTGCACAGATACAATAATTCATAGTAAATCTAAACAATCATTGCAAATAAAAATGGCACCATTCCACAGCTGCATATAACGTCTATTAACATTTTCATTAAGCAAAGAGAATTTTAAAAAAAGAAGTTAACGTAATCAAAGAAACTGCGAAAAACAATGGCTATAAAGAAAACCTAATAAATAAACTAATAAAAAACAAACAAAAGAAAAATTTACGTAGAGTTTTATGCCGCTTCTTCTCAGGAATGCAATAAGAGATATAAATGTATTAATTATAGGCCTAAGATCAGCAATAGAGTTAGTAATAAACTGAATAAACTGGGATGTAGAACAATTTCGGTAAATAAAAATAATTTAGGTAAAATGTTAATTAATAATAAATACAAAACTGAAAAGCTACAAAAAACAGGAGTATATGAGTTAAAGTGTAGTGACTGTGATGCTATATACATTGGACAAACTGGACGAAATGTAAAAAAGCGATTCAAGGAAAACAGAAAATCTATTGTAAACAATGTATATAGTACGGGCATGTCAACACATTGTATAGAAAACAGTCATTTTATAGATTTAAATAATGTCAAATTACTCCAATCGGATAAGAAAGGAAATAAACTTGATCTATTAGAACAATTAGAAATAAGTAAGGCTGTTAAAAATAAGAAAAATTTAACGAATGAACAACAAATTTTTACCGGCCACCATATTTTAAATAAAATAATTTAGATTTAAAAAATAAAGTAATATTCAACTTATAAAAACATATTTTACAATAGTTTTATAGCAGGTACCAGATGTGGTTATATAAGCAATGAATACAAATTTTACTGTTCAGTATTCCCTGTACTCTTGACAAAGGCCTAAAAAGCCGAAACACGTGTAGTTTCTAATAAAATATTTTTTGAAACATTGAAAAGCAAATTTCATTCATATACCTATTTAAAACAGTATATTTTATTTCAAAATTATTTTGAGAATATACTGTTTTTATAAACATAAGGGCTTTTCGGGTGCAGAAAAGTTTTAACCAGTAGTTAGAACCTCTGGATTATCATTGATTGAGTTCAAAATCAAAATTAATTGCAACCAATGATAATCGAGAGGTTATAACCACTGGTTAATACTTCTCTGCATCCGAAAAGCCCTTGTATTAAACAAGAACTGCAATAAAACAACAAACGAACCAGATGATCATCCTGCTCCTGAGGATTTTTACCCTTTAGCGGATGAACATGCAAACAACTTTAGTCTGCATTTGCTAATGCCTGCCATCTGAGTACTCAGAAGTAATACTTCAACCACAAAAAATGTTATGTGGCAAGCGAAACGTTAAGAATTATTGCCAGCCAAGGCTAAGTCTCTAAGTCTAGGGAACTGTAAATAATAGTTTCTATATTATTTACTGAGTATACAGAGAAAGCAGAATGCAGTAAATATGGTTTACTGTTAGAATTTTATTAGGTGCATTGTAAGATGCTGGAGAGTTATTAGTACGCAGAATTGCGCCGTAGCATGATTTGTTTTTCTTTTCAGTAGCTACTAACCTGTTTTTATATCTCTTTTTTATTTATGTAACTAATTATATGTTTATCACGTGAAGACTTGCAAGTTTCTTTATAATTATTTGAAAATATAATTTAATAATTACAGTTGCAAATGTACTAAAAAGTTGTATTCATCGTACTTTTGTGTGAAAAACGTATTTTTTAAAAGCCGGTATGACAGCTGCGACTGAGTTATTAAATAAGCTTGGTAAACTGGGATGTAAAACAATTTTAGTAAATAAGAATAATTAGATAAAATGATAATAAATAAAGATGAAACTTACTGTGATGCTGTATACATTGGACAAACTAGACGAAATGTAAAAAAGCGGTTCGAGGAACATAAAGAATTTATTGTAAACAATGTAAATATCACGGGTATAGCAACACATTGCAAAAAAATAATCATTTCATAGATTTGAACGATATTAAGCTACTCCATTCAGAAAAGAAAGGAAAGAAACTTGATTTATTAGAACAGTTAGAATAAGCAAAGCTAATAAAAATAATATTACACCAGCAAGATACATTAAGAAGTTTTTACCGATCGGCGATCACCATTATTTTAGATATAATAATTTAGATTTAAAGAACAGAGATATTCAAGTAATAAAAATATATTTTTCAGTAGTTGCGTTGAATTAAACCTGTAAGTCTTGTTTGGCAGCATAGATCATTTGTCAGTTCCTCACTAGGTTGCTATCAGTCATTAAGGCAGCAGTGATGTCTGACAGGTAGTAGCACTGACCACTAGAGGGATACACTTATCACTAAAGCTGGCCGAGGTGGCTGGAGTACAGGCACGGTCTTGCGCTGGCGTCACACGTGCCGATTTAGAAGTGATTTACGCTGCAGTCTTATTTGAAAGGTTAATGCGTGAGGTTGTACCTATAAATTATACATAATGTCAAACGCGCCAAAGGGTAAAAAACGACCGTACGCGGACACACTGAATAAATTTATCGGTGAATTTCCGGATTTATTCTATGACGGATGCAAAATAATTTGTAAAGTTTGCAATCAAGACTTAATGTGCTGGCACAAAACAGATTGTCGTCGTCATATCAATACCGTGCAACATCAAAATAAAAAGAATGGCATGCCTTTGACAACTTAGTTTATGTTTGATTGGATACTGGATAAACAACCATTTCGGGAGTTTTGGAATAAATACAATCCCCAGGTGAACTTACCAAGTCGTACATCGTTACGTAGATATATTCCAGCTGTTCGTGAAGACATTGTAAATGGGATTAAATGTGGATTAAAAAATACACGGCTCTGGTTACAGACGACAGATTGTAAAAAATATTCTATTTTAAATATTATAGTACGTGTACTGGACCCTCCTAAACCAACATTTCCACTTTTACTAGCTAGTAAAAGACTAACTGCGTGTACTGGCGAAATAATTACGCGTGTGGTGTTGGAGACATTCGAAAAATTTTAACTTTCAACAAGTCAAGTATTGATGTTTGTGACTGATGGTGCCGCGACAATGCGCGTGGTAGGCCGTTCTCTTCAAAGAGACAATTGTAGGTTTTTACATGTTACGTGTAAAGTTCATGCGTTACATCTTGTGGCAGAAACGATTCGAAAATGTTTTCCAGAGGTAGATGCATTAATAGCAAATACAAAAAAAGTATTTCTCAAATCTCCTAAACGGCTTCGAGCATTTCACAGACAGTGTACTGGTATCCCTGAACCACCAGAGCCGATTCTTACACGTTGAGGAACGTGGTTGAAAGCGGCTTTTTATTATGCTGAATATTTTCAACAAATAAAAGCTGTGATACTACAGTTCAACCCTAACGAGGCTGTAGTTATTAGGGAAAGCCAGACAAGCTTTCAAGACGTTTCCCTTGAAACAGATTTAAAAACTATTAATAACAATTATAGAGGACTACACGACGCAATAGAAAAATTGCAAAATACTTCGTTGTCGTTAGTGGAATCGCTGCAAATAGTAGACGACGTAAATACACAGCTACAGACTATAAATGACGCAAAAAATATGCCCGTTATTGAAAAATTCGAAAGTGTATTACGGAAAGATCCTGATTTTACCAAATTAAGATAAATTTGTGATGGTGCATCTACAGTTGCGTTAAGTGAGTTCACAGAGTGTTTTACTTATGCCTGTATTACTTCCGTAGATGTCGAACGGTCTTTTTCAAAATACAAACATATTTTTTCACCAAAGCGTATATCGCTGACGGAGACAGCTGTAGAAACATACCTGATGCTATTATACTATAGATTTTCCCCACTTTATGATGACAACAACCAAACTACTTCATAAATCTGCTTAAAAGGGTGAGTTTTATACAAATTTTTATAAAATGTAACATTATTGTTAAAATTTATTTCCATTTATTGTACTTATTTAAGTATTATGATATGATGTAAACATATGACTCATATGACGACTCTGTCGGCCAGGTGACCTCGGCCAGCTTTACTTATCACTCACTGTCTGTCTTACTTAGTCTGCTTAAGGCTAGCCTGGCTTGCTATTGTTATTTGTCTTTTCCATTACTTATGGCATACTGACAAGAACATAACAAGTTCGAAACCGGTACATGTCTAGTGAGGAATTGACAAATGATCTTAGTTACCAAACAAGATAGGTTAAATTCAACGCAGGTCGGGGATTTTGTCCGCTGAGTAGTTGTTTCCTGTAAATCTTATTCAGCAAATCTACTTGTTATTTCTGTACAAAATGAGATTTTTTTATAGCCCTACTATGGAATAGAACTTAATTTTTGTTTTTATGGATTTATTTGCATTTTACTGAAATGCAAGGATTTGTACTGTTTTGCTTACCTAGGCGTATGGATTTGTTCTCTTTTGACCGATAAATTATCCAAACTTCAAACACTGAACAGCAGTTGTTACAATAATGATACACACAATATGTATTTATCATTGTCTAGGGATAATTAAAGTTTGAAACACTCTAATTTGCTTTTGTATAAAAACTCTATTCATCATTATCTTCCTAAAATGTGACAATTTTATGTTTAAAAATATTAATCTTAAGTTTATTAAATTTACACCAATTTTTAATTTTGTTTTGTATTTTTACGCCCATAGAAACTGGATATAGTATAAATGTTAGTAGCCCAATATTGGAGCTTTATTAGGTATCTAATATTGATTTAGTAGTCATAGAATCACATCTGGCATTAAACTCCAGTCGCCTTCTATTATATGGATAAGCTAGTCTACATCTATCCGACCAAATTTGTCAGCGATATTGTAGACAAATTGCGTAAATAAGTGTTTAGTAGTTATTGTATTGTGTACAAAACCGTGCTGTGGTTGAGAAATTTGAACCACAAGAGAGTAATTGATACGATTATACAAGATCATCGCAAATACCTTAGCAAAATTACAAAGGAAAGAGATTCTAAGATAATTTTTTTTCATCTAAAATATTACGTTTGAATACTAGGCAAATTTTTGCTAACTTTCAAGATTGAGGAAACAGCGATACTCTTAAATTATGGTTGAAAATAATGCACAATATTGTGGCTTGTAACTTACAACAGTTTTTGCAAAACATAATGTCAAAAAACAGAACATTTAGGCATGTCGCACTGTAATGTCTATATGATTGCATGTATTATCAGGAATGATGATGTGATTAATGCTCAAAAAATTTGCATTTGTGAGATGATCCCAAATCAGTTGACCAAACAGATGTCAACGACAGCATGCAGTTTTTAGGTGTACGTGGACAATCCTCTAAATAACTCTTCCTCAGCTTCCAGCAACACAAATTTATAAACTGACTTAGTTATCCCAATTTCACTTTTCACAAATTCTCCTAACGTAGACTATCCACTTTTTTTGCAGAAAGTCGAAGAATAATCAAAGAATTAATTTATTTTTATGTAACTTTGGCCAAGTCCACAACACTAGATTTTTTCCCTGTCAAGAAAATAATATATTTCATACCCTTTATACATAACACAATTAGACGTAAAATACATACATATCATGTATATGAGTAGTTATAGAAATAATTTAATTTTACGTTGTGTTGGTCTATGAAATGAGTATAATTTACATGCACATCCTGATGTGCCAATAATTCATCAATACAAAATGCAAATGCATTATTTACCATACTAGTGCTATTATATAATATTATTAATAATTTATTGTCTATTGACGAGGTCATTGATTGGAGTCCGATGCTTAAACTACCAGTACTCCGATAAAACAGTATATTATGAATGCTTTTCTACCATATAAGGCCTTCTCGGGACATTAATTATAGTAATAGTGAGTCCAAGTATAAAGCTATCCAGATAGGGTGAAACTACAAATTCCTAGTAATTATACTGAGCTGCCTATAATAATTTCCTTATATGTTCAATGCACTAATATGTGAGAATTTAAATGGAAGAAATACCACGTACACAACAGCTATGTGTGGGATTGCAATGTATAGCTGAATTGAAAGGAGCCAAATGAGGAACTTATTTTCAAAACGCAATTTCCGCCAAAATGTTTATTAAGATATAGATGGCATTTAACCCGTCTTAAGAATTCTATTAAAAACAGTAAATTAATCTTTAGCAAAACAGTTTCTGTAGTTTAAAATAAATATGGAGAGCACATTTTTTTAGTTATAGAAAAAAAAATGTTCCATAAATACTATTTAATTTAAATTAAAAATGCAAATAATTTATCACAGTAGCAATCAGGAAAAAAATAGGTTACAGTAAATCTTATGATAATTTATAGGTAGGCCAAAAAATACAAAATAAAAAAAATATATAATAAATATATATAAAATTTAGGAAACAGGAAATATTCAAGAAAAAAATGTACCAAAAAAGGATTTCCTTCAATAATAATTAATGATTATTAGGGCTGTCAAAAATGTTCCGTGGGACAGTGGCGTACGCGAAATTAACTAATACGAGAAACAATAAACTGTTACAATTTATAACAATGTATGTAAAACTTACCCTCTTAACTAGCTTGAAGAACTAGCTTGCTTATCACAAACTGGAGAAGATGTGTAGCCATTTTGCAGCATCAGGTATGTTTCTATGGTTGTCTCCATGAGTGATGTTCGCTTTGGTGAAAATATATTCTTATATTTTGAAAACGACCGTTCGACATCTACTGATGTAATACACGCATACGTAAAATAGTCTTTGAACGCACTTAACGGATCTGGGGCTGCACCATCACATATTTGTCTTAATTTGGTAAAACCGGTGTTTTTATTTAACACACTTGCGAACTTTTCTTTAACGCGCTCATGTGTTGCGTCACCTATAGCATGTAGCAGTAGATTTACTTCGTCCACTATTTGCAGTGACTCCGCTAACGACAACGCACTGTTTTCTAATTTTTTTATGCTTTCATGTAATGATTTACAGTTCTTCGCAATATTTTTTAAAGCTGTTTCAACGAAAATATCTTTGAATTTTGTCTGGCTTTCCTTAATAGCTGCAGCCTCATCTGGATTGAATTGTAGTATCACAGCTTTTATTTGTTGGAAATATTTACCATAATAAAAAGCTGCCTGCTACCATGTTCCCTAACGTGTAAGAATCGGCTGTGGTAGTTCAGAAATACCGGGATACTTGCTATGAAATGCACGGAGACGTTTAGGAGATTTAAGAAACACTTTTTTTGTACTTGCTATTAATGCATCCACCTCTGGAAAACCTTTTCGAATAGCTTCTGCCACAAGATGTAAAGCATGCACTTTACACGTAACATGTATAAACGTACAACCTTGTTCTTGCAAAGTGCGGCCTATCGAACGCATTGTCACGGCGCCATCAGTCACAAACATCAACACTTGACTTTTTGACAGTTCGAATTTTTCTAACGACTCCAGCACCACCCTGGTAATTGTTCCGCTAGTACACTGACTTAGTCTTTTGCTAGCTAGTAACAGTGGAACTATCGGTTTAAGAGGGTCCAGTGATCGTACTATAACATTTAAAATAGAATTTTTTTTACAATCTGTTGTTTTATCAACAGATAACTACAGCTGTGTATTTTTTAATTCACATTTCATCTTATTTACCATATCTGCGTGTACAGTTAGTAGATAGTTACATAATGTCATGCGACTTGGTAACTTCACCTGGGCATTGTATTTATTCCAGAACTCTCGAAATGTTTGTTTATCGAGTATGTGCAGCGGAACATCACAGGCAATCAACATTAATAGTAAATCAAACATAAACTGTGTTGTCGAAGGCTCGCCATTTTTTTTATTTACGTGAAGTCCACAATTACGCTTATCCCAGCACATCAAATCTTTCTCGCACACTTTACAAATTATTTTAGCACCATCACAGAATAAATCTGGGAATTCACCTATGAATTTATTCACTTTGTCAGCAAATGGCCGTTTTCTACCCCTGCGTACGTCTGCCATGCTTTATTATTAAATTAATGCCAACAATACAGTACAACAAATAAAATAAAAACACAAAAATAAAATGCAATACGCCCAAGTGACTTACGTGTACACAACTCGAAAGCTAATAATAGACTGGACTGGAGAAAGAGTTTCGCGGTCAAGGTGAATGCCGGCGACAGTAAATACATCTGTAGTCTACGACCATGATACACAGAAACGATTTGAAGCTTTAATGATTATATTATTGTTTCTTATAAGTGTCTACATGTTTGCAATAAAAAATGCTACGAAATAAACCCATTTTCATTTTTAATGAATTTATCCAGGCATCTTTCTGAATCAAATTACTACTCTTTGTATTAAATTATGTAGGATGTACAAGATTTTTTACCAGAGTTATCTCATTTCAGGTGTTTCAGTATGACTTGATTGCAGAAGTTTTACCGTTTGGGGATTATACACGTTAAGTGAATAGTTTTCAGAATCAAAAAAAGTTCTAAAGTAGAAAATAGTCGCTTCACCCCAAAAACGACCCCAAACGCACCCTGTCGTAATTTTTAGCGTTTGTCTCATAAACCGTTGTACCAGCAAAGTATTATCAATAACTACACCAGTGTGTGCAGATTTTCTATAGACATTAAAATAATGTTTGTTATCTTCTAATGTTATATTTAAATCTAAACTATTGCAAAACTATTTTAATTTGACTATCCTTGTTTTTTATTTGTAAAAATGTAAGTATTATATAAAAATGAACCTCCTTTTTACACATTTCAATTATTTAAATTTTACATTATTCTATATTATAATTTTAAATTAACGTAATCCTGATCAATTTAAATAATTTCAATCTTTCTTGTACAAAAAATTTTATTAAACATTTTTTTACCAATAAGTTTTTACTAGTAAAAAATTGTAATAATTGTCTTCTGTATTCCTGTTTTTTTAAGTTTTATTAACTTATTAACATTTATATTTATGTATGTATGTAACCACCATACTCATTTTCTATTGTAGTCCTGTGTCTGATGATGTGAAGTAATTACTTGTTCACGAAACCGGTCACATTAATAAAGGAATTTTATGAGAATTTTTCTATTTGATTTATCATGAATAATTACTCATATGGGATCAACCTACCTACGTTATAAAATAATTATTACTTATAATATTACACTTACCATATATTACACAACTCACTCCAATACGATAACGTTCTTAAGTTACTTTCAAAAACACACCAGCAAATAAACAGATATAAAATAATTATTAATACTATATCCTACAACACAATGCTAAAGAAATCGGTAACAAAACTAAGTGCGGACCTGAAGTATCACAGAATGTAAGTGAAACTCTGCCTAGGTCGCGTGCCAACAAAAACAACAATCACCTTTCTCGCTTTAATGTATAAGCAGTGTAAAACACGGAAAATGTCAAGTGTTAGACATTTCCCGCCCTCATATCGTGTCTTACCACGCATGTCCCGTCAGTAAAGAGATTTCTCTTACTATCACAAGATTAACTTCACGTTCTCCTAAAACATTTCATCTGCCCACTCCTCGAACTAACCTATCAAATGTTGCTCTAATTATTCAGAGGTTAAAGACAGTATTGATATGTTCAATTGTAAAATAAATACTAAAATATTTAATAGATCTGGACTACTTAGTGTATTAATTAGTTAGTAATCTGTTTATCAATTCCTTTTTTTTATTTTTCCTCTCTTTTTTTATTATTATTAACTTGTAGTCATTTTGTGTTGTTAGTTGTTCTTAATTTTTTTTCTAATTTTGTCTGTATTGTGTTATATACTGTTATTTTAAAACTATGTTTTATAAAATAATAATTTTAAATGTTGATCTAATATTGTGTAACTATCGGTAGATATTTGCTACACTATTTTGTTTATATTTTGTGTTTCTATCCCGTAATTGGTAACCACATTACTATGGGATAGTGTAGTTAAATAAATAAATAAATAAATAAATATATAAATAAATAAATACATGTTAACAAATTTGTTACCAAAAATTGTATCGATACCATCGGTTTAACGAGGTCTAGGGCTTTGTCCTAGGTCTATTTCCAGTCGAACATGTGATTTAAACTTTAGCCAGTATTCCGATGACTACGAGATTAAAACATAAAGACGAAAATTGACCATTAAGGAATGATTTTTTACATAAATGATTTAAACATGTACAATCGTAATGGCGATAATTTACTTCTTACACTCGACGAAACAAACTAAAAGAAACGTGTAGAATAAAATTAGAAAAGCACGATTTACACCGTGAAATTAAGTGAATCAAAAGATGATTAGATGTTACAGCTTTTTTAAAATGTTATTTAATCGGTTAACTCTTCTCTTTGATATCCGTACAACAAAGGATCTAAAAAAGTAGCAAACTTAATGTTAAAAAATTTGGTATAGACTATACAGTTTTATGTTTTAATTACGAGATCTCTTTGACGTGACAATACTACTTTGTGTTAACTTATTACTTTATAATTACTAGAAATATAATTATGTTATACCAGATTATATGGTGATCTAAATAATCAGGAGTAATTGCCCAAGTGCATATCAAATTGCCGAAATTTTTTGTCAAATTTGATAGCGTGCGAATGCATATGGACGAGCTTGATTAAAATTAGACAATTTAACATGCACGAGGGAAATTTTGGAGGATTATTTCCCCAAGGAAATTTACACGTCACTCGGTTTATAATGCAATGCAATGTGATTGAACATAATATGATATAATACAATGTAATATGAGAAAATATAATGTAGTGTAATTAGATTTATTTTCTTTTTTCTGTTATCAGTAGATATCAGTAGGTAGCGACAAGTGATGAATTCCAGGGGTGATGTTAGGTGATGTGTCATCGCCTAAATATGTTCATGCATATGCGATACTATATCATACTCTAAGCAATAGCGCGCAAATTCGACGATGCCAGTCGATAAATCAAAGACACCATATGAGTACCATACTTTTTCTCTTTTGAAATTTTTTCTTTGGCGGCCGGTTACGGAGGGGGCGAACATTTTTTTAAATCGAATGGTTACCGATATTTGTCCGCATGGGTAGTTAGATAAAATTATTTTCAGTTTTTTATCTGTTCTTTTTTTCTTATAAATATTAAAAAAAGTTCCTTGGAAATGTTATTACAGTAGTAAATAAGAAAAATTTGAGCTTTTTCAACCCTTTAAGCGGTAGTTTGGGAGGGGTTAAATTTGACAAAAATGTGTGCCAGCCAAGGTTAGGGTTTTTTAGTGCCTTGTGAACCATAAGCTAGCTGGGCAGACGTTTTTCTTAATTCTAACGATTT
Source organism: Rhamnusium bicolor (assembly GCA_029963845.1). Lineage (NCBI taxonomy): Eukaryota > Metazoa > Arthropoda > Insecta > Coleoptera > Cerambycidae > Rhamnusium > Rhamnusium bicolor. The sequence continues at coordinate 310,492 of JANEYF010003706.1, read as the reverse complement.
CTTATCAACATTTCAAATTTTGATCCATTTTTCGCCATTTTGATGGCAAATTACTTAAAAACCAACTTATAGAAACATCTGCCACTATAGTACAGTACTGTACACACCAAAACAAATATTTTGCGCAAGGTAACTAATTTTTTTTTCAATTTCCGGTTACCGTGCGCCGACCGGAAGTTTTATCTGTCAGTGTAATTAGGGAATGTGGAGTACATATACTACCTATGCGAACAAATATCAGTAACCATTCGAATAAAATAATTTTAATTTATAGCTTTATTTAAATATTTGAACACAATATTATAATGGGTTTGTATAACAGATCTGATTTACAATCTTTCATCATGAATAAATTTGTTTGTAAAGTTAGAAATAGAAAAGTTGGGGCCCGGTAGACCCCGTTTGAGGGGACCGATTTTGCTTATCAACGAACTTAATCTCTTCCTTGACCTCTAGAATGTGTGTACCAAATTTGAATGCTTTATCTCAAAAACTGTAGCTGCTATTGCGAACCAGACAGACATACAGACAGAAAATTCTGTCGGTCTGAAATTTTGTGTATCGTCATATTTCGTCGAGATTCGTCCAGAAATGCAATAAAAATTTTCAAAATTTTTTTTCACGAAGGTATGTAACCTTCCTCACTAATGTGTGAAGAAGTAATAAATAAAAAAATACATCACAACAAAATAATATTTAAATTGTCAAATAAATACGCTATCTGACATTTATTCATAATGAAGGTGTCACAGAAATATCAGACAATTTCACAGGTTGATATATTTTTGAAGTTAGGCGACGGTTGCTAGAGAGAAAAACAAAACTTGTTTGAAATAAACAAGCGTCAGTTTAAGTCAGATTATTTGCGTTCGAGCGAGTAAAACCATGAAAATCGTTTGAAAATGTTGTCGGATGATGAATCGATTGACTGTACCCCTCCTGAAATAAGGATGGCCTCTGATGTAGTGGCACAGGGCTTGGTTCCTGAAAAAAGTCAGCTTCGGTACCTGCGGCCTATAGGAAGTGAAGTGAAGGGAAAAAAGTAAATAATTTTAGCTCGAAAAATGTTCTAAAGATTTTGGAGAGCAAAGCAAAGAAAAGGAATCATCAACATTATGGGCAAATTATAGGGGGTTTGAAATGTGGGTGGGAAATAAGGGCGGGAAATGAGGACAGGAAGTAGAGGTATGTAATGTGACACTTCCAAACCTTCAATAAAGTCAGTAATGTCAACATTAAGTATATGTATAAACAAAAGCATATTACTAATATTAATACACCCACTAAATATTTGCCAACTTCCAGCCACAAGCATTTTTGGTTTCATCCACGTTTAATCAGGCATATTTATCATTCAGTTCAGAACACTTTTTTTGTTTAATGGTGCCACATTTTTTGGGATAAATATTTTTTTAGTGTTTCCGATAGCACCTGAACCTTGTTATACTGTCCATTAATACACTTTTCCAAAAACATTCTAAATCTGAGTTAAACTTTGATTGCCTGTCACTATCAGTAATACAACTACTCACACAATTTTTATGACCGTCTGAGGAAATGTGTCTCTTAGTGCTTGCATTGACGTTGCACGAAAGTACTTTTTTATTGATGTGCAATAAAATTCTGTATTGTTAAATTGCAATTCCCAGAAATCACGAATCCAGAAGTTCACTTTATCCTCTGACGGAACTGAGCTAGATATTTCAAAAAAGTTAAGCTCCGTTGTCTTCAATATTTACGTATCTACGTGTTATTCACATAGATGTTGTATACATACTACGTATTTAGAGTGTAATCAACATGGCGTAGTGGGTGTAAACGTCATAACTAAGGCGGATCCGCCTACATATATACATACAATGAAACTTTTCCAAACAATATGAAATGGTAAATTATTCTTATGTGCTATGTAATGAATCTGCTTTCTTTATAGAAATGGGAACAAAAACTTAAAGGTTGTTATCAGGTAATTGGATGGTTTCTAGCTATAAAAAATAATTACTTTCTGACCATCAACTCGCCTCTGGAATTTATCGCAATCTCCCGATCTCTAATTATTAGGACTCATTTGTGGCGATCCATCTTAGTTTAAGAAAGCTTGATATTGAGACAAGGAAATGTATCTAAAAATAAGAATAAAGATGGTTTCAAATACCGAATAAACTTTTGTGGAAATAACACAAAAATTTTGTATGAAAAAAATGTTGATGAAATTTTGTAAATAATATACACTCATGCACAAAATTATCGCATATATTAATATCTTCATAATTTCTTGCAAAACGAAATTCTAATGACTCAAGGTAATTAACCACTTTGTACTACAAAGAAATGTTGATTTTACAAACCAGAAATAAACAATTGTAAGTATTTATAAAAAAAATCGTGAGAAAACTATAAAGCATTTATTTTTTAAAAAATCAATAAAGGAATAGTAATGTGGAGCATGATATTGGGCTATAGCCACTAGCCAGTCTTTAAAAATTATTAATTAAAACGATACACTTAAAGATATAAATAACCGTTTATGTTATATGGAATACTGACTATAGTCTGTTGCTTGGATCTTTCCGCGTATATCAAATTAAATTAAATTAAATTTCTTTTCGGTTTTTTATCATTCCACCTGATTTTGGAAAGACTATACTGATATATTGCAGCAATGTATTTATAATATCAACAAATACAATGACAATATGTATAAAAGAAACGTTGTTCAGTGCTAGCCATTGCCCAAAGGTAGAGTTGAACTTACACACTACACCACATGAATTTTTATGTGGTGTCTTTATTTATGTTTATATTTTTTCATACCTGCCGGCTCTGGGAAATGGCAAATATTTCCGGCACCTGGTAATGATTATTATACCGTACACAACACGCTTAAGGACAGTGTAAAGAATACCAAGAAATTATCCCGTGTTCCAAATTATTTTTTACTAAATTTTGCCGCGGACCACATGGCAGATTGTTTCAAATATCAAATATGTCTATAAACCATTCCGTTTCTCAGCAAATTTATCATACAGATCGCAGCTATACTTTATGTGTTTTATTTTATTAAAGCAATGCCGTTTTAGTCTAGTCACGACATTTTAAGTTAAGACATTATATGGCATCGTATATATATGCGCCGAGATTTATAGAGCCGTCTTTGGTTTTACCAAATCGGAACAATGTATCAGATTATTAGCTGGGAAAATTATTAGCTGGGAGTATTGAGATATTCTTTTAAAAACATCCGCAGCAGCTGAAATTTTATTATATGGTAATTTAGAATTTTTTTATCAACTTCATAAATTACTTTTACTGAAGGTAATTTTTATTATAACAGTTCAAATTATAATTAAGAGAGCGTGGCCACAAGCACAAAAGTATATAAATATCTAATGTGGCCAGCACATACCTTTCTTATACCAGTATATATCATCCTGATGTAAATAAATACATATAGTTTAAAAAAACTAGAAAACACGCTTTTAAAGCACATCAAACTAAAAAGTGAAAAATAATTATTAATATAAACTGAAAACAATAATGAACGAAAAATACTAGTATTATTGTGAAAAAAGCGTGGGTTGCTCGATATACGAAAAATATGGCACAAAGCGCCCCACGCTTTTTTCACAATAATACTAGTATTTTTCGTCCATTATTGTTTTCAGTTTATATTAATAATTATTTTTCACTTTTTAGTTTGATGTGCTTTAAAAGCGTGTTTTTTAGTTTTTTTAAACTATATTTATTTTTCACTTTTTTAGTTTGATGTGCTATGAAAGCGTGTTTTTTTAGTTTATTTGAACTATATTCATATTGCTTATTGATGCTGATATTATAACATATTACGATCCACCAGATACTTCCGAAAGAAAAAATTTTTTTTTTCAGCCATAGACGAGATTTGAACTCACGCTCGAGGAGTCCGTCGTTTCGCGTCGACTAAGACTTGTGCCTTAGCCCGCTCGGCCATCGAACGAATTGAGAATCACGGAATGTACTAACAGTAATAAGCCACTTGCTCTCACGCAGAGGATACGTGAGGAAAAGAAATTATTTAATTCTGGCGATCCTGATCAGGATAATGACAGAAACTTATCAAATTATTGTATTGTTACCGGTTCTTCGTAAGTGTACAAAGTTTCAATTAAATCTGTCCGTTTAAAGTGGGTCAAAATCGAGTCCAAAGAGTCGGTTACAAACAAACAAACATACAAGTGAAGCTAATAATAAAAGCGTGTTAAAAAGCGTGTTAAAAATCATTCTATTTAATTCTTCACTTACCTCAATTAAATTTTAATAGCCTACCTTGAAATATTTCATTAAAATTTTTAAATAATTAATTATCAGCGTCATTCAGTAATAATTCATGTCATATATTTTAATAATTTCTTCTTATTGACATTGACATTTTTGTAACTAAATTAGACATTTCAAATTTCAAATTGGTAAATTTATCCTAACCCCATTTTATGAGGTCAAATGTGTAAAAAATTTCCAATTTACATCAGCTTTATTTAAGTACTTGGAGAATCTGTTTTATTGGCTTGATATAGTAGACATGATTTATAATCTTTCATCAAGAATATATTTTTTTGTAAAGGCAAATACAAAGACGTTTGGGTCTCGTAGACCTCCTTTCAGCTGGCCAATTTTGCTCATCATAGAATTTATCATTGTCTTTGGCCTTTAGAATATGTAGCAAATTTGAAAGCTTGTTTTGCCAGTGACGTCGCATATAGGAAGCAGGTGAATAAATAAGAGAAAAGCGAATCACTTAAAATATAAATATATGTATCATATCAAATTACGCATTGATTAAAATAACTATTACCTCATGAAAATATATAACTATAAATTACCATAAATTGAAAAAAAAAATAAACTAAATAAAACGCAACAAAAACACTGTTAGTTTTTAAAACAGTTAAGAATATAAAAAAAATTATAACAAATAATTACTACACAAAACAGAACACTCACTGAATATTAAAAAAATCTATAACAAAGAATGAAAACAGAAAACATAAAAATAAATAGTGAAGCTCGTAAAAAAATATAACATCAGAACAAAAAAAATTCATATACAGTGTGTCCCCCGATTGAGTTCGTAATTGATGATATAGACCTCAAATTTTAGATTTTTTTTTTGCAATTTGAGGGTTCATTCCTGGTTATCTGAAAAGAAATTTTTGGTGTACTTTTGTTTTATTTTTAATCACGTAGGCCATGGTAGTTAAGTAAAAACTACTTTCTTGTTATGTAAAGTATATTTTCTGTAAAGACAGCAAAATGTCAGTAAGGAAAGTTATTCAGATTAATAAGTTATACTGGTATGCAACATATTAAGAAGATCCGCCTACTTTGTTGATTTTGACCTTGTTCTACTATAACCGCATTTTACGTTAAAATAATTGACAAATAAGTAAATATATTTTTTTTTCGAAATCGACTTACTTAGTGATGTAAAATGATAGTTATTATACAGAAATAAAACATAACAAAATATTATTATATTACTAACTCCAAATTGTGTAAAAACTATTATAAATGAAACAATATCAATATCTTGATGTCTTTAAAATGATATTAAGATAAATATTTTTTGAAGTATACATTTTAAGGTTATTACTCCGTAAGACGGCGTTAGCACGCCTTCGTCTGAAGGATAACCAACAGAAAACTTTAAATCGATATTAAAGTTTTTCTATTGATGAGAACGAAAAATGAAAACACGACATGATTCATCTTAAATACCATATGGATTTAATATATAAAATTACAGGTAATACTGATGCCTATTTTTTTTTATTAATAAGAAATACTAACATTTTATTTGGTGTCATTTTATGAAACTAAATAATCGTATTTCCTATCAAATGAATAAATATGCATCAGTATTGATTGCCTATATTATTATATGTTAAATCTGTATGGTATTTAAGATGAAACATATGTCTTCGTTTTTCGATATTACTGACAGAAAAATTTCAACAGTGATTTAAGTTGGATAGCTGGTGGAAATGGCAATTTTGGCATTCTGTCGTCACAGTGCAAAATAACATGATAAGTCATTTATATTATGACCGTGACGTGACCGTGTCGTATATCCAAGCTCACATCACTAGACATACCTACTAATGTGTTTTAATGTATTTGATTATTTTTGAATACGTATAATATACGCAATTAGACGCCGCCTATGGCCTGGAATTCTTTCAATGTTAAAGCTACTACTGCCGATATCACTAATCATCTGTTAACGTCTGTAATGCCAACTTTACTTTGTCCACTATTTCCAAATAATGGACAAAGTAAACTAAAGTAAATAAAGTTCCTCTTTTCCATCCTAACGTGGGACACACTGTATACACACGTAGATATAAACAAATGCCCACATACACATGCAAAATGTTATATATAAAATATTCAGACACACGTATTACGTATGTCTGAATTTTTAAGAATAATTAATTATGATCAAAGCTGCAAAAGTAATATAATAATTTGGACAGTGTAATCAAACTATGATTGGTATGGAATGAATGGTAAAAATATTTTGTTTATAGTAGTTAATACTTATAGTTAAGCAGATAACTGAATTATCGACATTTGCGTCAAATTGGCTTTTCTCAATCTTTCCAATACGATATAACATATTGTTTAAATACAGATCAATAAGAAAATTTACATTTTCATAAATATATGAGTTTTATGTTTTAATTTTATATACCTTGAAAATAATCCTGTCACCCCCCCCCCTCAGGAACATTATCAATCTAGGGCGAATTCAAGAGCTCCCAGGGAGGGTGCCACCTGACATAAATATTGAAAAATACCTAATAATAAATGCCAGAAATTGTGTATAATAGAAAAAATACAGTCATTTTAAAAACACAAATTTTTTTTATGGTAATTTTAACCTTCAGTACAAATAAATTAAATCGGTAACACAATAGGTAACGTCTACAAGGTACGTAAAATAGAAATTTGATCATGACCATCTTGAATAGGATATTTTTTTTGCGACCAAGAGGGAGGCAATTGCACCCATTGCCCCTTCCTTGTATCCGCGCTTGTTATCAATAATTATTGGCATCCACATCTTCCTCAAAATATTTGCTCTGTACAAAATTTCCAATTCATTTAAATCTGATATCAGTTAAATCTGTAAAAAGGATGCTGTTTGTACTCCGTTTTGACTTTTAGGTTTGATTTATATGAAAATAATTAGCTCAGGATGGCTTACAAAAGCCACTTTGACCAAAATAAAATATTATCCTTGTTTTGAACCTAATTTAACTGCAGTAGTTATGTAAAACTCTATACAACAAACATTGGAATATATTCACATTCTTTTTGCTTAAAAAATCCAATAGAGTACCTTCTTTAATAACATTTTTTTTCTGCATTTCAGGTAAATCCACACGTCCATTCCATCATTTATCTCAAGAATCCAACAGAGCAGAGATTTCTTAGTAAGTTTAACTCATCCGTAAAATTACGTCGAAAATAATATTAATAGCTTTATTATAATATCGTTTATTGTAAATAACATTTAATTAAAAAAAAAGCATTATAACGTATTGCCTGGGGTTAAAAGGTGATATTGGTATTTTGCTGAGCTATTGAACACATGTTGATTGAGAAAAATAATAAACTGCAATATGAAATGACAAAAGTCTAATGAGTTCAGCTCTAGTAATCTTGGAAGGCACAGATTTTGATTCTGAGCAAAAATATCTTACAAACATTTTACAAATTGTTAAAAAGATAATCTGGTGAGGCACACAATTTTTTCAATTTTTTTTAACAATTTCACTTTTTGTAAAACTTCTTTATTTAGTCATGATACTTATGCCTGTTTTTTTGTTTTCCATGTTCCAATACCAAGATATGACAACCTAAATTTCACCACTGCTGTCATTCTTATCTGACTGGGCTAGTACAAAAGTTTTAGGTAGACTATAAATTAAACACAACAACTCAAAACAACTACTTCTAATTACATGCAAGAAAATATTGGATTAAATAATAGTATTCATACTAGGTAGTAGTATTAGAACCAAAAAGAAAAACACAAATATTTAAAAAAAATATTTTAATTACATAATTCAAAATACGAATATTTGTCACTTTTATTTTGAAATTTTAAATTTATAATTGTTTTTGTTTTTTGACCCCCCGATGAATTTCGACAAGAATGAAAGACGTTGTGGAGCGGTCTAAGGGTTTTTGTTTTCTTAAATGTAAATTTACTTCTGGTGAGCCAGCATTTTTTTAATCCCAATATTTTGTTGCTTTTAATACTACCTGTATGAATACTTCTATTTAATCTAATGCCTTCTGGCATATAGCTAGGAGAATTAGTTGTTTTGATAGTTTCTGCAATGGAATGTATTTGAAGTGTTATGTTTAATTTATTGTCTATCCCAAACATTTATATTAGCGCATTCTGATAAGAATAATAGTGTAAAATGTAAGAAACTATAGATATTTTATTGCTATAATATTAAGTTTGAAAGTGTGCTTACGTAATATCCAAATAATTAATTTATTATTTTTTCCAGATATTCATATTACGTAGCAAATAAAATGTCAGATGTTTTAAAACTTACCTATCTTGCAAAATTGTCTGATTTTTTTAAACTTTGTGTTGGAATCAGCCCGCAGTGTTTTCTTGTAATTATCCCAATTTATACCTCGAGAAATTCATTTTAAAAGAATTCTCCGAAAACATGTTGAGCAAGAATACGCATCAATTTAACAGATTCGATTTTTTTTTATTTAAATTAGTGCAAAATTTGAATATTGATCTTATGCATACTTACGGATATGATGACAGTATGTAAAATTACACACTTAAATATGTTAGTGTATGTAAAACAGCGGCTATTATTTTTTTTGCAATTACCCAGATGATATTTATCTGCAAGCCCAATTTTCAACAGGACATGAAATGTAAATGAAAAAATGGTAATTAAATAAAAACGAAAAAATTAAAGCTAGTGTGGCGATATCTACCAGATATTACTTAAATTCAGGGTTGATAAGAAACACGTTTAAAAAAGATAGAACGTCCTGTTTTTTTTCTTTGTTTAAAGTGTTTTCTTTTTGTTTAAACCCGTTTAAAACATCTCGCCAAAAAAAATGTTTAAACAGTTAGAAACTGTTCAAAAACATTCAGTTTCCCGCGCCCCACTATCGACATATTGTTGACCGTGCAGTGTTGCCACCATTGTCGTTTAGCAGGCATAAGTAATTTTGATATTCTCTTTTTTGATCGATGCAATACTTTTTGCTTCCGAAACTATGATCTCGGAAGTCTAGTATTTGTAATATTAAATAACATTTTAAACTGTTTCCATAGATATTACAATAATATGTTTTCTAATTAATTACCTTTTTAACTGAAAAATCACGATTTTATTTTAATTACAAATAATCTCTTGTTTACAGAAAATAAAACATTTTAAACAAATAAATTAACAAAATTTTAGTAAACTCAAAGCCATTAAAAAAACAACGAGCGTATATTTTGGAGAGGTTACAAAAAATCGCAGTTTAAAATTTTTATTTTGTTAACACTGACTTAGTCTTCCACGAAACACCAAAACACTATATACTGCACTCGACGCGCGTTTCGCCAACCAAGTTGGCATCATCTGGGGATGATTAAAACTAAACTTATGCTAACAATTTACCCTATTTATACCTAAACTATTATCACGATTCACTGAACCGTCACGCCAATAACCAATAAAGCGGGCTATTTGGAATAGGCCCTCTGTCACTGTTTATACTATTTTTACACTTTATGATTTCCAAGCTTTCAAATGCATCCAGCTGTCTAGTATTTGTTACATTCCTAATTAATCTTAAATTGCTAATATATATTTTATGGTTGTTCTCAAACGCATGTTGGGCTACACTAGACTTATCTGTTCTACCATATTTGAGATGAGCCATATGCTCTTTGAATCTAGTTTGAATTGATCGTCTAGTCTGTCCAACATATTTTTGATTACAGTCCTTACAGCTAATTTCGTAAATCCCCGACTTTTCGTTTGTTTCAATTTTGTCTTTTGGATTGCCTAAAAGTTGTTTGTTTCCCGAGACTAGAAGATCAATTCAAACTAGATTCAAAGAGCATATGGCCCATCTTAAATATGGTAGAACAGATAAATCTAGTGTAGTTCAACATGCGTTTGAGAACAGCCATAAAATAGATATTAGCAATTTAAGATTCATTAGGAATGTAACAAATACTAGACAGCTGGATGCATTTGAGAGCTTGGAAATCATAGTAAAAACAGTATGAATAGTGACACAGGGCCTATCCTAATTGGCCCGCTTTATTGGTTAGTGGGTCGACGGTTCGATGAACCGTGACAATAGTTTAAGTATAAATAGGGTAGATTGTGAGCATAAGTTTAGTTTTAATCATCTCTAGATGATGCCAACTTGGTTGGCAAACGCCGTCGAGTGCAGTATATAGTGTTTTGGTGTTTCGTGGAGAACTACGTCAGTGTTATCTTCACATCAAAGGTTCCAACCCACTCCAGGATTAAATTTTGTTAAATAACATAACTAATTTATTTACCTAAATTAAAGAAAAATACTTAAAAAAACTTTGTATTACAGATTGAACAGGAAAAGAACATTCATGCTAAATTAATTAAAATTCAGCTGATGTTATTAACATTTTAGAGGAACCTTTAACTTAAAGAGAGTTTTAGTGACAAGAAAATGTCTTACCAGCAATTCCAGCAAAATATAATTCGAGATATACAATAGCCATTAAACCTAATTTTTTATTTAAATTATAGGATTGTTATCTGATATTTATATTTTGTTTGTTTTCTTTTCACTAAAACTCTCTTTAAGTTAAAGGTACCTTTAAAATGTTATCATATTATAATATCCAAAAAATTTGTTTTTCTACGACCATGTAGAATGATCTGAATTTCTAATATGCAAAACAGTAGAGAAAATTGCGTTTTACAGTACTCCGTATGGAAAACGTTACTTTCTACACTAATGTGTAGTGTTATTTTCATTTGAAGTGAATATAAAGTAAAACAAATGTTTAAAATATATGTTTTAAACTGTTCAAAACAACCTTGCTTTACATGTTTATTTGTAGGTGTTTTAAACGTGTGTTAAACATATAGTTTTAAACATAACCACCCTGCTTAAATTGTAACAAACTTCCTTGCTCGCTCTGCCAAAGTTTACTAAATAAAATATTTAGTAAACTTTTGCTCTGCTGACCAAAGCAGAACCCTATAAAAGTATCTCCAGTCTCAATAAAATGGAACCTCATACCAAGGACATATATCTACCCATGCAATAAAAGTGTAAATAGATGTCAGTTTAGAAGTCGTGCCTTTTAAAATGCATAAAAACTTCTTGATTTATGTCCAGATTATTAGCTACCTGACTAGACTCTTGACTTTCTTTTTATGGAACAGTGTACCTCTTCTACAGCGGTGATAATGTTAATTTTGAATGGAATAACAAACACAATGAAGTAATTCACTGTAATGAAGTCGAGCAGGATAAATTAAAGAACTTAGTTATACAGGATGTTTGTAAAAACTTACAAGATGATTCCATGGATCATTCTATAAGGAAAAAAGTTCCTAATAACCGGAAATACTGCCGAATGTAGCTACTGTTTTGTTGAAAATGTTCAGCATAATAGAAAGCTGCCTTCAACCACGTTCCCCAACGTGTAAGAATCGGCTCTGGTGGTTCCGGAATACCAGGACACAGTGTGTGAAATGCTCGAAGCCGTTTAGGAGATTTGAGAAATACTTTTTTTGTATTTGCTATTAATGCATCTACCTCTGGAAAACATTTTCGAATCGTTTCTACTACAAGATGGAACGCATGCACTTTACACGTAACATGTAAGAACCTACAGTTGTCTCTTTGAAGAAAACGTCGGTCACAAACATCAACACTTGACTTGTTGACAGTTCAAATTTTTCGAAAGTCTCCAACACCATCCACGTAATTGTTTCGCCAGTACACGCAGTTAGTCTTTTGCTGTCTAGTAAAAGTGGAAATGTTGGTTTAACAGGGTCGAGTATACGTACTATGAAATTTAAAATAGAATTTTTTTTACAATCTGTCGTCTCGTCAACACATAACCATAGCCGTGTATTTTTTAATGCACTTTTAATCCATTTACAATGTTTTCATGAACACTTGGTACATATCTACGTAACGATGAACGACTTGGTAAATTCACCTGGGGATTGTATTTATTCCAGAACTCCTAAAAATGCTGGTTTATCCAATATGCGCAGGGGAACATCACAAGCAATCAGCATTAACAGTAAATCAAACATAAACTGAGGTTCCAAAGAAGACACGCCATTTTTTTATTTTTATGCCGGTTACTATTGACATGAATTTTGCAGCCGTATTTATTCCAGCACATTAAGTCTTGATCACAAACTTTACAAATTATTTTACATCCATCATAGAATAAATCCAGAAATTTACCGATAAATTTATTCACTTTATCAGCGTACGGTCGTTTTCTACTCATTACGCTCAACATTGTTTATTATTTATTAGTACTCTATGCATCGACCGACAGATAACAACTGAAGTGTATCGTGTCATCGTCATCGTAAACAAGCGCGTGATGGCATTGGTATTACGCCCGACCCTGAATCTACAATCGCTTGGCCAGGCCTAATAATTAACAATTTATACTTATTGGAAATGATCACCTGCATCAAACAGATAGGCAGTCGCGCTTCACAATCGTTACGTCGCGCGTCGAGTTAGTTATAAATAATATTAATAACAGTTACAATGTTAGGCAAAAAGAAGCCTTTGCGGTTTGTGGACTATATTTGTAAATATCTATCGAAATTTAAGGATTTAAAATATGATGGTAGGAGGCAATTTTCTATTATTACAAATACTTCAGTTACGTAAAACTTTTTTAATTCAATTAAATCCTGGTGACTCAGAAGCCATGTGTGAGGCTCAGCAATTATTTGACAATCAAGATATTGAGGATGATATACACGTTATTTATAACAACAACTGTAATGTAGTATTGGACAGTATTCACAAATTAAAAAGTTCTTCCTTGCGTTTAGCATATGTTCCAGCATATGTTCCTCAACTACTTGATAGTGTACAATTTTTACAGTCGGCAATACAATGCGCAATGCAATGCGCAATAAGACTTGATTAAAGGCGTGCGCACTTGAGAGTCGAGTAATCTATTTTCACAATCCTGACTCTCAAGTGACTCTCGTGCGCATGCCTTTCATCGAGCCTTATTACGTATTGCAAAAGTATTGTTGACTGTAAAACGGGTATTACAAATTTGGTAAATGTCCCCTTATATGTGAGTTAATAAAAGATTTAGTGACATTTTACAAAAAATCCAGGATATGCAAAATTATGTGATATTAATCAGTCTCAGGAAGAAACAACTTTCAGTTGAAAATTTACAATTTTTTTAAAAGTTTGCAAATATCACCTCTGCCGATGTTGAACTATCATTTTCGCTGTCCACAAATGTGTTTACAAAACGAAGGAGACAGGAGAAAATATAGAAACTGTGTTGCTCGGGCAAATGTTGTCACATGTTCTCTCTTTAATTTTGTACTTTTTGTTTCCTCTTCAAAATCATTTCCATTTATGTAATTTTATTAAAAATTGTATTACACTTTTTTTAAATTCAAAAATTGGCCATGTTCCAGATCAGAATTACCTTAAGCGGAAATTTGCGTTGATTTATTTTCCCGATAACATTGCAAAACAATGTCTTTGACATATTGTATATACCGTATTTTTAAGTTGTAAATATTAGATATTAGGGAGTTTAAGTTGCGCTTTTGCTGCATAAATAGTTTTAAAAATAATTGATTAATATTAGAAATTGAAATTGTTAAAATTAAAGGAAATAAAAGAGTAATTTCGATATCAAAAATTAAAAAAATTACTGCAATTAAAAAAAAATTGTAGAGAAAAAGGTAAACGAGCAGAATTTTTTGGATCAAAACCACATTCAAAAGGAGATCTTTTTTCTCGACCTGAAAATCTTTTTTTTAGAAATTAGATTAATTTAATAATAATAGGTATTCGAATTTTATGTTAATTGTTGTTAATTCTCCGAACCTCACCCCTGTTCAACCTATCAATTGCCACGATGCACACTCGTGTGGATGTTGGGTTGGCTCCGAGTGCGGATAATCTGAGAGAAACAACTCTATCCAGAAACAGCTAAATAAATTGTTTTCAATTAAAATTTGACATGTTCTCTCTGAGCCTTTGCTGACTGTACAGGACACTTGAGAAATAGGCACTTTCCTAAACACTGTGTAACATTTACAGTTGTCATATTACCCAATGTAACCAAATAAGTGCGCTGCAATTGAAACATGAATGCATTGTCGGTTATTTCCATACACTATTAGACTCGATTGCATGCAAAACCTACGATTAACACGATGAAAAGTAAAATAAATAGAGTTTATATATGCGAGAGAGGGTTGAATGTATACTGCTTCATTGCCACTAAAGGCGTCCGGCCGGCGTGATACAAAGCGCAAGCGAATGTCGAATTCAACAGAGCAACTGTGTTTGTCGTCTATCAGTTTTCTATTATTCCTTCACAGTATGCTACATCAAATTCAGGTTTTGCATGAAACCGAGTCCAATAGTGTATACTCTGTCTCACGTCTTACGCCACAGAATTACTACGGAATATGGCCCAGTATTAATGAATGATAAAAAGCTACCTACAGAATACTTCTCTAGGATAATTTCAGACATCGAGTAATTCTGAATGTTCCAAAAATGCTGTTTCTGAGAAAATAAGGTAGAAAGAGTCGTGATGCTTGAATCGTTGTGCCAAATATGTTACAACAGTAATAAATAATCTTAAAAGTCCCTTTTGATCCCCCAATACACATTTTCCACAAACCATTATAGTTTCTGAAAATCTAAAACATTTGGTGGGAATGACCTTTGAACCACATTGTATATAATATTTACACTAATAAATTGTTTCTTTAATCAACCGCCACGCGTAACAAACAATATTAAAAACTAATAACCATCTGTCTGATATACTTGTACCTATATATATTATGAAATGTCTTGTTACGATCAGACGATTTTCGTAGTATCTGTTATTCCAAATATTATCAGACTAATGTTTGTAAAACAGAACATAACACCCTCATTGCAGCAACAGCTGTTCGAGATTTAATTTTGCACATGAACATTTCTCTAACTAAAGGCCTTCGAGACATAGGTTACATTGAATTTAATTAAAATTTAAAGTGGATGTTGTTCTCGTCTGATTTATACATTTCTGTAGAAAAAGGAAAATGAATAAAATAGACGAGACGTGTAGGTATGTTAAATGAAATGAAATAGTCTAATGGGAAAACTACCTACAGAGCTTTGATAGTTTTATTTTAGTTAATGAACCTTCACCGTAGCTTACAAGGTTTATTTTAAAAAAAATATTGGCTAAGAATTTTAGAATTCAGAACATTTTACTAAAAGACTAAGCGACCTCCTTATATATTATTGATAATGACTAAAGCTGCAAATCGTTTCTGTGTATCATGGTCATAGAGTACAGATGTACTTACTGCCGCCGGCATTCACCTTGACTGCGAAACTCTTTCTCCAGTCCAGTCTATTATTAACTTTCGAGTTGTGTACACGTTAAGTCACTTGGGCGTATTGCATATTGTTTTTGTGTTTTTATTTTATTTGTTGTATTGTATTGTTGATATTAATTTAATAATAAAGCATGGCAGACGTACGCAGGGGTAGAAAACGGCCATTTGCTGACAAAGTAAATAAATTCATAGGTGAATTCCCGGATTTATTCTATGATGGTGCTAAAATAATTTGTAAAGTGTGCGAAAAAGATTTGATGTGCAGGTATAATTGTGATTGTGGACTTTACGTAAATAGTGTACACCATAAAAATTTAAAAAATGCCGTGCCTTCGACAACACAGTTTGATTTACGATTAATGCTGATTGCCTGTGATGTTTCACTGCACATACTCGATAAACAACCATTTCAAGAGTTCTGGAATAAATACAATGCCCAGGTGAAGTTACCAAGTCGCACAACGTTATGTAACTATCTACCAACTGTACACGTAGACATGGTAAATAAGATGAAATGTGAATTAAAAAATACACGGCTGTGGTTGGCTGTTGATGAGACAACGGATTGTAAAAAAAAAATCTACTTTAAATGTTATAGTACGAGTACTGGACCCTCTTAAACCGACAGTTCCACTGTTACTAGCTAGTAAAAGACTAAGTCAGTGTACTAGCGATACATTTACCAGGGTGGTGCTGGAGACATTAGAAAAATTTGAACTGTCAAAAAGTCAAGTGTTGATGTTTGTGACTGATGGCGCCGTGACAATGCGTTCGGTACGCCGCACAGTGGACGGGAACGCCGAAAAGCTGGCCAAAATATAAAGGCATTGAGCTATTCTACTGAAATTGTGCATACAGGGGTTTTTTGTGTCGCTGATCAAGAATCCGCAGTTGAATTTTGAAAAAACAAAATGGCGGCCATGAAATCCCCCCAAACATATCAAAAATCGCCAATTATCGCTGCATTTTTAAAAAACTTTGTATACATTTTTTTTGGGTCGCTGATGAAGAATCCCATATAGAATTTCAAAAAAATTACGGTCAAAAATATATACATAGTTCAAAAAATTATTATTGAATTGAAGCGAATTCATGTTTCATTTGTTTCGGAAAAATTAGGATCTGGGGAATGGAATAAAAATGTGTAATGACTTTGAAAATTAATTTTATTCAATTACTATCTGAATTACATTCATTCGTCCATTCAAAAGGAGCTCACTTTATGGTGCACGAATGTGCATGCATCCGTGCATTCGCGTACAATTTGATCAATATCTCGCAAATATGCAAAAAGATGCAGCTAATTTTTTAAACACTTTCAAAAAAAATGTTCATTGAACACATTCCAATAAGTTTCAAGACCAATCATCACCAACCGCGTAACTTATGGCTTGTTTTATGGAGTTTATGAATCGTTGCATGTACAAAAATGCACTCCAGTTCGATAATTATTTACTAATTACCATATAAATAAACTGATCTGATACTGAGATATTTTAATTGTACTTACTTTCTGATGCAGAATCCATTTTTATGACACAGAAAACTGCACTTTGAGAATTTTTACGCTGCAGACAAAATTTATCGATTTTTGAAGCGTTGCGAGCTGCCGAAGTGATGCGCTGCATGGTCGCACAATAAGTAATTTCCTCGGTCAGGTAGTGAAATCGGACCGGTATTAACGGCCGTTTCTAATGCTAGGGGTACAATTACAACGATTTAAAACGTTTCCATTTCAAAAAAAAAAATCTTTATTTTTTTTATTTTGGCCAGCTTTTTGGCGTTTCCGTCCATTGTGCGCCGTTCTTTGCAAGAACAAGGTTGTACGTTTATACATGTTACGTGTAAAGTGCATGCTTTACATCTTGTGGCAGAAACTATTCGAAAAGGTTTTCCAGAGGTGGATGCATTAAGAGTCTTATATACCCTATTAAATCATAATTCTCGATTATCTCGTTTAAAACTTATCCGATTTGAGTGCGATTTTTACAAGATTTTTCAAAAATATGTATAAAATGTCGCAATGTAATTTTTTTTTTTTTTAGAGTCGTCAAAAAATTTTCGCATGCATTTTAAATATTTTGTATCCAAATTTTTTTAACATTCCGACATTAGTCACTGTTTGTAACGTTTATATTCATGTGACCCAACTCTTGGATTAGTTGAAAATAAATTTATTAGAAAACTAAAAACTGCATATCTATATTCCGATAATAGCTGCCATCTCGCATGATATTTCGAAAACACGGATGCACTTGCATACACTGGACTCGTTTACGGGAGGGGAAATCGGGCACTTAAGAACACGTTGCGATTTGCGTAAACAACAGTGGCGTGTGTATTCTAGAGATATCTCAAATTTACTTATTTGTTATAAAGTGGGTACACTTGATTTCAATAAAAACTGGTACACTTTCTTTTAGCTATGTAAATCATTCGATCTTTGATTGATATTAATAATCTTACAAATGTCACTTTGACGTTAATCAGTGGCGTCATTATTAAAAATGGTTCGACATCTGACAGATATTCAAAAATTACGAATTGTTTCTAAAACTGAAGATGGTTGGTCCATAAGAAGACTTGCTGCTGAATACATTGTGAGTAAAACCACGATAATGACTGTTAAAAACAATGGGAAACCAACCAAATGGTATCCCGTAAAGTTGGTTCCGGTAGGCCCAGAAAGAGCAATAATCAAGAAGATGAAAATCTTATAAATTACCTAATAGAAAACGCTTTTCAGACTGCAGTAAATGCAATTTCAGAGACAAATTTCCCTGCTTCGGTATCTACTGCTTGCAGAAGAATAAAACTAGCGACTTGAAGAGTTGTTCAGCGGCTAAAAAATACAAACTTTCAGAAGAAAAGAAGCAGGGTAGGATTATTTTTGCACTCAACTATATAATCAATGATGAAAACTTCTGGGGACCAGTTGTCTTTTCTGACAAAAAGGTTTTTAAATCCTGTAACGATGGACATATTCGCGTATATAGGCCTCCTTCCACTAGATACGACGAAAAATATACTTTAGTTCCACAAATATTAGGAAGGTTTTCAGTCAATGTCTGGGCTTGGATGAGCTTAAATGGGTTGGGTGTGTGTTGGAACAGTGGTGGTCATCTCAATTCCATTAAATATATTGAAATATTAGACAATATTATGTTGCCGACAGTAATAGAGGTGTTTCCGGAAAATAATTTTATTTTCCAACAAGACAACTGCTCCATACATACGGCCCATCGTGTCAGGCAATGGCTTCTTAATAAAAACATAGAGTTGTTACCGTGACCATCTAAAAGTCCGGATTTAAATCCAATTGAAAATGTATGGGGACTAATGGTGAAACATATAAGAAAATTAAATAACCATCCAAATAATGCCCAACAATTGGAAGGGATAATTGAAGACGCTTGGGAGAACTTGTCGCAAGAAGTTGACCTTGCAAGAAATCTGATTTTGTCCATGCCTGCAAGACTTCAGGCAGTTTTAGACGCTAATGTAGCAATGACAAAATATTAGTTAATTCGGTATTACGTAATTGAAGTTCATTTATTTTATTTTTTTTATTGTATTTTTATGTTCAGTGTGCATTGTTTACATTTTTTGTAATCTCAAGTAGTATTTTTATGTTCTTATTTTAAAAATAGAATTATCATTATTCAGTTAGTATTTTAATTACAACCATTA
This sequence comes from Rhamnusium bicolor, assembly GCA_029963845.1. Classification (NCBI taxonomy): domain Eukaryota; kingdom Metazoa; phylum Arthropoda; class Insecta; order Coleoptera; family Cerambycidae; genus Rhamnusium; species Rhamnusium bicolor. The sequence goes on along the minus strand of JANEYF010003706.1, from coordinate 291,128 downwards.
GTAGAATTATCCGTAACAAATATTATTTTTTTAAACAATAATATGGCAGGCTTGAAAATGTTTTGAAAAAGTTATTTTCTAATTATTTTTTAAAATTCCATTTGAATAAAATAAAAGAGAAAGGTTTAATAAGTTTAAAAACACAAAGAAAACCGATCTCCTCCAAAAAACCCAGGTCCGGGGTAAATCACTTCTTCTCCACCCCCCTCTCGACATGCCTGGCCAGCCCTATTTACAGACATATGCACACAACTAAACTATTAAGATTTTCGATTATAAGAGTTGTAGCAGTTTTTTTTTAAATCAAGTGTACACCTAAGTAGACGTGTTATTGAAAGTGATTATTAGTGCAGTGAGAGAACAATGGGAAAAATAAAAACATATCATAAGCGTAAATACCCTAGCAGAAAACCGAAAAATCGAGCATTAGCCCAAAAGAGAAAATATAAAAAGTAAGTACTAGTGAAAACTGAATTTTTTTCGTAAATTAATAAAAGTAATAATTTTCTTTTATTTCCGGTAATTTCTGTAGAGAGACTAATATAAATGAAAGTTTTCCCATTTTGCCGTCTCTAATATTGATATGGAGAATGAAAGGCTCAATGAAAGGTGAATATGATAATTTTTATTTTTGATTTATTTTAAGCGCAGTAACCTCATGTACAGGGTGATCATTTTAAGTGCACCTTACTCGATTTTTCTGCTGTATTTTTAACCTAGGAAAAAACTTCAAAAATTATACTTATGTGCTTTTTTCTAAGGAATCCGAAAATTAAAAACAATTGAATGTCAAATAAAAAAGAAAACGCCGAAAAACTGAAAAATAAAAAAATTACACCCCGCATTAATATGCGGAAATGGACATATGACATTCCGAATACTGATTAAATATGCGCGTCACATACATATCGTTTACTTCCGGTTTGACCGGAAATTGCCTGAATTTTTTTTATTCTAAATGATATATCCTGTATATTCAGTTCAATTTAAAAAATTTCTTTTCTGAATTCAGCAATATATGTAACATCATCATAATCTTTCATATTTGATAAAAATATTGGAGTTTAAATTTAAAATAACACAAATATATTTTTCATATTATTTCATCGCCTTTTCCATTCTGAGCTGAATGATATGACACACATTGATACTTCCTTTTATAGGAAAAATTTTTAAAATAATACTATGCATTAATAAGAAACGGTAAAATGGAAATTTTTTTGTAGATTAACGATTTAATTGTTTTGTTGTTTAGTTCTTTAGCTATTTTTAAACAAAGTAAATAAAATAATTTCGGTTTTTTTTTATTGTTTTTACATATTAATTGCAGGACAAGGACGCATGAAGGGTAAGGTTAGCTACTGCTTAACTTATAAGCTTGACGCAATACAACTTTTCGTCGGTTTATGTCGTACGAAACCTCTAGTACTCCGCCTCTGATAATTCAACATCACCCGATCTGAAATATTCCACTATGCCGTTCTGTAACTAGAACATCGGCCACCCTCGACATTCGCCGCGATAATTTCGGTTTGGCTGTATATATGCACCGTGGGCTGCGCGGGGTGTGGTAAAATCGAGACTATATTTCACTTGCATCTGATATAGACTCTTAATAGCAAGTACAAAAAAAGCGTTTCTTAAATCTCCTAAATGTCTCCATGCATTTCATAGCAAGTGTCTGGGTATTCCTGAACCACCACAGCCGATTCTTACACGTTGGGAACATGGTTGCAGGCAGCATTTTTTATGCTGAATATTTCCAACAAATAAAAGCTGTGATACTACAATTCAATCCAGATGAGGCTGCAGCTATTAAGGAAAGCCAGACAAAATTCGAAGATATTTCCGTTGAAACAGCTTTAAAAAATATTGCGAAGAACTATAAACCATTACATGATAGCATAAAAAAATTAGAAAACAGTGCATTGTCGTTAGCGGAATCACTGCAAATAGTGGACGAAGTAAATCTACTGCTACACCCTATAAATGACGCAACAAATGAGCGCGTTAAAGAAAAGTTCGCACGTGTGTTAAATAAAGACACCGGTTTTACCAAATTAAGACAAATATGTGATGGTGCAGTCCCAGATCCGTTAAGTGCGTTCAAAGACTATTTTACGTATCCGTGTATTACATCAGTAGATGTCGAACGGTCGTTTTCAAAATATAAGAATATGTTTTCACCAAAGCGAGCATCACTCATGGAGACAACCATAGAAACATACCTGATGCTGCAAAATGGCTACACATCTTCTCCAGTTTGTGATAAGCAAGCTAGTTCATCAAACTAGTTAAGAGGGTAAGTCTTACATACATTGTTATAAATTTTAACAGTTTATTGTTTCTCGTATTAGGTAATTTCGCGTACGCCACTGTCCCACGGAACATTTTTGACAGCCCTACTAATAAGTGCTATGTTAATATTATGAAATCAAGTACATGATATTAACTAAGGATTCATAATTTCGTCACAATCTCGGTACTCAATTTTTGTATTTCTATGTATAGATTTTTGTTATACAATATCATCAAAATTATGTGAAATTAACAGGTTTCATTACACACTGAAAATCTGTTTTATTTAATAAATATACAGGATGTGTCACTTTAAATACACGCCCTACATTTTCACCTAATTAGTCGTAAGTGAAAATATAGTCCTATGTGATATTTCTTCTCCAGTTAATATTTCAAAAAAAAGAAAGTTAATATCGGGCGATAAACTAAGTCATACCTAAGTTTTTAATAACACGATAAAAACTGATTTAGTCAGCTTTAACAAACTGACTAAATCCGTTTTCAGTTAATAAATTGTTCAAAATAAGCACCTTCTACTTCCTGGAGGCAACCCAGTCTAAAGTATAATTTCTTTTTGACGTTTCCGAACATCTGTGGAATAATATGCCTTATTTCAACAGAAATTCTGTCTTTACTCTTGCAAGTTTGCAGGTTTTGTTTGATTTGCTCTTTAGGTAGTCCCACAAAAGAAATCCAGTGCGGTCACATCAGGCGACCCTGTGGGCCATTCCAACTCACCTTATTCCAATTTTTCTACTATCTATTTATTTAAGTATTTTCTGACAAGAATTGTAAAAGGTGTTAAACACAAAGAAATTTGGTATCTCTGGATTGTTTGGATTGGGAAATACGTCTGTCAAAATAGGAATAAGCTCTGTTCAGAGAAATTTTAAATAGTTAGGCTCTGGATAGGTTACTCTCAAGAAATACTGCTCCCATTATTTGACTCTCCACTCTGCCTGTCCAGATATTAACTTTTTCGTATTCAGTGAGGAATTTCCCGAGATCAGTATCTCCATTTCTGACGATTTACATATAAAAGTTCATCATCAGGAAATAACAACTTATCTATAGATAATTCAGTATGTTCATTTTCATCACAATCATTCGATCAGGATCGTCTTCACATAACTCCAGTGTTAGATGAAGTTTCTAACAATGAAATTTATTTGCTCTAAAAACTGTATAACTTACATCATTATTCCGTGCAAGGATTTACTTTTAGTTTACTTTTTTACTAAAAATCCATATTAATCATCATAAGCAAATGACAGAAGTTACATTGCGTCAATTATTTTCTGTTAATTCCATAAATCAACTCTTTATTCCCTTAAAAAATTTTCATGGGAACCACCGACAAAGTTGTATGAATTTTTTTCTGTCTTTTGCCTCCATGAAGATTTTTAACAAAATAAAAAGTTGATTTGTGGAATGTAGATTTTGCAACGAAAAATAATTGCCACGTCGTAGGTTTTGTCAGTTACTTGTGGTGGTTGATATGGATTTTTTTACAGAGAAAAGAGTTTTGTTATGTTTTCTAACGAAATTTTTGTAAAAGAAAATTAGCACCATGTGGAAAATTTCTCGTTTTTTTATTTAGTTATTATTGTCTGCGTTACATTACTCTTAAGTTATACGATAGATAAACCATTCCAGTTTTAACTAAATCTGAGGTTTGTTTAATTGATTCTTTAATGATATATTTTCAACTACTGTATTTTTAATTAAATGCAAATTTGTTCCTTTATAAAAATATGAAAATATCTAGTTGTTATGAAACCATTCTTTGTTTTTCCCTTTCAGTTTTATAATTAACCTCCTTCGTAAAAATCTATCTAAGAGTTCAATCTATCAAGATACCTTACTACCTGGATCGACCGCACAATGCAGCAAGACGGATGTGACTAACTGGCAAAATTTTTTCTACATTGACAGTTCACATACTCTCTTATTCACTGCGACTAGACTGGCCAGACATTAATGGATGATACAAATCGAAGCATTTGTATTCATTTATTTAAATTTATGTTTATGGATTCGGATATGTTGCATTTTTTTTGTAAAACCTCCACTTGTAACTCGTTGACGACCGTAAAACTTGACCCGCATAATTTCTTGGGTTTGTTAAATTTCGTATAAAATGATACAGCTAAAGCCTATGTGCTTTTTATTATTTTCTTGTTTGAATACACAGGGTGTACCTATCTAAAATGTGAGACACTCTTTTGAGAGAGTATTTCGCACATTAAGGAAAGTTTATAAAATATATAAATAAGAAAGACATCTATTGTCCAAAGGGTTAGGTAATCATAGAACAAATATAAAATACATAGATACAACGTGAGAATTATAAATATGAAAAGCTTTATAGTGACGGCCGACGGGTTCGATAATTTGAAATGTTATTTATAGCATAAGATATTAAAATTGGACATATAATATTGGAGATTTTCCAACCATTTGAAAAATGTTTATGTTTAGAGGAAGATTTTTTTTCAATGGGCCTGCTAAAACATGCGTAGTATTTTTAGTCTTTAATAAAATATCAGGAGGCATTAGTGTTAACACTAAAGTTGTCTCATGCAACGATACACCGATTTTATTCAGTGGCGTGTGAGGCCATAGGTATACAAGAATGCAGGGAATAAATTCAATATAGTTGACACCTGGCTACACTCTAACCTGTTGAGTCTAAATACCAAGAAAAATAGCGTTCTGCGCCTTAACTGTCCATCAACGTGGATAGAAGCATCACAAAAATAACTGCTTAGCAGACAATCCGTATTCATGTGCAGAAATAACAAGAATAAAAGGTACAAAATATTTATGACCACTGTGATTAAGTACATTGGTACTTAAATTTCTCTTTCTGTTTTTGAGACTTACTACCACATGAATAATTCTTCGTTATCTAAAAAATGTAGTTAGTTACCCAGTATGTTACTGGAAAAATAAACCTCTGCGCTTGTGACTTTACGTCAAAAGATTAGTTAGAGGATGTTTTCTGGCAACTAATATGAGACACAAAAATAATAATTCCCTACCGTTTCGAAAAACGAATTTGTTTCTTTTTTCAAAGTTATTTATGGTTTTATAGTATATGTCAAGCGCGAAACGTGCCACATATATCATATATTATTTGTTTATAATCCAGTCACAAGCCAAAAAAAAGGGTCAACCTCGGAATGAGAGATAATAAGCTGTAAACTTGTATAAACCTTTATTTTGGCGTTCTAAAAGTTGTCTCAAAAGTCTCATAAAATCTCGTGTCCGCGTCTTAAGATATTCAAGGTCAAAAGTCACAAAAACAGGTTTTTTGCAAATATCTCGCTTCCTATGGTTTTAATGCCATTTGCATTTATTATAAAAATTGTAGAGAATAAAATTCTCTACAACTATTGTCCCAAACATTTTTTTATATACTTAACCGTTTTTGAGATAGAGGGCGGAGAGCGCACCGCGCTTACCTATTCACAGCATAATGCAAGATCAACCTTAAGTTCCAGTAAGTTATACGCCGTATAAATTCTATAAATCAATAAGTCGAGTACCATCTACCACTGATAAGAAGCCTCGCCAAGATAATCAAGTCACACAAGCAGTGATAGAGATTTTTAGTTATATGTATAGAAAATCATGACGGATCACAATTTACATTGAAAGAGCTCAAAGATGTCCTGACAGAGTATGTACCAGATGATAAGATAATCATTACAAAACTTCAACAAAAATATTTGACCGACATAATAATTGCGAGAAAAGTAGGATCATTTACTATCATATCTTTTCGTGATACACAAGCTAATACACTATCAAAAGCTTGGTACGATAATAAAAAAAGGGATCCCGAAGAAGAATGGTTACGGATTGTCGAAGCTGCAGCAGCTATTATTAGGGAAGATATTCGATAATCTGTAGTTGAAACCAAGTTTTATCCACCTCCAAGTAAAATGTTAGATGATATTAGTGAAGAAATACCAAAAACTTTAATGCATTTTTTACAAGAAGTCATAATGAAAAATAGAAAAGGAAAAATAGATAATTTAAAAACGAAATGCACATCAATGTCATGCAATAATGGCTGCGATACGAGAACGGTCATTTTCATCGAGTCCTTCTAATTATAAAAGTTTTTGAAAAAGCTCCCCACATTTGAACTTTAACTGTAATAAATATATGAAAAAGTATTTCTAAATAAAGATATGATTAAAATGTATTTACTCTATTCTTTTTCTACTTAAAATATAATTAACATATATTAGAATATAATTAAAATATACTTAAAGTATTCCACTCAACAATTTTTTGATTACACGGAAAGGTAAGTAATATTAAAAACAAATATATATTCGATAAATGAAAAATATTATTAAATATAATGTATTAATTAATAAACAATGCAAATTATTCATAATTATATATTTTTTAATGATTTATAGACTTTAACAGCGTATTATTTACCGGGACTTACGGTTGACCTTGCATTATGCTGTGAATAGGTAAGTGCGGCGTGCTCTCCGCTCTCTATCTCAAAAACGGTTGAGTATATAAAAAAATGTTTGGGACAAAAGTTGTAGAGAATTTTATTCTCTACAATTTTTATAATAAGTGCAAATGGCATTAAAACCATAGGAAGCGAGATATTTGCAAAAAAAAAAAAACGATTTTTGTGACCTTTGACCTTGAATATCTTAAAACGCGGACACGAAATTTTATGAGACTTTTGAGACAACTTTGAGAACGCCAAAATAAAGGTTTATACAAGTTTACAGCTTATTATCTCTCATTCCAAGGTGAACCCCTGATGTGACTCAGCTATTATGTAACATCCATAGATACATAGTTAATACTTAAAAATTATACAATATTAATTTTGTTCTTCTTCTTCTTTTAACTTCGGTAACCATGTTGTACCAAAATCTACAGAGCAATGGGATAAACATTTTTCTGCAATCAATAATATTATTGTTGACTCCTTATTTTTTTCTTATTACTGTCCACTTCATTCATTAAAATTTTTGCCGAATCCGAGTTTATCCTATGTCCATTTTCCCAAGCATGTTCGCAATTTACCGATTTTTCAATTTCACCCTTTCTAATATAATTAAATAAATTTATTAGTCCAGTAACATACTGGGTAACTAACTATATTTTTTAGATAACGAAGAATTATTCATGTGGTAGTAAGTCCCAAAAAAGAGAAAGAAAATTTTATAGAATGCCACAAAGAACGTTCAGACAATACTGGTACTTAAACCATGAAAGAATTGATTTGATTTGACTTTATTATCATGCCGACAAATGAGTTTTGGTCTAAACTGTCTTAAAACGTTGATTCTGATTCATTTAACAATTCACTAAATGTCTGACGATAATTTATAGATGCAGGATTATTGATTTTGATATTGTCTCAGTCAGATGGTGTATAATTTTATAATTACTTTAAATGAAATCAGTTAATGCATTTGTAATTCATGATGGTATTCAACAATATTGTAATAAAAAACGCCACGGATCTAGTTCACTTCTTTTTACAAATAAATGATAGGAAATATTGAATATCAGATCAATTTTATTTAATGTATAGGGCATATGATTTTTTTATTTTGATGCATTTCCGTAAAGTTCTAATCTATTGATTGTATGGTTCTAAATTTACAGATTTTAGTATTTCAAAGACTTTTTTTTTATTTCATTGAAAATTTTTTTCGTAGTTATACTTCTTTTACACATTTTTGAATAAGGGATACCAACAGGATGAGCAACTGAAAAGGAGATGATAAAATTCTTCTAGGGCCAGATATAAACCAGTCTGGTAGTCAAGAAAAGACCAATGTGGGTTACTACGAAGAGCATATACACTATGCAGAAAATTTTTTAAAATCGTCGACAAATGACAACTGGAGATTCTATGATCCAAAAATAAGACAAAGATTGTTATAAATACTTTTCGAAAAATGCTTCCTAACAAAAATACAGGTTATTGAAAAAAAATGGTTTGTAGTTTCTTAAATATTTTCAAAACCTAGAAAGAATGTTAAATTGAAATTTGGTACACTAAATTGTTTAACTAATAACGACTAATCATAAGTTTGAGACAACTGGCTCAATCCAATGGCGTATGAGCGTTAGATTCAAGTGTTTATGGCTATAGTAAGTTATTAAAAGGAAGATAAGTAATTAATTATTGATTTCGTGCAATTATTTTGCCATTGATGATGGTCTGTACTGCTTCTATGTTAGTAGGGGTAATTCAGGATGAAATCTCCTATACACTGAGGACAAATCTACTCCGTTTTTAATTTCAAAATGGCTGAAAACAACAACCATGCTACTAGTCAACGATTCTAGTTTGGCACTTAAGTTTGGAAGCAAGGTAGTCTAATTCCACCCCTTCACTTGAAAATGATTTGGCTCGTTTCTGTCACACACAATATTTCTTCAATCTCGCTGCGCCACCAAGTGCCAAGCTATAATCGTTGAATAGTAGTATTTTGCTTGTTTCTGGAGCAATTTATCTTGACATAAAACTGTCTTAAGAGACGATTTAAGCTCTTGACTATTGTGTTGACTTATTTAGATCACAGAAGCTGATGTATTGATGAAAGTTAACAAGATTCTCAATCTTCACGAAGGTTAAATTACTGATATCAGTAGCATGCGTTCGTTAAGATCTCCTAACATAGTATATAATATATATTTTCATATAAAAAGTATAAAGGTTATACAGAAAACTGAATCTTTTTCGATATCCTATCACTATCCAAAGTTTCCTCCAAAAAATTTTACTCACCGTGTACATAAATTAAATTATGATTGTCAAACTTCTTTACTACTGTAAGTGTAAGAAAGTAGTTAAAACTCTTTTCATAAGAGTATTAAGTTTTAAATTAAAAATTAAGAGAATGAACATTTTAAAGCCGATAACGATTAACTTTCGTCCTTACATCTCTGAAGCTTAACCTCTTCAAAGTTTAACTAAGTATTTAATATTTAATAAACTCCTTTAAAGGCTTTATTAAAACCGAGAAAGTGCAGTCTTTTTTTCGCTTGACTGTTGAATTATATGTAAAATTAGTTTTTAGTAAAAAAGTTAGAAATCATTTATAAAATGTTTATTCTACATAAAGAAAAGCATAAAAATCATCACATACATTAGACAAGTTCAAAATTCATAAAAAGCTAAAGCCCTTCTGCATAGCTTTTAGAAAAAAATATGGACACATGAACATTCCTTCCAACATCGTCATCTATGGCTTTCCATTTAATGCGCTTTAGCCAACCATGCCACCGTGTTTGTACGACTGAATATTAAAGATGAATGGTAGAGGATTTGGAACAAGCGAGAATTATTTCCATTGTCAGTTTACTCCTGATAGGTTTGGTCTTTTATCTCTTATCCTTATGCAAGCATAAGAATTATCATATTTTCAAAGATAAGATAAGGACGCTGGTCTAGTATGAGGTCCGTAAAGGAGTAGGTTACCACTAAACTTGGGTGAGGAGAGACGGAAGGGGAATGTAACACGTCATAGTTAAGGCTGGACATTTTCCAGATTTTAGTACTCGAATATTCGTTCGAAAAAATATTCGAATATTCGAACACTCCGGATATTCGAATATTCGGATTATTCGAATATTCGGATTATTCGAATTATTCGAAAAGGTATTCGGATATTCGAATATTCGGACATTCGAATTATTCGAGTATTAGGATATTCGAATAATTCGAATATTCGATTACTCGAATAATCCGAATTATCCGAATGTATATCAGAATAATTTGGATCCTCGAATATTCATTATTAATAGGTCTAGCAATGAATACTAGTGAATAGTGAATACTCTATTTGAGTATTTGGTTAGATAGACCACTATAATAGTCGTGACGTAATCTACTAAGCAGGCAATTTGATTTACTTTCCATACCCACAATAGGGTATGTCTCCTGTACATGTGCTTTAAGGGTCAGAATTATTTAGTTATTATTTTATTTTAGGATTGAGGCGCTATTGTTCACATTTAACTATTGAAGCTTAAATAAAAAGAAAACAGAGCTAGTTTATTATACTTCTGTGTCATAACTATTTTTCCTTTTCGAAAAAAATAAAAGTGCTCTAAAATTAGAATGTTTTTAAAAAAGACGCAGATTGTGAAGGTAAAACAAATACATGAAAAGTCAATAGTTAAATATTTACAGGTTTTCTAAAATTTAAAATTTAATTTTAACCCCGCCTTAGTACAGTAAGAATAAGGTCGAGGCGAGAAAGAGATGGAATAGTTTGACTGGGAGTAAAACGTGCCACTAATATGGTCTATTTATATATTTGGATTTTAGAATAGGTACCTACCTACACCTACTATCTACCTACTTTGGTTGGATGCATCTGCATACTGTATTCGTACATAATTTAATAATATATTTTAATATTAAAATTTACTCAAATATAATCGAATACTCGAATATATTCGAGTATTCGAGTATTCGAATATTCGAGTACTCTAGTATTCGAATATTCGAATATATTCGAGTATCCGAATATTTCGAATATTCGAATAATTTCCCATTAGAATAATTCATATTCGAATACTCGAATATTCGGATACTCGAATTATTCGTATTCGATTCCCAGCCTTAGTCATAGTGTATGCCGTGTTGTGAATCATACGTTTGTTATGTTCATTTTATAATCATTTTATGTGGTTATTTGCTATTATTTTGATAGTTTGCTTATAATTATTATTAGTTATGTCATATTAAATTATTATGGACCTCTTTTTACAGTTTTTACGTGCTTTTTTGACATTTTAAGATTTGGATTTTTATATAAAGGACAATATTTGGTTTAAATTACATTTATTTTGAGAAGGTATGTACAATAAGATGAAATATATTTATTTTGAGGAGAAGAAATATCCAGTTAATAATAAATAATTGTTTTAAGTTGACTGGAACTACATATATCCAGTGTTGCTATTTGTAAGAGTAATGCTGAGAGAGCAAAGAAGAATGGAGAAAAAATATCATTTTTCTCGTTTCCTACTGACATTTTATGTTAAAGAAAAGGAAAATTTAACCCCGATAATGGAAGACTGCAATAAACATGTTACAATTGATGATTTTGAAGATGGATTGAAATCAAAATTGAAGAAGTGTATTGCCAAAAAAACTAAAAAAAAAAACTGGTAGGCAATATAAAATTTATCTACTAAGAAATAACTTGTGGCTAATTTTATTATGTTTAAGCTATTCCATCACTTAATTTGTTGCCTGAAATTTTAACAAAAATGTCCATCCCAACTGCAAGAGGTGGACGTGTTAAAACTATATAGAGAACGCAAAGAGATCCTTAAACAAATTTTGTTGATAGGAAATGTGGAAAACATTCCATCCACAAGTAAAGGAAATCCCCATGAAGCTGCATATGAAGATTTAGTACGTAATTATAATATAAAGGAAAGTTCGAGTTGCAAAAACTTGTTAAACAATATGAAGAACAATTCAAGAGTAATAGAAATGTGGGTAAAAGTATGCCAGACCGCGTCAGGATCTCGAATACGTGACTCGGTCTGATATACGGAGATGGTGGTACTGTACAAATATGACACTATAGACCGAGTTATGGCAGTCAATGTAGTAAAGAGATTGAATTCTTTATATATTTGTTTTTTATTTATCCTAATGTAAAATACCTTACTGTTAATAAAATATTTTAAACATGAAGTTTCAATAATCATTTCTGCATAGAAAGATAGAAATACTAAATAATATAATCTCAGAAATCACCAAAGTACGGGCCTTTACTGGGCTATTATTCAGCTAGCATCTCCAGTAAAGGCCCGGTAAACAACCAGCGTTTGGTGTTTACTGGGATACAACTAAAAGGATTTATTTAACTGCTAAATAAACTACTTATTAAAATTTGTTACTAGTCAATTAGAAGAAGAATAAGTGTAATATGTTATGGTAATAATTAAATTAGATTGATTACGAAACTATTTAGCTATTTTATATATGTTATTTTGGTAATATTTCCTAAATATTTAATTGGTGAAATAGTTGTTAGTTTTCCCCTTTTCTTCTTTTACATAATATTTATAAAGGACTATGGGTTATTTACAAAACTGAAATCAGTTCTTGGTTACAGGACAAGGTGATCCTTATAAGTATATCGAGAAAATTCAGGAAATGCTGCATGAACCAATAAAATATCATATACCAACACCAAATAGTAATGTGTTACGATCCGAATATTAAGATTCAAGTGTTTCAAGTGACTCGTAATATCGATACATTTTTCTATTCGATAAGAAAATGTATTCGATATTTTATTCGATACATTTTAGTATCAAATAATCCGATATTTTTATTCGATTCTGCCCACCACTACTTTACAGACCTCGGGTCTAGTCTGTCTCTTATCAACCAGTCTGCCTCATTTTCTGATTCTGCAAAAATAAGGATTTTTTGACTTTTGAACTTCAGTCGTGTATCTATGACCAAGGGTAGATGAAACAGAATTACGGCAGTGCGAACAAATTGGTAATATGTTTGAACTTTCAAGGTAAAGACTATGTCAAGGGTAATAACAGTATACAGCCGAGCTGGTTTCTGGTAGCTTCACATAGTGATAAGAAATGAACACATTGGTTTAAATGGACATATTCAGTACATCTCCTAACTGGTCGCTTTGTAGCTCACTTCTCGGCTAGCTGTTTTCGTCAAAATGAAGTAAAGCATTTTATCAGCTGGCTGAATAACAAAACATTTCCCCTCATATGATGTGGTTACGAGAAATTAGTATATTACTACTTGAACGATAGGGTTGCAAAATTTGTAACTTCATTTACTACACGATGGTCGTAGAAAAACTTATAAGTTCCATTCTTACTAGAGATCCTACATGAAAACAGACACATCCAGATGGTGATATTGACCATAAATTCTTTGTTCTTGTTTTAGGGGATGCACATGATATGTACATGTATTAATTATAATTCTTATACACACCACTTTCCAACAACAGGTAATCTTCTTCACTACTACCATCGGTAAACATAGAACTGAACTAAATTATATAACAGTATGAATGAAACTAAAATTTGTTGCATTCTGATATACTAAGATTTTTGCTGCTCGATAAAAAATGTACTTGTAAATACATGCAATGGTAGCCTACACTACACTTATTTCTTTATATTACCTGCTAGGTTACCAGTAACCAGATCGAACTACGTACTGTTATTACCCTAATGGTGCATACCTTGTGTATTTTACAATATTATGTCACTGAATTTATTCATCTTTAATGCATGGGAATGTCAGCGGATGATGCCAAACCACTATCCAGGTCTATCTCAAATTCAATACCAATAGTCTGTAACAAATGTTTATCCAAGGAAAGCAAACCAGATGCACTGATGAACCTTTTCTGAAGAATCAATGATAAAATGGAAAACTTCGAAAATCGACTTTCCAAACTGGAAAGAACAACAATGCAGCCTTAAAAGGGAAAGAATTTTCGAGAACTGCGTGCAAGAAATTACTGTAAGATTCAAAAAACTGTATAACCTTATTACCATCGGCTTGCTAGAGCCCACCGGTAGAAACACTGAGGAGGAAGATATGAATGCAGACTTACTTGATCCCGCTACCACCATATCTTCCGCAAATTATTAAGGAACAGCACATTATCACTGGCCACTTATGCTTATATTAACTTTCTAATCCAAGCTCATAAGTTTTCTGATACCAAATTACTCTAAAGTAGAAACTCTAAACAGAGCAGTTGAAGCATCATCTGCATTTAAATAACCTCTGACTAGAGCTGCAAGAGCGCAATGGTAATAGGACCATCCAAAAACTAACTGTTCCGCCTTTAAAATTTTGCCAAATTGTTATTGTTTATACAAATATCATTTTCTCCTAGCCAAGCACAATGGTTGTGTTATATGTAGCCGAATTTTGTCCCAAGATTATCCTTGTTAGCGAAACATGGTTTTTGCATTATATGATTAATGCTGCCTACACGACGAAATATACTATCCAAAGTATAATTTTACATTTCATGTGGACTCCTACTTGCGTGGACATGAAATGAGGCTAAAATTGGAAATGTCACTTTTGGCAATATTTCTTACTCAACAAAGTGTTTGCTAGTGAATCTACTCAGTAGCACGGGTATCCCTGTGGTATCACTTGTATCTTCACCTTATTAGTTTTGCATTTTTTACTCTGTGCGTCGTGGTGTCTGTCTTCAATCATACTTGTAGATTCTGAAAAGATGCATATGAAAGAACTTAGTCCTTTGAACAGTCTCTTATCAACGAACTCATAGTTTTGTGTTCAAAACTGTGTCATTTTGATATAGTGGTGCCGATCATGCTTATAATAGATTTTACATAGACCAGGCCGCAGTCACTTGGGACATTCCCACACGACCACTGCAATATATGAATACAGGTAGAGTTATATTCCTTTCTAGGTAAATAAAACAATAAACTCATAGCTATAAGTCGGTCTGTAGTTAATTAAGTCATTCTAAGCGTGTACGTATATAGACATAAATTATTACATTGGTAATAACTAGTAATAAGAATTACTGACCATTTATTTTTATAGATGTTGGGAAGCAAATATCAAAGCTGGCGTAGTGGGCTGATACACGCTTGACTGATGCAAAAGTAGGTTGACAGTGTATTCAATTGAGCGCTGTAACATGTTGCTATTTGTGTTATACAACTGTAAAATCCTCAAAAGGCATTTACAATGCTACAATTAATTATAACAAGAATAGTGTATGTGTGGGAAATTTATATTCACCTGCATGTAAAGTAAACAGCAAATATTTATTAAATTGAAGTAAAATAAAATATATTTGACTACATCATTTAGAGTAGTATATTTTTTTTATGAACTTTAATAGCAATTTGCTATCAAAAATGTAATGATATTTTACTATGTTAAACATATTAGAATAAACATAAAAATAAAGGTCACTATTATCCTGGAGTCCATCCAAGTATTTTCGGATTACACAAAGCTAGGCTATGGCAAAGTCGTGTATAAGCGCAAGCGAATATAATGGGAAAACAGAGAACATATTCTATAGCCTATTTTAGTTTCTTGCAATAGCCTAATTAGAAAATCAAATGGATATATTTTTTTATGAAATGATAAAAAGAGGAGTGGTTTAACTGGTTTTGGAATATTACAGTTATTTGTAAAAATGCTTGTAATCTAACATAAGGTAAGAGTACGTGGATTCTTGCACTTTTTTAAAATGTGTAGTCAAAGAAACCTATTGTAAAATTGTAAAAATATGATCAACCATGTATTCGCAACTGATATGATAATAACTAAATTTTACTATTACTTTGGTGTACAACAGTATTATCATAATTAATTTCAACAGATAGATATCCTGAATTCTTGCGTAAAATTCTATAAAATTCTACATATATTTATTAGAGTTAGAAAGAACTACCGTAATCTTCATATTTGGGCACACAGAAATTCTCAATAAATTTGACGGTGGTCATTTCAAAATAAATTCAGTACGAATATTTGTCTGGGGGTTTTTTGTAATAATGTTTATAGTCCACATTTGCTAACCACCAGATTAAACTCGGAAACATTCCTTGAGTTCCTTACCAATGACTAACCTAATTAATTGAGGATTTACGAGTCGATTTAGAGATATGAAAGTTGGATACAAATGGATAGTGCTCCATCGCATTTTGGAATAGTTGTAAGAGAATGGTTACTTAACAAAGTATCCACAGGATTAGATTGGTTGGTTATAAGAATAAATGTTACGCATCACAAAATGATAAATGACATTGGATCACTAGCCTGGCCAGCCCAGGTCACCGATTCTTAACCCACTGGACAGTTACGTTTAGTGATATTCAAAATAAAAGGTTTATGCTAGTCCAGTATTAACATGAGATGAATTAGTTTTAAGGATTGAGCAAGCTTGTCATGAGATGTGGCAAAGTCCATTATAAAATATTTGCCGCCGTTACTTCATTGATTCGACGGTGTTTGATATGCATTGAGGTAGGGGATTGCAGTTTGCATTTGCATTTTTTATTGCTGTGGGTTAAGCTTATAGGGGATAGGTACTACTTTAAAAAACGCGCCTTGTATTCTACCTCTCTCAGGATGGTGTGGAAATGAGTATTAGATCTTCGTTGTTTTAGCAGGAATCTTTGTATAACTTTTGTTAAAGAAAATCTCTATCGAAGAATTGTGAAGGTCTGGGACATACTATTATTAAGTTGTGGAATATGACCAAAAACGTATGTATGTACAAGAGACTAAAAATAAATTAGAAAGGCATGTTTTATAAAAAATTCCTAAAACATCCAGTGTTGTACACGGTTATTCATTATAAATTACCCACCCCTTATCATCGTTATTAATGCCTATAGAAAAAAGTTTTAAATAAAAGTTGTGTGGTTACGACTGCATTTTGTTAAAATGCTATCAAAGGTGCATAGCAGCGTGCAGATTTCCAAGGTATACAAAAAAATATTTTTTTTAAATGAGATACCCTGTATACTATTAAATTTTTGGAATGATCCTTTGTTCCTGATTTCAAAAATATACCATATGTTACTCCTACAATATAATCAGGAACAAAGGATCATTCCAAAAATTTAATAATATACAGGGTATCCCATTTAAAAAAAAAATAATACATTTTTTTGTATCCCCTGAAATCTGCACGCTACTGTACTTTTGATAGCATTTTAACGAAACTCAGTCATAACCACATAACTTTTATTTAAAACTTTTTTTTCTATTGGCAATAATAACGATGATAAAGGGTGGGTAATTTATAATGAATAACCCTGTAAAATATATTTCCAGAAATAGGATATGTTACCCACGTCCAACGACTTTCTGTTACTATTTTTAACTAGAATCGTTAATGCAGATTTATATATAAAGATGGTATGTCAAACTTCAAAAAAATAGCTTTTCTTATAGCGGAAATTCGATTTATTTTTACATCAGACGTTTCCGCCTTGAAAACGAGAAGTGAGAAACTCACCTTGTAAATGCAATACAAAAAATAAACTTGCAGCCAACATAAAATCTATACGTGGTAGAAAGAATTGTTATCAATTTCAGATTCAGCATGTCAAAATTAGTGTATTTTTCTAAAAAAAAAAAAAAATTCTTGGCAATTGTAGATAAAGATCTTCCAAGAACGACTAAAATAAAGTCAGTGGCTACATCTCATTTTATTTTTATGTAGTCATATAGTTCACAGGAAAAATTATTTTTGCACACATAATATATATCGAACAATGAAAAATACAGTATACCTATGTAAATTATCAAGTCTACACGAATTAGTTGACATATTGTATATTGTTTTGATATCTATGAGTTTCTAAATTTCTATCGATATTTTTTATAACAAATAAAGTAAATTTAACACCGGTTTTTACAATTATCAGTGTTTCTCTAAATATCTGTTTCTTATGGAAAGTGTACGTCTCCTTTGTAAACAAGTCTCTTTGTAACGAGACAAAAAACACAACACAGTTCATATCTAAGAGATTTACTTCACTAACAGCGACCCTTTGACATAAAATCCTATTTCATACCTAACAAACCCACCAACTCATAAACGTTTAGAATATCTCAACAAAACCACATAATTATTATGCTTAACTAAGAGAAATACCGTCCCAGATTTACCGAGAGGCATTTTAAGGTGTGAATAAAAATGAGGAAAATAGTGGAAACGGTACTCGAAGAAGAGATATAAGGTCAGACGTCAGACGGCAATGCAGAATACTCGAGTGACTCGTCTTTAGGTACCGTTCGTTATTACACAATACTTGGTAGGTCACTACACAAAACTAAACAACCGAGTTACGCATTTCAATTCAGTTTCTTTAAATACACGCTGGAGTTGAGAAATGTTACCATTCAACCGTATAATTACCGTTTTTTTAACAGCTTGTTATTACCAAATTTTTTATCAGCTCGAGAGATGCCATTGCAGTGCCTTATACTTTAATTATTTGAATTCTATCATCATCATATACCAACAAAATATGTACATATATCATTATTATACAACGTGAAGATTGACGTTTCGTATTGTAATTTTTGCGGGTAATACCAAGTGCACAAAAATTACGTTCTAAAAAAAAACCGTATGAATGTATATTTTCTTCGTTGTTTTAAGGTCAAAATATGCGGTTTTCTATAGGCAATACGCTTTTTTCAGAATTTTCTGGTTGATTTTTATGCACGAATGACCAATGGTATTCGGTAGAGAATTTCCAGAACAAAAGAGATAAACACATTACTTTTTTTTAGTTTTTTGTTTTTTTTTATTTATTGTAATAGTATAGTTGTTTTTGTAATTTATAACGTAATGGATCTGAACGTTAAGGTTTAACGCGTCATCTTGCGTGAGCGACCAATTTTGCGGTGTGGGCGACACGGCCGGTCACATATCCGTGGTTTATTGATACAGGAGCGAGAGGGTGAGTTGCTGACAAAACTTTTAATATATTGTCCCGAATTCCACGCAGACGAATTCGTGGGGAAATAGCTAGTTACGTATAAATAGAGACCGGATATAGATCGAAGATAGCAAAAAATAATATTTAGGATTTGTAATATTTACGCATAAAACAGTAAATTATTTTCCATTGCTTAGACATTAAGTTAGTGCATAAGTAATATTACATAATATGACTAAATTATCTTTCATTTGTCTCGAGAGTAGGGGCTTTTTTTCATCTGTTGAGAAATGTAAACATCTCAATAAACATTTGCATGGATTCACTACGGTTTATAAAATAAAACTTTTGTATTTATCGATGTTTGAGTTAGACATAGTGCGCGATAAGTGTATCCCTCTGGTGGTCAGTTCTACTACCAGTCAGACATCACTGATGCCTTAGTAATTGATAAAGCTGGCCGAGGTGGCTGGTGTACAGCCACGGTCTTGCGCTGGCGTCACACGTGCCGATTTAGAAGTGATTTACGCCGCAGTCTTATTTGAAAGGTTAATGCGTGAGGTTGTACCTATAAATTATACATAATGTGAAACGCGCCAAAGGATAAAAAACGACCGTACGCGAATTAAATAACTTGAAACTCGAACTTGGTTTTTAAAAAATTTTATTTTATTATAAAAAAACACAAGTTAAAGTAAACACAAATAAACTGAAGTAATTCGTTAAGCGACAGGAGAGGAATGATAGTAACTGAGTCTTAATTTGGAATACAGTGGTATATATAGTTACAATTTGACTAGCACAGCAAGTGCTGATATAAACAATAGCCATTCATTACAATGATATTACTCCTCCCTTCTTAGATCGGAAATAAGGGTGGAATCCTTGTTGACGCCGGATCTGGGGTCGTTTCCTCTACCATACTTCCAGTAGGGTTGGTGCACTTGAATATGGTATTTCTGTATTGAAATATAAAGTATCCTATAATCATAACAACAATTAAGAAAACAATAATTATCATAATAATATTTAGGCTAGATTCGTTTTCTTCATGTTTTAGTGGTCTAATTTTCATTTTATTATAGGTTGTTTGAATTTTAGAAATTTCATCCAATTTAATTTCTTGTAAGTGTAGTCTTTCTGTCTGCTTGTGTGATGAATTAGGAATTTGAATTTTTTGGTATTCTAGTATCTTCTGGTATCTTCTATTTCAGGACATTCGTCGTTCATGAAATATTATTTCAGAGGGCTGATTAATAGGAAGGGTTTTTCTTGGTATTATAATTTGGTTCTCTTTAGGGATAGGGAAAAGTTTAAAATAATCATATTTTCTTTTTCTACTAATGGAAAATAGATTGCTATTATAATTTTACCTTCTTTATAGAATTACTGTGTACTAGCAATTTTGTAATAAGATTGCATATTGTTAAAATTTGGCAAATATTTCTGAATATTTTTTTATTAATATTTCTAGATTATCCATCGGTATTATAGATGGTTGTAAAATATTTAACTGTGCAAACATAATTGTGTTTTCTAAGTTATCTAAAATTTCATTTACTGTATGACAAGTTAAAGTTATTAAATTGATCGAACTAAATAGCTCTCAAATTTCGTTCATATTTTGAGGTTTATTTATTTTATTTATTAGTTCATTAACCTTATTTTGTCAACGTTTTTTATCACGTCTTCCTGTAATTGATTTTGATTATTTTCTTTCTGGTTTTATTTTTGCTTTGTGATAAGTACGGCTAGTTGATGTCTGTACTTTATTGTCTAAATCGGCTACTACTGTTATTTGTTTATACTTAGGTAGAATTTTATTTCTAGGATCAGCTTGTAGATATACAGGGCGTTCTACATGAATTGGACGTGGATCTTGTCTATCAGAATTAATATTTTCTAAATTTTGTTTTGCTTTATCATTATTTTGTTGTACTATTATATTTAGGGTTTTAATATTATCTACATGTTTATCGAGATAATCATTTACAATTTGTTCGTCTGAAAGGTCGAAAGGGTCTGTTAGATTTTCATTGCCTTTAGTTATTTGAAATGGTGTAAACTTTGTTACAGAGTGGATTGTATTATTATAACCAATAAGTGCGTATTTTACTAAAGTTTTTATATTTTTATTTGGTTCTTCCAAATTTAACGCTCTTAATTGTTCTAGTAATGTAGAATGAAAACGTTCTACAGGACTATTACTATTTGGGTTGTACGCTGTTGTATAATGAATTGTTATTTTATGTTTCGTACAAAATTGTTCCATTAACAAATTTTTGAATTCAGGGCCTTGATCACATGTAATTATTTTTGGTAAGCCAAAGTGTGAAATAAATGTTAACAAGTTATCTAATATATCAACTGCATTAACTGTTGATGCATATGCTTGAGCAAAACGAGAAAAACTATCTAAAATGGTCAAAAACGGTTGGTTTTTTACTTTAAACGTATCAATATAAATATGTTCAAATGGATACGTACCAATGGGAGTGGGTTTAAATTTTAAAACATGTGGATGTCTTTCATATTTTGTTTTTTGACATATTTCGCAAGTATTTATATAATTTGTTACGTCGTTATTAATATCTGGCCAATAATAAGATTTTAAAATTGATTTTACCGTTTCGTTTATACCTTTATGTGTTGTTTTTCCTTCATGGTGGTATTTTATTTTTTCTAACTGATCGTCCTTTTTTTCTACATCTCGCAAAATAGTGGGGCATTCGACAAGTTTCAAACTGGAGTTTTTAAAATAATTTTGAATAATGTTGATTATTATTTCTTTTGATTTAGTTCTAAAATGTAGTGCATATAATATTTTAGGTGCAAAAAATTCTTTTATAACTTTGGTTAGATGTTCTTCTAAATTATCTGATGGCAAAGTTATATAAAGCTTAGTTTTTTCATTATTATATAATTTTGTTCTTTGTGTAATTATTCTAGTTACATTATTTGTTACAAAGAATATTACTTGATTTTTATAATAATTTAGGGGTCTTTCTGATATTTTTATTTCTAAAATAGGATTTTCTGTAGCTGAATGTACAGTTTCATTATCACTGTTTTGTCCATTGTCATTGTCAGGTTTCTTTAGTACAATATTTTGGATAACATTAATTTTAGGTGATGTTTGATTTACTAAAGGTACGATATCGGCAGGGTTAAAGTCTGGGATATCTGTGTATAGATCAGGGGGACTATTATCCATAGGATTTTCCAAAAAATCGTTACTAATTTTATTTCGATCTAAATCATCAGCGTTTGCGATAATTGAATCATTTCTTTCTAATGCGTTAATTTCTATACGAGATAAAGCGTCGGCGTTGGTGTTGTTTTTTCCTTTTTTATAAACTATATTATAGTCGTATTTTTCAAGCTTCAATCTCCAACGAACTAAGCGCGAATTTGGTTCTTTCATATTAAAAAGCCATTGAAGTGGTTTATGATCTGTCACGATAGTGAATTTTCTACCGAATAGTATCGGGCGATAATATTTGCAAAAATGTACGATTGCACATAATGAACGTTCTATTGGTGAATAGTTTTGTTCAGCAGGGTTTAGAGTTCTACTAGCATATGTTATAGGCAAATCTTGTCCTACAGTTCCTTGACTTAAAGTACCGGAAATGGCTACGTTAGAAAAATTAGTTGTTAATACAAACGGCTTAGAAAAGTCCGGATATTGTAAAACAGGTGCATTGGTTAAAAGCGTTTTGCACTTTTCGAAAGCTTCTATGAATTCAGGTGTATGAATAATTGTTTCGTTCTTCTTTAAGCACTTTGTTAAAGGTTTAGTAATATGAGCAAAGTTCTTTATAAACCTACGATAGTATCCGACTAAACCAAGAAAAGATTTAATTTCTTTCGCTGTTCTAGGTATAGGAAATTTTTGTACCGCAATTATTTTTTTCGGATTTGGTTTAATGCCTTCAGGTGTAATCACATGTCCTAAAAACTCAACATTTTTTGTTAAAAACTCCGACTTATCTAATTGAATTTTTAAATTTGAATCTCTTAATCTTGAAAATACTAATTTTAAATTTGAAATATGTTCTTGTAGTGAAGTGGAGAAAATAATAATATCATCCATATAAACTAAACAGATTTTGCCTTGTATGTCTTTCAATACATTATCCATTACTCTTTGGAAAGTCGCTGGTGCGTTCTTAAGTCCAAATGGCATTCGAACGTATTCGTAATGTCCGTTTTCTACATTAAAAGCTGTTTTAGGAATAGAATCTTTATGCATTTCTATCTGGTGGAAACCGGATGCAAGGTCGAGTGTTGAAAAGTAGTTACATTTACCTAGTTTGTCTAAAATATCATCGATATTTGGTATAGGATACCTATCATCGATTGTTTTTTCATTTAATTTTCGGTAGTCGACGACTATTCGCCATTTTTGTTTACCGCTAGCGTCTAATTTTTTTGGGACTATCCAAATTGGGCTAGACCAAGGTGAAGCTGATGGTCTAATTATTCCGTCATCTAACATTTTAGAAATTTGTTTTTGTACTTCCGGTTTATGCACAAATGGGAACCGGTATGATTTTGTATGGACAGGTACTTCGTCAGATGTTTTTATTTCATGTTTGACCTGGTTGGTAAAAGTTAATTTGGTATTTTCAATATAAAAAATGTCTTTAAATTTATTACATAATTTTAAAATTTCGTATCTTTCTTCGCTATTTAAATGATTTATACGTATTGAATTATTTACGTTTGTTTCTGGTTTGTATTGTTCATTGTCAGGAATATAATTATTAGTCTCAAAGTTATAGACATCAAAGTGTTCTTTTAATGGGAAACAGATAAGAGGGTTATCTAGTGTCACTGAAATAGTTGTGTCTTTGTAATTATAAATTTCAAAGTAAGCTCGTCCGTTTTTTGCAGATGTAGTTGTATCGGGTATATACAATAGATTGTCTATTGTGCATTCAGGAATAAAGATTTCTCCGTAATCTATGTTTACTGGGTAATCTTTTATCAAAGTTTCGAATGGAGGTATCTCGAACGTAAACGAGGTTTCATAAGGTTGCCGATAATAAAACGGGATTGCGATTTCATCATTTACCAACTGCTGATTTGGAATGTCTATTGATAAATTTAATTTAATTAGGTCATTGAGTCCTAAAATTCCGTCAAAATATTCGTGGAAATTAAATAATAAAAATTCTATTTGATGGTCACTATTAAATTCTTGAAAAGCTGGTATCGTAGCTCGATATCTAATTTTTTTTCTCCTAATGATGTTTTTAGACTAGAAGGATTGTGATATATTAAATCAGGGAAATAATTTTCTGCAATAGATGGTTTTAAAATTGATGTAAAAGCTCCTGTGTCGATTAATAATTTAATATTTGGATTATATATTTGTACATAGGGTAAAGAATTTACTACAGCCGAATTCATTTCAATTAGGTCTGATCGTGTATTACAGGGTCCTGTTGAAAATTTGGGTCATATAAATTTATGTCGTCTGGTTGATTAACAGTATAATCAACATAATCATAATTAGTTGAATAATCAAATGGTGGATCTGGACAGGCTAAATAATTTTCTTCGTCAATTTCTGGATATTGATATTGATTTTGATTTTCGTGATAGTCTTCAGTATCCGCGAAATTATGTACTTCTCTGTTTGAATTAAAATTTGTTCTATTAAAATTACTGGGTACTCTCGATTGAGTGGACATTGGTTCGGGTGTAAATTGATTTTGATTAGAAAATTTATTAGGTTTAAAATTGTTTTGGGGTCTACCAAAAACTTGCTGGTTTGTGGGGAACCTATGTGGAATTTGTCTGGGTTGAACATTTATTGGTTGACTAGGGAATACTGGTTTTGTATACATTTGTTGTTGGAAATTTGGTATATTACGAGGTTGATTATAATTTTGCATATTACGAGGTTGAGTAAAATTTTGCATATTACGAGGTTGATTAAAATTATTATTATTATAAAATGGTTTATGTGATGGTGGTAAATTTTGTTTAAATTGTGGTTGCGAGTATGATTGTCTATGATTGTAATTAGGCACTGATTGATTATTTTGATTACTTGGATTATTTTGTAAAGTTGTAGTTAAATTTTTTGTTTGTTTAAAATTTTCGTCGTCAATAGTATATGCCATTGCTGTTTCGAGACAATCGGGTTTTTGTAAATCGATTTTGTCTTGTAATCTGTCAGGCAAATTACGTAGATATGTTTTTAGTGAAAGCGAATCATATTGATTTAAATAAATTAATTTTGTAGTCATAGGCATTTCTGTGTCTGAAAGACTGTTAATTTTAAAAGCAACTTTACTACGTGCTAATTGAATTCTTTGTGCAAATTGTATAGGGTGTTCATTTTTGTATGGTTTTAGAGTTAATAAATTTTGTTCTAAGCAATCTAGACTTCTATGATCTCCAAAACTTATTCTCAAAGCAATTTTTATTTGTTCCCAAGTTCGTAATTCTAACCTGGAACCTATTAAAATTTGAGCTCTTTCGGTTAATTTACCTAAAATAACTCTTAGCAAATATTTGTTTAAAGTCTCATCGTTAGAGCGATAAAGTTCAATAAATTGATCACATGCACATATAAAAATTTCTAAGCTATGTTCATCACCATTGTAATTACCAATTGTGTTTGCATAGGCTTGTAAAACTGTAAAATTTGGTTGTGATACTTGACTTCCAGTTGCCATTTTTTCTAATTTGGTATCTGATAAAATTAAAGATTTTTCTAATAGATCACTTAACAAATTTTCCATAAACTAATTAATTAAATTGATTTTAATATAAGTGTATATTTTTTTTTCGAAAAGAAAAAAAACAATAGCAATAAAATATAAGTGTAAAATTTACTAAAAAGTAATAGTATATAATTACTTTGACTATTTCAATATGAAATAATATTTAAATATATATTAAAAATTATATTTTTCAAAAATATAAACTTAAAGAAAATAAAAAGGATAATATGGAAAAATATTTCAGTATTTAAATTCTTCTTTAAATATTTCTTAAATATGTTCGAGGTCTCTTCGATAGAGTTCGAACGCAAAATTGTTGGCGTTAAATTTGACGATGACCAGACTTTCTTTTAATAGATATGAAAGGTCCTACCTTGCAAATCCAACAATCTTCGGGGGTGTTGTCCACGATGGACTGGGGTTGATCACAATGATCTGCGATGCTTACGGTGTTTGCTGTACCGGAGTTCTACCTTTCTTCCTGTTTCTTCTGGCAAGCTACTCAGTTCACCTGCGGATTGAACCTACTTAATTCAGCCCAATATGTCTTCTCCAGATTCTTCTTCGATAGAGTAATTTGAAAAAAGATGCACGATGCACTTGTACACTTGGATGAATTAATTATTAGGAATGAAAGTTCTTTGATTTGTCTAAAATTTTTGAAAAAATACGTCGGAATTACGACAAAACGTAATTATCTACGATAGATGGACCGACTGACAAATCCGACCCGACTGCGCCAATTAAATAACTTGAAACTCGAACTTGGTTTTTAAAAAATTTTATTTTATTATAAAAAACACAAGTTAAAGTAAACACAAATAAACTGAAGTAATTCGTTAAGCGACAGGAGAGGAATGATAGTAACTGAGTCTTAATTTGGAATACAGTGGTATATATAGTTACAATTTGACTAGCACAGCAAGTGCTGATATAAACAATAGCCATTCATTACAATGATATTACTCGCGGACAGTGAATAAATTTATCGGTGAATTTCCGGATTTATTCTATGGCGGATGCAAAATAATTTGTAAAGTTTGCAATCAAAACTTAATGTGCTGGCACAAAACAGATTGTCGTCGTCATATCAATACCGTGCAACATCAAAATTAAAAAAAATGACATGCCTTTGACAACTCAGTTTATGTTTGATTTATTGTTAATGTTAATAGCCTGTAATATTCCGCTACACATACTGGATAAACAACCATTTCGGGAGTTTTGGAATAAATACAATCCCCAGGTGAACTTACCAAGTCGTACATCGTTACGTAGATATATTCCAGCTGTTCGTGAAGACATTGTAAATAGGATTAAATGTGGATTAAAAAATACACGGCTCTGGTTATGTATTGACGAGACGACAGATTGTAAAAAAAAATTCTATTTTAAATGTTATAGTACGTGTACTGGACCCTCTTAAACCAACTTTTCCACTTTTACTAACTAGTAAAAGACTAACTGCGTGTACTGGCGAAATAATTACGCGTGTGGTGTTGGAGACATTCGAAAAATTTGAACTTTCAACAAGTCAAGTATTGATGTTTGTGACTGATGGTGCCGTGACAATGCGCGTGGTAGACCGTTCCCTTCAAAGAGACAATTGTAGGTTTTTACATATTACGTATAAAGTGCATGCGTTACATCTTGTGGCAGAAACGATTCGAAAATGTTTTCCAGAGGTAGATGCATTAATAGCAAATACAAAAAAAGTATTTCTCAAATCTCCTAAACGGCTTCGAGCATTTCACAGACAGTGTCCTGGTATCCCTGAACCACCAGAGCCGATTCTTACACGTTGGGGAACGTGGTTGAAAGCGGCTTTTTATTATGCTGAATATTTTCAACAAATAAAAGCTGTGATACTACAGTTCAACCCTAACGAGGCTGCAGCTATTAGGGAAAGCCAGACAAGCTTTCAAGACGTTTAGAAAAATTTCAAAATAGTTCTTTGTCGTTAGTGGAATCGCTGCAAATAGTGGACGACGTAAATACACAGCTACAGGCTATAAATAACGCAAAAA
Source organism: Rhamnusium bicolor (assembly GCA_029963845.1). Lineage (NCBI taxonomy): Eukaryota > Metazoa > Arthropoda > Insecta > Coleoptera > Cerambycidae > Rhamnusium > Rhamnusium bicolor. The sequence continues at coordinate 263,560 of JANEYF010003706.1, read as the reverse complement.
ATAATCGCGTTAGTGAAAAATTCGAGAGTGTACTATATTATAGAAAGATGCTGATTTTAGCAAATTAAGACAAATTTGTGATGGTGCATCTACAACTTCGTTAAGTGAGTTCACAGATTGTTTTACTTATGCCTGTATTACATCCGTAGATGTCGAACGGTCATTTTCAAAATACAAATATATTTTTTCACCAAAGCGAACATCGCTGACGGAGACAGCTGTAGAAACATACCTGATGCTATTATACTATAGATCTTCCCCACTTTGTGATGACGACAACCAAACTACTTCATAAATCTGCTTAAAAGGGTGAGTTTTATACAAATTTTTATAAAATGTAACATTATTGTTAAAATTTATTTCCTTTTATTGTACTTATTCAAGTATTATGATATGATCTAAACATATGAGTCATATGACGGCTCTGTCGGCCAGGTGACCTCGGCCAGCTTTAGTGATTGATAGCGACCTGCAAAGCAGGTACCAAGAGCTGCAACCCCTCCCTGGTAGGCTAAACTATATACCAAATAGAATTTACAGAAAACAACACCTCAGCGGATCAAAGCCCCGATCTGCGTTGAATTCAACCTGTAAATCTGGTTTGGTACAGTATTTCCAAAGTCAGTTGAAATACTATAAAAACGCCGACAAAGGATTTTATCCATTAAATGAGTAAATCCATTTGTCGGGCGTTTAAATTCCTTTGTCGGTGTTTTTATATCGTTTCAACTGACTTTGGGTATACTATAGCTAAGATGATTTGTTAATTCCTCACCAGACATAGACTGGTTTCGAACTTTCTTGCAAGACTCATGAACAAACAGGAATATGAAACTTGTTTTGAGTTTTTTGATTTTAATATATTTCATTTTTCTTATATTTTGATTTTATAATGAATAAAAGATAGTTCGTTTTTGCAACGGGTTAGTTTTTGTGATAGATTAACTTAATTCAAAAGTCAGATGGACTCAGACATGGCGGGATATGCTACCAAATTTGATGAATTTGGATCTAAATCCCGCTAAGTTCATAATTAAAACTAATTTTGTCAAAACCGTTAGTTAAAAATATTTTTTGGTGCCCGCTGTTAGTAAAGGACCATGATAGAATGTGTCTAATGCCAATAACTACACAACAACATGGCTGCAGTTATCGGTGACAAACAAAAGACGTCAACCAGAAAGGGCAATAATCAATAATCGTGTTGAAATTTCTGCTTTAGGGCACGTTCCAAATGAGTCTATTTGGACTGTCCCCAGATTTAATGAAATTGTTTACTGAATATTTACGTAATAGGCATCAGTTTGTTCAATATCGTGGTTTTAAGTCTTTTAGATTCCTTCAGAGGTCTGGGGTTCCGCAAGGTTCGATACTCGGGCCGCTTTTCTTCAATATGTTTATAAATGATATCATATCTGGTCTGAATGTACATTGTTTAATGTATGCAGACGATTTGAAGTTGTATGTCGAAATAACGTCTATTGCAGACTGCGAACGTCTCCAGAATGCATTAGACTTGGTTGAATCTTGGTGTAATAGGAACAGTTTACCATTAAATGCCACTAAATGCAATGTTATGACTTTCAGTAGAACATCTAATCCTGAAATGTTTGCATATAACTTAAACGATACTCTATTACAACGGCCCAATACTATTAAAGATCTTGGGGTCATCTTTGACCGAAAACTCACGTTTAAGCCTCACTTTAACAGCATTTAAACGACTAGGATTTATTATACGCAACCTTAAAGGCTTCACCAATGCACATACAATCAGCTTACTGTATATGTCTCTTGTAAGATCTCGCTTAGAGTATGCATCGATAGCCTGGAGTCCTATCTACAATGTACATAAAACATCTTTAGAAAAAATTCAGAGACGCTTTTTAAAGTCAGCTATATATACCCTTGATGGTGAATATCCTCCCAGAGGTATTTCCCAGGAAACGCTGTTAAGTCGTTTTCATTTAACACATCTTGAGACAAGGAGAAATATGCAGTCGGTTGTGTTTCTTTTTAAATTAATTAATAATAAGTTGGACTGTACAGCCCTATTGAATCAAATCACATATCGTGTCCCTAGAGTGTCATCTCGATATAATAATATTCTTTCTATCCCTACTCCCCGTACCAATATACTAATAGCTGCACCACTTTATCAAATGACAGTAAACTATAGTAATCTGGAGGACAGAATTGATATATTCTATTGTAACGTATCTCATATTAAGAGAATTTTCTTAAGTTAACATACTCATCTGTTTCTTGTTATAAGTTTAATTTTTCTCTTTAAATTTGCACTACCTATAATATAGACCATCGATGATAGATTAATTTGTTTATATCTGAGTGTATATACACGTGTGTGTATATTTGTGCTGTTGTAAATATGTATGTATGTATGTATATATGTATGTATGCGTGTATATATGCATGCATATGTGTATATGTATATGTGATTGAATTATTGTAAACATTTTTGTGTAATGTATTGTATAATATTTTATTAGATACTGTTCCCTATCCTGTAATTGGGCGTTGCCTCTTGGATTTGTATGAAATAAATAAATAAATAAAATGAATAAATAAATAACTATCAGTCTTTAAATAGTAGTCTGTTTTGAATGTGTCTTATGTGCAACTTTGCGATACAATATGCAATATGTCAAATTATTCAAGACACACTATTTTTTATTCCCCGCGTGTTTTTAATTTGAAACAGAAAACGGCGAAAATATTAAAAGAATTGTTCACAAAAAAATGTTCGAAATGAATGTTTTAATTTGAAAACTAATTATCAATTCTATTTGGCAGAATTTCGTAAACAATACACCATCGTTAAGAGGATGAAAGAAATTTTAAAATGACCGTCACTCTAAAATTTTTAGATGTAAAGCGTCGCGACGATATTTTTATGTATAAGTGAATTAAGTAATTGATATAATATCAACCAAGTAGAGGTAATGTTTTGAAACAATTTAATTTGTGTCATTCTTTTATTTCAATCCGCATCCGCATCCGTTACTTCCTTAATGGGAGACGAGTAACTTTCTGAATACACAGTATATCCCTCACAGATTTCTGTGACTGTATACGCTAATATTCACATTATAACCGCTTGTTAAATGAAACCTAGATTGTAAAACTCTACTTAAATATTAATAGTGTAAAGAGAATATAACGTAGACAATTTTAAATGGACAAATAAATCAGAGAATTATGCCGCTTCCTTTTCTTTCATCTGCTAAATGCTTTGAGCATAATTTATTTGGATTTTAATACTTCATGAATTCCAGGCCAGGAAACACGAAATGTTATAAAACAGTGCCAAAAGACAACTCATTAAAGAGATTTTCCACAGCTTTAATCTGGAAACCACCCTTTAGGTGTTTTAGTTAATGAAAAAATATATACCGTATTTTGTTCCTTTCTGCGATTGTACAAGGTCCGACAGAAAGGACACATATTTTTTGAATTCCAAAAAAAACCATAAAAGTTCCTACGATGGAATTTTTTTTTATATCAAAATGGAGGCTTGAGAAATTTTATCACTGGTTATGAGAGTTGTGAAGGAATACAGTGGAAGAAACGACAGTGGGTGTTTTGTGTACAACAATTTCTTTTTTTTTTTTTTTAATTTAAAAAATTATAAACACTTTTTTACTTGTCTAATTTTCACTTTATTTGTTATTTTACAACTAGTTTCATCATATTCGGACATTTTCAAGTAAACTAAATTATACACAGATTTTACTTTCATTTAAATATAAACTGACCTGAATAGAGGAGTAAGGTATAGAGTAAGATATAGAGAACATATTCACACACAAAAACAACATTCCAACTTTTATAAACATCTAACAGAGTCTGGTCATACAATAACTAACGACCATCAACCTGAAATATTACATATTTGTGGGAAAAGTAAAAAACTTAATTTATTAGAAGTGTTAGGAATTAATAAATTAAATAGGAATGAAAATTACAACATATTAAACGACCAAATGGATTTAAATAATTCTCCGTTATTAAACTTATTCAGATAAACTGCTGCTAATAAAAATCACACCATAATATAATTTACTAGCTTGGAAAAACCCCTACATTTAAAAATATAACATCTGTACAAATTTGATTTATATTATCAACCATAAAATGACCCATCCCTCTATTCAGGTCAGTTTATATTTAAATGAAAGTAAAATCTGTGTATAATTTAGTTTACTTGAAAATGTCCGAATAGGATGAAACTAGTAGTAAAATAACAAATAAAGTGAAAATTAGACAAGTAAAAAAGTGTTTATAATTTTTTACATCAAAATGGATTTTCACAAAGTAACTTCATCTCCAATCAACAATTTCTTGTTTTCAAAATCAATTACTGTCGTGATAAAACGATTCAGGGCCTGATTTAATACCAGAAATAGTCCCTCACGTCCTGCTAATTCGTGGATGAAAAAATGGCAAAATGAAAGCTCAATTCGCAATACAAAACCACCAGGCAGATGGTGATCTGTGTATAATGTGGACAACCAAGTGATAATCAGACAAGCAATTATTGCGAGTACCAAAAGATCAATCAAAATTCACACAAAAGATCTGGATAGCAGCAGCTACCCAGATCTCAGATCGCAGTATCCGATGTATGTTAAGCTGTAAGCTGAATGCTGGACAACGTAAAAGCTGGAAAGCTTCAGCTTTCGATAACTAGTGATTTTCAGAGTAGTTTCGTGATTAAGTAAAAAACTGTACAGATAAGACAAAACTTAACTAAACGTGGTAAGTAAAAGCAGACCCTTGCAACTAACTAAGTTGGATACAGAAAAGCAAAAGAACTTGAATAATTTGCCAAAGGTAAAAAAAGTAATTTAAACTGCCCCTACTACAATGAACACTCAGTATATTCGATACAGGTATAATTGTAGTGTCCTGTTTTATATAAATTTTATGGTGACCAGGTAAAACTCATAAATTAATGTAAGTACTTGTTATTTTTCAAGACAATACCATCACTGCATATATAGTTTTACTAAATTTGATATTATGTTGTTAAATTACATTTTGAGATGCCCTGAAAAAGTATATTTAAATATTTTTAATTATTGTTAATATGTTGTGATCTTTAATATCTATTTATATGTATGTGCACGTGTTTTGTGTATGTATGTAGGTACACATATCCGTTTATTTATTTATTTATTTCTATTGTTTGTTCCACATGCTATATTATATACCTATTTTATAATTTACATTTTTTACAAATTTCATACAAACATCATAATTTTATATCTGAAGATGGTAATAAAATTTACGTCCGCAAGTTGATAAAGTAGTTTTTCTCAAAATAAGGAACCTTACCCAACAAAATTTTTCCAACTGTTATAGAAAAAGTCGGTGAAGTGGAAGAAGAAATTGGTCAAGTTGATGGAAAAGTCAGTATTGTTGAAGAAGAAGTAGCCCGGCTCAAACAACAGTATAACGTCGGGGTTCCTTTTAAGAGAATTGCGATCGACGTGGCTGGTCCATTCCCCGTCACAGATGATGGAAAGAAATACATTTTGGTTGACATTGACTATTTTAGTAAATGGCCTGCAGCTTATGCTATACCAAACCAAGAAGCAGCCACTGTGGCCCAAGCTCTGGTAGATAATCTGGTATATCGATTTGGCGTGCCCTTGGAGTTTCATTCGAACCAAGGAAAAACTTTGAATCAAAGGTGTTTCAGAAGATGTGTAGCTTACTGAGAATTCATAAGACAAGGACGACAGCCCTACATCCACAATCAGATGGAGCACCTATCTAAAGTGGTTGAGAAACATCAGAAAGATTGGGACCGTCATTTACCTCTTTTCCTTATGGCATACAGGGCCTCCATTCATGAAACTACAAAACAGACACAGGCTCGCGTGATGTTTAGACGTGAGATTAGACTACCATGTGACTTGGTGTTTGGTACACCACATGAGGAGCGACTTTTCATAAAACTACGCGGATGAAGTTGGTGAACGGTTGAGGAATATCCATGAGCTGGTACGAGACCGAATTGCCATAGCAAGTGATCGCATGAAGGCTCGTTATGATCTTAGGGCGAGTTCAGGAGGATTTCAGGCGGGAGATCTGGTTTGGCTATATAACCCACAACAACAAAAGAAAGGCAGGTCCTCGAAGCTTTACGCCCTTGGGAAGGACCATACACTGTCATCACCAGAATAAGCGACGTCGTATACTGAATTCAGCAAAGTCCAAAATCAAAGATGAAGGTGGTGCATATAGAGAGCCTAGCCAAGTATGCAAGGAACAATGAATTGCCTGTTCAGGACGTTCAGGCTTAAAACCCATTTTCTCCCAATGGTGCGTTATCGCACCACATATTTTATGATTTTTTTTTGTTAAATTCAGTAAATATTTTTGCATATCCATTTATAAATTTTATTATTATCAGTATTAGAGAATTTAGTACCATACGAACTGTTGATTTTTATTTTAAAACAAAAATTTTATGACACCTCAAAAATCAAGAAAAACGCTGCATAATTTTGTGTCAAAGGTTGAGGTGATTCTAAAACAGTCAAATATTTTATTTTTGGAAAATATTGTCATTTTTGGTATGTCTATAATATGTAGATTACATGGTAGAAAAAATACATTTAAAATATAATATAGATTATGATTTATTTTTATTAAATAATTACTGGTGCGTGAACGGACCACTGGTTTTATCTATGAAATAAAACCAAGCTATTGCCATTCTCGACAAGTCAGCCTATGTAGTGTAAACAGTCGCCGATTAGTGTGTTGTTTAGTATTTGTTTGTTTTTTGTGCAGTATACGTGATATTTAATTGAAATCAGTAAAATATGCCGTTTTCGAGGTATTTGACTCGAAGGAAATTAGAAGCGGCTCTGGAGGAGATCGTTACGGATTTGGAGAATAATGATGAATTTCGTATTACTCGTATTTACGTATTTTTATATTTGATAGATACAACTCATTCTAGCCTTGGTCTTAGCGGTGACGTTGTCATGAGTCTACTTTCTGTTGTGGATAAGCCAGTGAATCACCAAATTTTTTTCGACAACTTTTTTTCGTCATTCAAACTCTTCGTACATTTAAAAAATAATCGTTATTTTGCCACCGGTACTATCCGCGAAAATAGGACAAATAAGTGTCCAATCGAAAATTGTAAATCATTTGGTAAAAAAGACCACGAGTCCCATATTTCAGCATATGATTCTGAATCAAAAGTTTCTATTGTCCTTTGGCACGATAATTCGGTTGTAACGGAGGCAAGTAATGTTTATAGTGTAGCTCCTGTTCAAAATGTTAAACGCTATAATAGAAAAGAATGAAGAGATGTACAGATACCCCAACCTTATGTAATTGCCCAATACAATAAATATATGGGTGGGGTAGATTTACACTACAACGGAATTGCTAATTATAGATGCCAAGTATTTGAGAAAAAAATGGTGGTGGCCTTTATTTTGTAATTCATTGGATAGCTTAGTCGTCAACGCATGGAAAATTTATAATGTCAATGAAAAAAATTTCCCAAGTAGATTTTAAATCTTACATAGCCTTGCGACTTTTAAAAACTGATAAAACAATAATTGAAAGGAATCTTGCTCCTGCTATAGATGAACTGCGTTATGATAATACAGGTCACCTCATGATTTCTCATGCCAATAAAGCACGAAGGAGGTGTAGAATTTGCCATAGCCACACAATTTACATTTGTAATAAATGTAATGTACATTTACATACTTCATGCTTTGTACAGTATCAGCAAAAATGAAGCCGGGTGTTACCAGTGGTTCACGCACCATGAAATATTATAATGTTTTTTTTATTAAGTAAAGTTCTATGTAGAAAATAATTTATGCTTAGTTATTTTATGTAAGATTGAAACTTTCTATGATATATTTTCGTTAAAATCATTAGTTATATCTTATGTGCCTCAAAATAATATTTCATGTATCCTCCCAGTGGTTCGTTTACGCATCAGTATTTTTTTTATATACGTTAATTTTTTTAATTTTTTTGACACAAGGAATGTATTCTTAAGAGTAACAAAATAAATATTTACAAACAAAAATGTTCGTTTTTCGAATTTTTCGATGCTTGGTATATAATGGGTTAAGGAGGGGGAAGTGTTACGTCACTGTGTGACAATATGAAAACTTCAAAATTCCAGAATATTTCAATAAAAACATCAATTTTTTCCAACCGATATGATAGAAGGTGACAAAGGCATTTCCGATTTTTAAAGCAGGCGATACGTCAAATACAAGCAATTACAGACAAATTGCTATTTTGTGTCATTTTGCTAAAGTTCTTGAAATCATTTTATACAATCGCATCTATATGTCCACTAAAAACATATTGTCAGTAGACCAACATGGCTTTGTATCTAACAGATCAACTACTACGAACTTAGTAATATTCAGTCAAACAGTTTCTAATATTCTAGACGAACGAGGACAGGCAGACGCTTTGTATACCCATTTTACCAAAGCCTTCGATCGCATCGACCATCAATTATTCTTAGAGAAATTAGCAAAGTATGGATTTAATTTAAATCTAATAAATTACTTTCAATAGAATAAATTCTTACGTCAATATAAAATTAACGTCAATATTTAATCGATTAAAAACATGTTTGGGGTGATCAACACGACTTTCTGATTGGCCAGAATACAGCAAATTCCTGCAAAATAACCATAGTTATGTGTTCTTCAGAATATGAGTGAAATATTGTTCACTGTTATTTTAAATGATGTTATACAATTTTAGAAACACCCTATATAAAGATGTACACCTGTGAACTGATGTTTTTCAAATAGAACTGATATTACGTAAACTAATTCTTATTCAGTTTACATTTTTTGCTGAATTTAGATGAGATGTAAAAAAAATAGTGGAATCGCTTGCTATTATATTCGCGTTTATCGGCTGGTTTTGGTCTTGCCGAAAGTAGATGGTTGATAAAATCAGTTTTGAATATCTCTTGTATAATATTCACATTTACGTAAGGAGGTATAGATGTAGGCTAGAAAAATGGGTTCATTACCAATTCCGTCAACGTAGTTTGTACTATGGATGAGCGCGTATACATGTAACAAGTGGATTCTTTAACAGTAGATTGAGTAATAGAATGTATAATATGATGCCAGTGCTATTTTGTGAGAAGCATTTTCTCACGGACTACAGGCAAAATATTCAATGTCGCAGTGATAACAAAGAGATAAGAAAATATGCATACGTACACTGAAAACAATTATTTATATATATTGGTACAGTTGATTTCAATAAAAACTGGTACACTTTCTATTAGCTATGTAAATCATTCGTTCTTTGATTGATATTAATAATCTTACAAATATTCAAAAATTTCGATTGTTTCTAAAATTGAAGATGGTTGGTCCATAAGAAGACTTGCTGCTGAATACAATGTGAGTAAAACTACGATAATGAGTGTTAAAAAAACAATGGAAAATCAACCAAACGGTATCCCGTAAAGTTGGTTCCGGTAGGCCCAGAAAGAGCAATAATCAAGAAGATGAAAATCTTATAAATGACCTAATAGAAAACCCTTTTCAGACTGCAGTAAATGCAATTTCAGAGACAAATTTACCTGCCTCGGTATCTACTGCTTGCAGAAGAATAAAACTACAAAGCGACTTGAAGAGTTGTTCAGCGGCTAAAAAATACAAACTTTCAGAAGAAAAGAAGCAGAGTAGGATTATTTTTGCACTCAACTATATAATCAATGATGAAAACTTCTGGGGACAAGTTGTCTTTTCTGACGAAAAGGTTTTTAAATCCTGTAACGATGGACATGTTCAGATTTATAGGCCTCCTTCCACTAGATACGACGAAAAATATACTTTCGATCCACAAATATCAGGAAGGTTTTCAGTCAATGTCTGGGCTTGGATGAGCCTAAATGGGTTAGCTATGTGTTGGAACAGTGGTGGTCATCTCAATTCCATTAAATATATTGAAATATTAGACAATATTATGTTACCGTCAGTAATAGAGGTGTTTCCGGAAAATAATTTTATTTTCCAACAAGACAACTGCTCCATACATACGGCCCATCGTGTCAGGCAATGGTTTCTTAATAAAAACATAGAGTTATTACCGTGGCCATCTAAAAGTCCGGATTTAAATCCAATTGAAAATGTATGGGGACTAATGGTGAAACATATGAGAAAATTAAATAACCATCCAAATAATGCCCAAGAATTGGAAGGGATAATTGAAGACGCTTGGGAGAACTTGTCGCAAGAAGTTGACCTTGCAAGAAATCTGATTTTGTCCATGGCTGCAAGACTTCAGGCAGTTTTAGACGCTAATGGAGCAATGACAAAATAGTAGTTAATTCTGTATTACGTAATTGAAGTTCATTTATTTTATTTTTTTTATTGTATTTTTATGTTCAGTTTGCATTGTTTACATTTTTTTTAATCTCAAGTGGTATTTTGTGTTCTTATTTTAAAAATAGAATTATCATTATTCAGTTAGTATTTTATTTACAACCATTAGTAGAATTATCCGTAACAAATATTATTTTTTTAAACAATAATATGGCAGGCTTGAAAATGTTATGAAAAAGTTATTTTCTAATTATTTTTTAAAATTCCATTTGAATAAAATAAAAGAGAAAGGTTCAATAAGTTTAAAAACACAAAGAAAACCGATCTCCTCCAAAAAACCCAGGTCCGGGGTAAATCACTTCTTCTCCACCCCCCTCTCGACATACCTGGCCAGCCCTATTTACAGACATATGCACACAACTAAACTATTAAGATTTTCGATTACAAGAGTTGTACCAGTTTTTTTTTAAATCAAGTGTACACCTAAGTAGACGTGTTGTTGAAAGTGATTATTAGTGCAGTGAAAGAACAATGGGAAAAATAAAAACATATCATAAGCGTAAATACCCTAGCAGAAAACCGAAAAATCGAACATTAGCCCAAAAGAGAAAATATAAAAAGCAAGTACTAGTGAAAATTGAATTTTTTTCGTAAATTAATAAAAGTAATAATTTTCTTTTATTTCCGGTAATTCTTGTAGAGAGACTAATATAAATGAAAGTTTTCCCATTTTGCCGTCTCTAAATATTGATATGGAGAATGAAAGGCTCAATGAAAGGTGAATATGATAATTTTTATTTTTGATTTATTTTAAGCGCAGTAACCTCATGTACAGGGTGATCATTTTAAGTGCATCTTACTCGATTTTTCTGCTGTATTTTTAACCTAGGAAAAAACTTCAAAATTATACTTATGTGCTTTTTTCTAAGGAATCCGAAAATTAAAAACAATTGAATGTCAAATAAAAAAGAAAACGCCGAAAAACTGAAAAATAAAAAAAATTACACCGCGCATTAATATGCGAAAATGGACATATGACATTCCGAATACTGATTAAATATGCGCGTCACATACATATCTTTTACTTCCGGTTTGACCGGAAATTGACTAAATTTTTTTTATTCTAAATGATATATCCTGTATATTCAGCTCAATTTAAAAAATTTCTTTCTGAATTCAGCAATATATGTAACATCATCATAATCTTTCATATTTGATAAAAATATTGGAGTTTAAATTTAAAATAACACAAATATATTTTTCATATTATTTCATCGCCTTTTCCATTCCGAGTTGAATGATATGACACACATTGATAGTTCCATTTTATAGGAAAAATTTTTAAAATAATGCTATGCATTAATAAGAAACGGTAAAATGGAAATTTTTTTGTAGATTAACGATTTAATTCTTTTGTTGTTTAGTTCTTTAGCTATTTTTAAACAAAGTAAATAAAATAATTTCGGATTTTTTTTATTGTTTTTACATATTAATTGCAGGACAAGGACGCATGAAGAGTAAGGTTAGCTACTGCTTAGCTTATAAGCTTGACGCAATACAACTTGTTCGTCGGTTTATGTCGTACGAAACCTCTAGTACTCCGCCTCTGATAAATCAACATCTCCCGATCTGAAATGTTCCACTATGCCGTTCTGTAACTAGAACATCGGCCACCTTCAACATTCGCCGCGATAATTTCGGTTTGGCTGTATGTATGCACCGTGGCCTGCGCGGGGTGTGGTAAAATCGAGACTATATTTCACTTGCATCTGATATAGACTCTTAAATGACGTTCACACATGTACATTGTATATCTAAGTGATAACTAATAATAAATAAATAAATAAATAAATAAAATAAATGAAAATAAATTTTATTAATACTGGTACACTTTATAAAAATATGTACAAAACTCACCTTCTTAAGCAGATTTATGAAGTAGCTTGGTTGTCGTTATCACAAGCTGGAGCACTTCTATAATAATTGTGTAGCATCAGATATGTTTCTACAGTTGTCTCAGCAAGCCGTGGTGAAAAAATATGTTTGTATTTTGAAAAAGACCGTTCGATATCTACGAAAGTAATACAGGCATAAGTAAAACACTCTGTGAACTCACTTAACGCAGCTGTAGATGCACCATCACAAATTTGTCTTAATTTGGTAAAATCAGGATCTTTCCGTAATACACTCTCGAATTTTTCAATAACGGGCTTATTTTTTTGCGTAATTTATAGTCTGTAGCTGTGTATTTACGTCGTCCACTATTTGCAGCGATTCCACTAACGATAACAAAGTATTTTGCAATTTTTCTATTGCGTCATGTAGTTCTCTATAATTGTTATAAATAGTTTTTAAATCTGTTTCAAGGGAAACATCTTGAAAGCTTGTCTGGCTTTCCCTCGTTAGGGTTGAAATGTAGTATCACAGCTTTTATTTGTTGAAAATATTCAGCATAATAAAAAGCTGCCTTCAACCACGTTCCCCAATGTGTAAAAATCAGCACTGGTGGTTCTGGAATACCAGGACACAGTGTGTGAAATGCTCGAAGCCGTTTAGGAGATTTGAGAAATACTTTTTTTGTATTTGCTATTAATGCATCTACCTCTGGAAAACATTTTCGAATCGTTGCTGCTACAAGATGGATTACATGCACTTTACACGTAACATGTAAAAACCTACAATCGTCTCTTTGAAGAAAACGGCCCACCAAACGCATTGTCGCAGAACCGTCGGTCACAAACATCAACACTTGACTTGTTGACAGTTAAAATTTTTCGAAAGTCTTCAACACCACCCGCGTCATTGTTTCGCCATTACACGCAGTTGGTCTTTTGCTAGCTAGTAAAAGTGGAAATGTTGGTTTAACAGGGTCGAGTACACGTACTATAACATTTAAAATAGAATTTTTTTTACAATCTGTCGTCTCGTCAACACATAACCACAGCCGTGTATTTTTAATGCACATTTAATCCTATTTACAATGTCTTCACGAACACTTGGTACATATCTACGTAACGATGAACGACTTGGTAAATTCACCTGGGGATTGCATTTATTCCAGAACTCCCGAAATGCTGGTTTATCCAATATGCGCAGGGGAACATCACAGACAATCAGCATTAACAGTAAATCAAACATTGCCGGTTACTATTGACATGAATTTTGCAGCCGTACTTATTCCAGCACATTAAGTCTTGATCACAAACTTTACAAATTATTTTACATCCATCATAGAATAAATCCGGAAATTCACCTATAAATTTATTCACTTTATCAGCATACGGTCGTTTTCTACTCTTTACGCTCAACATTATTTATTATTTATTAATACTCTATGCATCGACCGACAGATAACAACTGAAGTGTGTCGTGTCATTGTCATCGCAAACAAGGGCGCGATGGCATTGGTATTGCGCCCGAGCCTGAATCTACCATCGCTTGGCCACTTAAGAATCAAAAAAATATTTGCAAATAACCAAAAACATATGTAGGGCCCCGCAGGGATATTCAAATCATAACGTTAATGGAACTTGTATATAAGTAAAATATAAATAAATTATTCTGATATAACCAATTATAGTTATTGCCACCCAAAATAATTAAACAATTAAATAATAGATTTTTCTTATAAATAAATAGTGGCTATTATGTTACTAATTGGAAAAGAAACATATATCTATATTATATTTGGCACTTAGGTGTGTTCTTACAGCGTAGGGGATAGTTTCCACAATACGAATGGTTATAACTACAGAATGCCACACTTAGAGTTTATAGGGATAAAACAACAATAATCTGGTCGATTAAGATACATTTGCCAGGTAAATCTTCCACACGGTGCAAGGTAAAATTCCTGGAAAGGGGGTTGCTAATGATGCAGCTTGTCAAAAATCGACGAGTGATATTCTCATTCACCGTACCATTCAGGATAACTGAAGTTGAGGTTAACATAGACGGTAACCGTTTAAGGAATTGAAATTGGAAAATAGGGAAAGAGAAGAGAAAAGAAAAGCCCTGAAATAAAGAAAGGAACCATTACATAACTAAAAGGCAAACAAAGAAATAATTATGCACTTCCACACCTAGTAGAAGGCTCCTTTGAATTTTCATAAACTTGTCTGAGGGTTAGTTCTCGTGTTTTTTTCTGAGCTGATGACGAATCGGATGAAACGACAATTGCAGGAACCACCAAATACGCAAAAATCTTCTAAATAGAAAATATTCCTAACAACGCGTTAGGATATCACTAAGGACAAAAAAAATAATCTACCTACAAGAAAGAAGAAACATTCTAAAAACCCTAACAATAACCTTAGTACGATATGAGGGTTCTAGTACAATTAAATCATCTTATATAAATATTATAAAATAATTAATAATTTACGTAGGTACTACATTTCGAAGAAGGAATGTTGGGCTTTGTTAAAATATATATAGTAACCAGTGCCGGGTAAAGTTAATTTAAAATTATTAATCAATAAAATTATTAATAACGATGAGATCGGATAAATCAGCAATAAATGATAAGTATATCAAATAATGCAAATAAACAAACATTAAGAGTAATAATAATATAACATTTATAATAACAATTTTCGCATAATAGACAGAATAATAATGAATTATGGATACCTAAAAGTCAATTTATGCAGATATAATTAAAGTAGGTAGGGTAGACTGGGGCAGATTCGGACACCAAAATTCAAAATTTAATATCTCGGTTAAGGATATGTTTTAAATAAAAAAAAATACCCAGAAAGGTGATACTATATTGTGCATCTTCTCAAAGTTTTTTTACCTACTAATTATTAGTAATAATTAGGTAAAAAAATTAAATTTAAAAATGTTGCATTTGTCCGAAACTGCCCCATGCTGGGGTAGTTCCGGACAAGCGTGGGGTAGTTTCGGACAAGTTTGAATTAAGCGAAGGTACGGAAGTGTAAGAATTTTATTTGTAAGAAATACAAAATCTTAGATAAAATAAAACGAAGCCTAACAAAATTCGTTGAAAAGTCAACATTCCGGTCCACACATAAACCGAAAATTTTAAGTGAAACAAAATGAAGGTTAACATAGAACCATTAGTGCTTTAATCAACATTTAAACCGAAAAAATTAACATTAAACTTTAGAAATGATGCCGTTCTTGAAGTGCCTGGAGTAGAAATTGGCTTGGGTAATTTAGAAACCACGTCAGACTTTGAAACTGTGGACAGGTCTTCTTGGTCAGGAAAAACAAAACCGTTCTGAGCCTTTCGCATAAATTTTATCAAATATTTCAAATATTTTTCCAATTCAGCTTCTTCCGTAGCTGAAAATACCTGTCGGCTAGCATATTTTGAAGAAGTTGGCTGATTTTCAACGTCATCATCATCATCTGCTGTTTCATTGCCCGAGTCTTCGATTTTGTTAAAGGGATGGCGTTTTTTATATATTTTTATAGCGTCAAACAAAGTCGATTTCGGTATAGTATAAGTTGATGCTGATAGCCGTATCGACATTCTTTGACTAATAACATTCTTAACCGCTTCTTTGAGAATTGTCTTATCAATTTCAGGGCGTTGACTCCTTTTTTTGATATATTTTCGAACCATATTTCAGAATACCCTGAAAGGAAAACTTTATATAGCAGCCTAGAACACTTTCCACAAATCAAGATAATATTACATTTTTGTGGGGCACACCCCAACACTATGGACCGCTTCGTAGGGCACATTCGGACAGTCCGAATCTGCCCCACGCATTTTGTCCGGATGTGCCCCACTGGTAGACAAAACATTTAGGTCCACCTATACTCTAAACAAGAAATGCAGTAGTATAGGTTATGTACACTACATGCGTAAAAATGATTCCCTTTCCCACTAAAATACTAACATATTCAATAAAACTTACCACTAGACTTGTCAGTTCTTACGAGTATGATGTAATTTTTACATAAAGTCTCTACTTTTTAAACTTTTTTCACTATTAATTTTATTTTTAATGTTTTCATCGAGTAACCTTCTGTCACGAACACAATATCACAATTAACACATTTAGGCGGGATTTGGCTATTGTGCTGTCCCAGATTAGCGGTAAATTTGAATTGTCCGGAGGTGCCCCATGTCCGAATCTGCCTCACCCTACCCTAACTAATAAGACAATGAGAGCGCACCATAATTTGCATACAGTTAAAGATCTAATTGATGTATATTTCTAAAATAATAAATTTTATTTGAATTGAAATTAACCCGTAGCAAATATCGCATTCAATTCTCTCTCGAAGTATTGTATAAAAATAGATAAACGATTTTCCGGAATTAGAGTTTGATGGCATAGAAATTCGGTGCAATATTTGTAAGAAAATATCGACATGCAATATTCGAAATATTAATTAGAATTTCTTTTATGGTTTTTTACAACATTGTTTTTTCCTGTTTCCGTATGTGAATTTGCGAGAAAAAAATAGTCTCCTTTTTCTGTATGATATTATAGTTCAAAAATCAAGCCAGGAAATCAAGTGAGTCCACTTGAGTAATCACCATATACAGAAGCCGTCAGCACTCTCACGCAAATCTAGAGATTTTTAATCCAGAAAATGATTGGCTGACTAGGAATAAATTGTTAACAATAGTGCTTGAAAACTACCGAATTAATGGGCAAAATTATTGAGTTTTGATTTGTTTCTATCCATTTATTCGAAAAAGCTGCCGCTAATGACTTTAACAAAACAAGAGTACCTTTTTTCATTGTTATTCTTTGGACAATAGGATTATGCAAAATAATGAGCGATAATAGAGTTACGATAAAAAATTTAGCAAGTCATATTTGACATATTTACAAAGTTACTATTATTATTCAATTCACCACGCTGCATGTGTAATTTTGCATTTTATACAATCGCATCTATATGTCCACTAAAAACATATTGTCAGTAGACCAGCATGGCTTTGTATCTAACAGATCGACTACTACGAACTTAGTAATATTCAGTCAAACAGTTTCTAATATTCTAGGCGAACGAGGACAAGTAGACGCTTTGTAGACCGATATTACCAAAACCTTCTATCGCATCGACCATCAATTACTCTTACAGAAATTAGCAAAGTATGGATTTAATTTAAATCTATTAAATTACTTTCAATCATATCTAACAGGCAGACAACAATTGTATATATCTTCAAATAAACCTTAATATCGTCAGCAAGTGGTGCGGCCTGAATAAAGTTGGTATCAATGCTGCTAAATGTAAAGTAGTGTCTTACACAGAAAAGAAAAATTGCTTTAACTATAACTACAGCATTAACTACACTGTTTTAGAGCGCATACAAAATTATAGATTTAGGTATATATTTTGATTCTGAACAGAGTTTTGTCGAACATATACATATCAAATCTAAAGAGGCAATCAACATGTTAGGATTTATCATAAGAAACTGTAAATCATTTACTAATTTAAATTGTTTAAAATCATTATATTATTCTTATGTACGATCAAAACTTGAGTACGGATCCATAATCTGGAACCCTTACTATCGAGTTTACAAAGGCGCGTTGGAGCAAGTTCAAAGAAAATTTTGAAAATTTTTATCATTTAAAGACACAAGAATATATCTTGGGAGGGGTATAGTTAACAATTATCTTCTAAGCACATTTCATTTTGAAAGTTTAGAGTACCGGCGAATTTGTTCTATGCTACTTTTTCTATACAAATTATTACATAATAAAACTCGTTCATAAATTAATTTTTTCACTCCAAGAATGCATTCTCGACAAAATATGTATGTGCCATTATCTTAATAAATTAAGTCAACATTGTGATATAAACCTTTGTACACAAAATCAACTGGTAAAATATGCTAAGTAAACTTTTAACACATAATTTTAGCTTACTATTCCCTTTATTGATTGTCCCTTTACCTGTTATGTAGAAATACATTTTTCTTCTCATCGTTATTTATATTATTTTACTTTTTTCAATAATTAGTTTTTATTTTGTTTTTCTTAACTATTACTATCACACTATCTTTTTTTAATTTCTTTTTTCAGTTCTTTTAATAACATCTGTTGTACTTACCTTTATGTTTAATATAAAGATTTGTTACTAAATCGTATAAAATGTTTCGTAGCATTTAAGAGTAATTTAAATTGTCCTGTAATTGGGTGGTACCTGTTGAGCAAATAAAGCATATTATTATTATTATTATATAAGCAGGTGATATAAAATCTGAAGAAATAAAACGAAAATTTTAACTGCTTTGCGATAATTCTCATTTCTCTCAATGCTGATGGACGTGGATCGCCTTTTCATTAATTACGTTTAATTACGTATTCCTCAAGTAAACATAGCAACAAACCCAAGACCTAAGGTCGACGCTAGGCCCTCCATTTTAATGCACGATATAACGCCGTTAACTTAAGCTGCAATACTGAATCGTGTTATGTAGATAAATATCGTATTTTACAATAATGGAGGTCAGCAGTTAATGATCCTTATTCTATTTTTACGAAACTCTATCTAAAATACATCAAATGAACCGCCGTGGGTGAACTATATATTACAGGTTGAACTTGTCAAGTAAATTACAAAGTAAGTCGGACCAAAGTTCAAAGGTTGCATGTTTTATAGTAATTAAGTTAAACCTATATAGGTGTGCTTCTATCCACTAACCTAGATCGTTAATGCTAAAGGTGCCGACTTTATTTCAGATAAAATAATTTGCTTCGTTTTATATTATTAACACATATCGGTGTTCATTATATTTTACAGCTTCTTCTTAGAAATGTTAGATAACGGCTTGTACAATACTTACCATTAAAATTCAAATGAGTCATTAATATTGTTTATAGTTAGTAAAGGAGCTATGCAGCAAACAATTTATTTCAACAATTTATTATCCCTGAAAATTAAAGTTTCCCAAACAGTTATGCAGATGATGTCATGTGTAACTTTGGTCGCTAGTTTGGAAGAAAGTACTATTCCACTAAATCAAAAGGTTTAAACCTTTTTGAGTCTTCTGGTCATTTTTGTATTACCCAGTAGTTGTAAGGCGTCGACGTTCACATGGCTGTGCAGTCGGTCCTCTTACTTTCTGACGAATCTCTTCATATCCTGCACAACACTCTCCACATCAAAGTCTCTGATGGTATCCTTGTTACGGAAATAGTATGCATTAATAATGTTCCTTAATGTTTCACTTTGGAAACATTCGATGATATCGACAATACTTGGTTTGGCGAAGCCCCACAATTGCATGCCGTGTGTTTACAATGGCTTTATGATCTGCTTAAATATATTAGTTTACTGTTTAAAAATAACTGAAATTTACTTCCCACCATCCAACTCATTTTGTTGTATTATATTTTCAGTAATTTCTTTTTTTACGCGCTCTTTCTACAGCAGTTTAACATCAAGAGACATACCTAGGTATTTATCTGTGTTTCAGTGATAAATTGGATTTGCATTTTCTTCCATTTAATTTGATGCGCCACCGTTTTGTGCAAGCGTGGATCTCGTTACCACACGCTATAGCTTATCTATCGACTCTTCAATGCATTCTTCTAATGCTATTAGTACTATATAGTCAGCAAAAGGAGCAACTACAGATTTTTTATTTCATAGATATCCCTAGTGTAAAGAAGATACAAGATTAGTCCGAATACACCTCCTTGCGGTACACCAGCTCTGATTTCTCTCTGCTCAGAATATTCCTGTTCTTGTTTTAATCTAAATACCTGTTGAGAGATGTAGGATTTAGGTAGGCAGCAAGTTTCTCTTCTAACGCTTTTTCAGTGATATTAATTATATGATCGACCTGGTGGATCGTCGAGAGTTTTTTTTCTCTGAATCCAAACTGGTGCGTTGGTATTAGGTTCTTTCAATAACTGGTTTTAACTATTTAAGCAATAGCTTCACAAATAGTTTGTAAATGATAGGTAGAAGTAATATTGGCCTATGAATGTTATTTCATGGAGGTCTTTATGGGGTTTTGGAATCATGATTACCTCGGCTGTTTTTCATAATTGTGGACATATACAGTATGGTTTAACAGAAACCTCCATTACACCATGTCATCACACATACGATGATGGAAAGAGAGTAGAACGTGTAAGAGAATATAAATATTTAGGTGTAATAATAGATGACCAGCTGACATTTTCAAAACATGCAGGGTATATTATCATTAAATTATTATCGTTCGGCAATATTATTCTTACTAAATAATTTGGAAATCGATAAATTACAAAAGAAACAAAATCAAGTATTGAGGATAATATTAAATTGTAATAGATACACAAACAGAAAATATACTTTGGATAAAGTAGATATTCTTAGTGTGAAACAGACAATTATATTTAATAAAATGACTTTTATTTATAAAATGTTGCATGGCCTATTACCTGTCAATTTGTTCGAATATTATATTTATGTGAGAGATATTCACCAATACTTGACAAGAACTGGAGATGATTTGTATATACAAACGGTCAGAATGATTTATATCATAAGGAAGTAGTAATGTATAATAATCTACTTCTACAGATAAAAGCAAGTCAAACACTATAGACTCTTTTAAAAGACTCTGTTATAGTCATATACACAATAGTGTAGATATTTAATGGTGAAACATTGTTTTATTAAAGTTGTATATGTATTATATTTAACTATTGTTAATAATTATTATTATTATCATATTTTTAAAAGTTCCACACCAAAATATACGCGATTAAAACTAAAAATCAAGGTGTCCCAGATTATATTCAATGACCTTGCATCAACTAAAAAAATAATATTATTCATACATTTATTACACATTTTATAATTTTTTTATAAATTTACATTAATAGGTAATATCTGAAAACTCTTACAGCAATTATAAAAAAATTAAAAATGTCGTCGTAAAGTAATAAATTACATCAAATGTAAGATCCTTCAAACTATACAATTAATTACCCGCAGATTGCTTCATGTGTCAGAGATGGACCAGTGTGCCATACCGTTATTGCTCGCCAGATATCATCTCAGGAGGCCACGAAGTGACCCTAGGCCCGCAGCAAGACCATACAACTGTTGCTCGTCATTGCTATAACAGCATAACCGCTATTTAGACCGGAGATGTCACATCAACAATGAACTATGCTCTGCCTCTGGCAGTTCTTTGAATATTCCAATTGTCCAGGATATATGATAAATGCTTTACATTTTGCTAATGAAGTTTAGGAAATCGATGATAACGCCATTGCTACATTGTACTGTCAGTTTCTTGCTTTGCTATTGTTGGTTCTTTTACAAATATACAGGATGTATTAGTTTTTAATCCCCAAATATATAGGACCAATTGAAGAGCTGAATCTAAGAAAAAAATTCAATTAACCCTGAGCCATCTAAAACTATTCATTTTACGAACAAATGTATGAGACATAATTTTTAGAGAAATTAATTGATCCTCTTATTGACTGTTTCATAATAACCGCTTTCATTGCAGCATACACCGGAAACGAAATATCGCAAAAAATTGTTTTTCGACTACAATTTTTAATATGGCAATATTGACGATAACTCTACGATATTGCAAAATTAGTAGTTACATAAAAATCTAGCAATTCATCAGGTTTGAAAATTCCCCGACTTTTTCTATGAGAAACTGTTAACTGAACTATTTTCCAATTCACTTTTATTAGGAATGAGTGTTTCCGTATTTTCAAAATCATTAGTAAACGGAAAAATGAGCAGGTTAGTTATCAAATACTGCGATGAGTAAATTCTCACAAGTGTTAGTAAGTAATTTTATCGTAATATTAAAATATGAAGTAATGACTGTTGTAATCATAATGTTATTTCCGTCTAACTGGATTCCTCAAAACTTGGGTCAATTTATTTGAATGAGTCCTTAAAATTAAACAATATGTTTCGATTGTTTGTAAAGTTAACAGAGCAGTCTTAAACCTTTGTTTTCAAAAAAAGATAATAACTTATCAGAATGTGTAATTTTGGTTTCAAAGAATAAAAATGTTAAAGTTTATTATCACAAAGGTCAAAAAACTGATTTTTCATATTTTCGTGACTTCTCAAAAGTTATTTGTGCTAAGTTGGCTAATTATATTAAAATTGCACGGTCGAAAATGCAAAAATTGCAAATGGCAGAAAGATGCAAACCGTGGACACGTGTTTCTGACTAATTGGTCTTCATCAGCACGGTGTAGCTGAGTTAAAATGATGGACAAAACTCAAAAAAAGACACTAAAGGAAAACCACTGACAGGGAGCCAGTCGCAAATTTGGGATTATTTAACCGACAAAATACAAAATATTGGTCACAAGAAAATCAAAATTTATTACGGGAGGGTAATTTTCAACTGCGGTTCGGTTTCAATGTTTGGCTAGGAATAATCGGTAGTAGATTCATTGGTCCAATAATATTTGAAAGACTCCTGACTGGTGCCAGATACTTGGGATTTCTGCAAAATGAAATTGAGGACGGTTTAGCTGAATCACCTTTCCACTTACGATAGGGAATGTATTTACAACAAGATGGCGCTCTTCCCCATAATTCAAGGATAGTAATTGATTACCTTCAACAGAAATTCGAAGAAAAAGTAATTTCGACGAATGGTCCTGTGAGGTGGCCTCCAAGGTCACCTGATTTAACACCCCTTGATTTCTTTGTTTGGGGTCATTTAAAAAATATTGTCTATGCAACCGCCGTTACAATCCGTGAAGATCTGGAGCTACGAGTATGACGCATAATTAATAGCATAACGACCCAGCAATTGACGAACGTTCTTCGAGAAACAGCTATGCGAGTTTAGAAGTGCATTGACGTTAATGGACAGTATTTTGAACAACTGTTGTAATGTTTTGTGTTCATTTTTTGTATTCCAAAGTCACCTTATGTATAACAAGGTAATTAGAACAAAATTGTATTTTCTTATTTTCTTTTAGCAGTAATTTTGTTTGTATTTATCGCACATTTTAATACAACATATGAATTACTTATTAATAGTACTAGTAAATGGTACCATGGTACCAATATGGTTCCATTTGAAAAAATGTCAAAAAGTGCCGATAATTACGTATATAGGATATCCCAAATTTCAATCAATTATCTTCAAAACTAAAGGAGAAAAGGGGGCGTACCATGATCCTGTTACACCCGATATAGGTTATTAATAAACTGTAAAGTTGTAGATTGTGTATTTCTTCATCTCTTAAAACCACATTGATAAATCACTTAAGTTGTGGTAAAACTGAGTAATTCTATCGAATACATATTCAGTACTTTTTGCACATATATTACGGTTTAGGCCTAAAAAACTAATAAGGTCCGTTTTCAATAAATGCGATTTTCATTCAGTGTGTCAATCGTGATTCGATTAAATTGTATCGCAGAGGAAGTTTTAAAATTTATGATTGAGATCACCCACTGAAAAGTATGCATAAAATGCTATTATATTTTAAATGGTTTCAGACTATAGTTGCTTCTTTCCTGTACTTAATTATGAGATCGCCAAAAGCGAATTATGGTGGGCCACGATTAAATTTATCATTGTGTACAATTGCAAAATGTATTGGGGTCATTAATATAGGAACATACAGAAGTAAAACGGGTCAGTTGGCATAAAGAGTACAGAAGTAAACCAGATGTGTATAGAAGCAAACCATAATTCGTGATGTAAAAAAAATTGCCTACGCTTTATTATGTATTCACATATAAAACAGCTATTCCCAATTCAAGAAAAGAAAAGATTGAAAGTTATGTTTTGAATTATAAATTATAAAGCAACTAAATTATTATTATTTTTTAATGACACCTATTTTTTATTTACACAAATAAATATTTTCTGGTAATTATTTCTAAATATACGAAATATAATTTAATTGGTATAAATGTGTCCGACGATACATTTAAAAATAAATTTAAATTAACATATTTCTTGTTTCAAGTAACGTAAATACATATATCGTTTCATTACATATGTTGGCAAGCTAAATAGGTATTAATTTGATTACGTTGTGGTAAAAGATAGACTAGCATGTTATTATTATTCCTTGTTTGTCCGTTTTTAAAACATACATATTCATCTCTATTATAATGTAGAATATTTCTTCTTGTTTAATTTGACAGTCACACATTTATCCAAATTGGTTGCAATGAAGTGCTAAATAGACAAATTCACTAAATTGTCTTGTAAGTCGCTGTTATAATACAACTCTAAAATGATAAAAGTTCGAGATTTTCACACTCTAAAGTTGAAAGTGACGCAGATCACAGAGAAAGGATTGTGAATGAAATTGTAGCCTTGGCTACTAGAGGTAAA
Source organism: Rhamnusium bicolor (assembly GCA_029963845.1). Lineage (NCBI taxonomy): Eukaryota > Metazoa > Arthropoda > Insecta > Coleoptera > Cerambycidae > Rhamnusium > Rhamnusium bicolor. Next base: position 238,885 of record JANEYF010003706.1, on the reverse strand, counting down.
CATCTGTTAACGTTTTTTGCCCTACACTCTAGCAATTTACGTACATATCTGCGCTCTGTGGGTCATCTGAAAATAACAGGGAAGATCACAATATGCAGTTTGTCAGTACTATACATGGCATAACGTCGAGTTGTATATAACAACATCGCGAAATTGTATGGAGCCAATCGGTCTTTTTAAAATGTCTCACTGTAAACCTTCACACGTTACAGTAAATTTGTAGATTTGCGATACTCCCGAATTGTAATTTGACAGTACATAATTATATTGTAATATAAGAGGGTTCGAACTTATTTGATTCGATTTGCCAGTAAAATCTTATTGAACGTTAGGTTTCTGGGAAAAAATCAACCTTCTGTCTCCCATACGAACCGAGATATTTAGCATCTGATGTTGAAAATTAGAGTTGAAAGAATTAAAAATTGAATATCATCCTCTATTGCATATAGGGGTTGAAACTTGTTTTATTCAATTCACCGAGAAAAGTCCTGTGGAGTAGTGTGGTTCTAGGAGGAAAATCTACTTTCTGTCTCCCATAGATTTTATCATTTTAGCACGGTTAATGTATAGCATTTTATGATTTAAGAATCGTCCGATTTCGCTAAATTTTGTCGATGCCTCTCGTCGATTTATCAATCTTCTGATTTCGCTCACCTCTTTGCGGTGCCTTATGTTTTTAGGCATTTGTAAAGGATTGTAAGAGATATTGAGGAATCTATGAAAACAAATTTTGTCCCTTTTCATCCATTTAAGGGTCGTAGCAATATCGACAGTGATGCATCTACTACTACGTATAATCTCCTCCAATTGACTGGCAATAAAATACAAAAAGAATTTTTTATAATTTCGTACTACTCTTCCATGCCGCTCCTGCCTTTTATGTCAATGTCAGCCGAGATCCGGGCTCTACTATGAGTTTCCTTGAGACATTCTTAGTGTTTTTCGAATCATAACACTGGGACTAGGAAATCTGTACTAATTCCTTTCAGGCAACAAATAAAAGTCATCGGTTTTTCAAGACAAAAAAATAATCACCAATTATCAGGTTCTCTTTCTTTTCGAGGCAACTGCCGGTTCAGTCATTTGAAAAACATGATAATAATTCAGTTAGCTTTCTTTTAGTTTTGAAACTGATCCGAAAATTAATTCAATTAATAATGATATGATGCTATCTTTCAAACATCTTTCTATTAATCTTTAAAATAAAAGCCGTTTATCATCGACTTAACATGTCTAAATCTGGTCACATATGGCTCGGACTATCATTGATTAGAAGACCGCTTTTACCACACGCTCTTCAAGACGATGGATTGTATCTCAGTATTAGACAGGATCTTAATAGGTGGCCTTATTGTATCTCTGCGCCAGTTTTCAGATTTCATATAAAAAGTCAAATTTGATTGATTTCGAGTGAATCGATCTTTACCGTGTAATATATGTCTAATAAACATTAGAGAAAACTCAAATTATTATCTATTGAAAATCTATCAAATGAAGTTTGATTCAGCCGAACTGAATCACCTTACAGAAACACAGTCCTCAGAAGACTTAATCCAATTGTAAAACTTCATATCTTTGTGAAATATTTAATAATAAGCCAATTCATCATGCCTACCATTGTAGATGATATACTGTAGCCCTTTCTGTATGTTTAACCGTGGCCTCACCATTATTTTTATACAATATTAGGTTTAAAACAATATAACGTCGAAAGAGTCCCCAGAGCTATATTACCTTTAATTTCCTACGGGCAATAAATGCTCGAGGAGGACAGAATGTCATTAGAACGACTATCGACGTTTTAGCTAGCTGTTTATTTATTTTCTCATCTTTGTTGTGAAGTGTAGGTTGAATATAAATTTAATTTAAAAATACCGTTTATATTTATGATTTATATGAGATGTTTAAATATCTATTTAGCAAATTTTATGTATAAAAAAGGAACGACATATGCTATCCGTCTGGGAGCACCTGTCGTATGAATAATTAAATGTTATTTATCTATTATTTATAGTAATCAAACCGCATTCATGAAGCATTTTGGTTAACACGAGCAGGATTTCATTTATCTAATCTAATAATTATTCATGTTAGATATTCCGTTATGCTAGATAGTAACATATATTTGACAGTCGAAATGACATGTTTCAGTATTAGTACTAATAAATTAATGTGCTTTTGAGGATTGATTAAAACTCTATAGGCCAGTTTTACTCGAGTCTTTTTTTAGTCAGTTTTTGTATGCAAGTATCTTCTTAATAAACAGATAATATTTTTTTACTATATATGAAAGGTGTTACAATAGAATAGAATAGAATAGAATAGGTTTTATTTGTGCTACATAATGGTTACAAAATTATGAGTTTAATTCATTACATTTCCTTGTAATTATAATATACAACTATGATACCTACTGGAATCTTCGAAAGAAACAAACAGAAGTTTTGTTTCTTGAGGGAACATTATCCTTCAATAATAAACCTAAGGCCGTAACCCCAGCGGTCTATTATTGGTGGTCTGTTCCTATAAATAATACATTTTAACTAAAATTTTAACATAATAAGTGCTTATAGTTTCAGCTAAACTAAAATACAACTAAAACAAAATGCAACTTTTTGCTTGCAAATTTTAAAACGATATAAATGCAATAAAAAAAAACTCCCTAATTTTTATATTTAATTTAACTATAATAATAATAACAACAACTGTCATAAATCTATTACATTTAGTATATCTTCCAAATTTTGATATACCTAAGCCCTTACTTTTTTCTTGAATATGTAAAGAGATTTAGATGTAATTTAAAAACAAATTAAGTTCCTCTTCTTGGTAAAAGTTAAAATATAGAGTGGAATGAAAAATAATATTAACTGAAAATTTTTTGCTAATTATTATTTACTAACATTTACAAAACTTATCACAGATAAGTATAACATACATCTTTTTAAACAATTATTTTCCCGGCTATTTGCCAAAACGCTGAAACTTGGATTACAAAAAAGATAATATGCACATTATGTTCAGTACAACTGACTCAATAATGTTATTTTTAATTTCAACTATTCTGTCTAGTAAAACCAAAAATAAATAATTTCCACTATATAATTTTAATTATTCTGTTCTCTGAAGCCATTAATGTTTATTACATTAAGGTTTACAAGTTTGGTTACTTTGGATTCTTTAAATGTGCTGGCTACCCTGATGAAGCGATGCAAGCAGAAACACGTGTCGGTAGATATTTTAAAGTTTTTTAAAGTGAGTATCAACTGGTGAGTACCTTGTGTTTTATTTATTTTTGGTTTTACTAGACAGAATGGTTGAAATTAAAAATAACATTATTGAGTCAGTTGTACTGAACATAATGTGCATATTATCTTTTTTGTAATCCAAGTTTCAGCGTTTTGGCAAATAGCCGGGAAAATATTTGTTTAAAAAGATATATGTTACTTATCTGTGATAAGATTTGTAAAAGTTAGTAAATAATAATTAGCAAAAAATTTTCAGTTAATATTATTTTTCATTCCACTCTAGATTTAGATGTTTTTACATTGTTTTCCAATTTATTAAATAGCCTAGGTCCAATATAAGTAAAACATTTTTTCCCAATTTTCTTATCAGCGCGATCAGTTTTTAATGGCCGGTTTTCTCTATTTCTTGTCTCATATACATGGTCAATTGTATCAAAGGAATTTATGTTTTTAAAAACATGAATCAAAGCTCTTATAGCATATAACTGTCTCGGATGGTTTAATTTAGTTTCTCTATATAAACATGTTGTAGGATAGCGCCAGTTTCTACAATAAATAATTTTTAATATTCTTTTTTGAATGATTTCTAACTTTTTAATATTGCCCTTGTTACATGCACCCAAAGCTAATATACCATACTTTATTAATGATTCAGCAAGTGCAAAATATACCATTTTTAGTTCTTTTAATTTTAGGATGCATTTTAGCTGTTTAAATTTATAAATTAGTCCTGTTTATAAATAACATTAGCGAATTTGTTTCAATTTTAATGGATTTGTTCTCTCTCCTAAAGAGAAATAAATAAAAGATAAAATAATAATAGTTGTAAATATTTCTTATTTTTGATCCGGTTCTCAAGGAAATACATTACGAAACGATCCAGGTTATTTTCAGAAGATTTATTATTTTATTCAATATAAAGTTCCAAAAATTCAATTTCTCCAACGTGTCTCGGTTTGTTTATATAAACCACGGTGTGTCTGTTTGGTATTGTGATTTATCACAAATCTTGGTGGTTGTATTTTACCCGCTTATATTGGCGGGGGGGCCTATGGTGAAAATTCTTTCCTAGATCTTTTTTATTTTAGAGATTTCAAACAATTTGTCACTAAATTTTGTGTAACTGATATTATCTTGAAAAAAATACAAAATAAGCAAATGATTTAAAACAACTCTAACGACATTTTTTTGCTTGCAGGTACGTCCATAGTCATCGATTAAAACACTACCAGTCACAAGTAAGTAACAAAATCATAAAAATTGTTCTTCTCTAAACTTAATTTAATTCTGCTTTTCAAATTTCACAGTAAAAAAAATCTAAGTGATAAATTTTATGGTAATACTAGAAACAAATTAGGTACGTAATGGAAAATGATTGGCCGGAAATAATCTCTTAAGGCTAATTTTCAGTTGTTCACACTCGCAGTGTGTCCATGATTGCGGCATGTTAGCCTGGTGCAATTCTTTCAGGAAACAGAAATAATGTCCGTCGTCGACGGCACAAATTCGTTTAATAATTTCTAGTTGCGACAAATGTATGTCGCTCCAACAAATAATATGTGATTCTCTATCTTTCTACGTAAACTTTTATTTTATGAGCAGAATTGAACATATCTTTCAACCATATTACATATTAGAAAAAACTACGATGGCTCTGAAGGGCCACAGCAAATAAAAAAAACTAGAAATTTCTACTGTAACACTAGAAAATTCTACTTTAAAACTAGAAATTTATACTTTAAAACTAGATATTTCTACTTTAAAACTAGCTTTAAGTCTAAATATATTATTTAAGAATAATAGCTGTAGAATTCTAAATCAATTGTTGTTTATCCTCCCGACCTCATCCCCATCCAACCCATCAATTGCCACAATTCACCGTCGCGTGGATGTTGGGTTGGCTCCGAGCGAGAGTAATCCGTCAGGAACAATTTTATCCAAAAACTGGCAAATAAATTATTTTGAATTTGAATTTGATTTTGGTTATTAAGTCACTGGCCTATCTGTAAATTAAGTATTTGAAAAGTGTTAACAAATGAACCTCTGCACCAAAATGATTAGTCTGAGGTTATTTCTTGAAAAAAAGGTTCTTATTGTACCCAAAAATATCTTGCTACCCTTTTTCTACCCCCCTACCAAAAGGTAGGGTTTATGATCATAAAACTTTCTGGGCGTGGGAATGTAGCAAACCGAAGCACTACTACCGGATAAGTTAGCGAGTGCTCCGGCAAAATGAAACTAGCTCAGACCTCAGGGCGTTACACCCAGTATATCTGAATTTCAATTAAAATCCTTAACTAACTTACTCTAGTTACTGGTTCTCGTTATTGGGTGGTGCTGGGAATGACATTTTAGGTGATACATTAAATTTGGTGAATGTGGTACCACCAGAATAAGGCACACAATGAATGAAAGAAGGAAGAAAGGTACAATTTCGGGAGAAAAATTAAAAAATTTTATTGCATTTCTGGACGAATCTCGCCGAATTATAATGAAAAAACATAAGTATATCGAAAGAATTCTGTCTGCATGTCTGTAATATCGCGATAGCAGCCACAGTTTTTGAGATAGAGCTTTCAAATTTGGTACACTTGTTCTAAAGGCCAAAGAAAATGATGAATTTGGTGATGAGCAAAGTTGGCCATCTGAAAGGAGATCAACGGGACCCAAACTTTTTTGTATTTGAGTACAAAAAAAGAAATTCTTGATGAAAGATTATAAATCAGGTCTACTATGTCAAGCCAATGAAATATATGGTATTTACTAAGGACTTAAATAAAGTTGATATAAACTAAAAAATTTTACACATATGACCTAATAAAATGGGGTTAGGATAAATTTAGCAGTTTGACCTTTGTAATGGCTAATTTAGTTACAAAAATATCAATGTCAATATGAAGAAATTATTAAAATTTGACATGAATTATTATTGACAGTATCAAATAACGCTGATAATTAACTATTTAAAAATTTTGATGAAACATTCGATCCTTTATATAGTCATAACCTGATTATGTGTTTTCCCCTTTAACTTTTATATATTAATAATTTGCTTCATTGGGGAATAGTTTGTACCAGTAACTCAACAACTTTTTCTTGATTTTGTTATATTGCATTTTCTTTGTGGTTTCTTTACTATATTTAACTCTTATTCTTATTATCCTTAAAATATTCCTATTTCTGGAAAGTGTACTCGATTGTTCTATTTTCACCCTGTTTTATACAATATTTTATTTTAAAAAGTCTTTTATGTTTCATTGCAAATTATTTATTCTTGCTTTACCAGATAACTGCGCATAATAAGACTTTAATTAATTAAACATTCTACTAAAGTCGCTAAGATTTTAATTCTAATGGACGTTATGAGTGGTTCAATTTCAGTAATTTTCAGAGCGGAAACCAAGCATATCTGTTACTCCACTGAACCAAATTCAGTGAGATCAAAGGCCAGCCTTTGCATCAGTAAAGATAGGTACTCTCACGTTTTAGCCGTGTGAATATATATTTCAGTGGGGTTTTTAGTCCTGAAAAGAATATTTATTTAAAATAAAGAGGCGAATTGTAAAGCTTATGTTCTAAAGCTTATTTTAGTAAACTTGTTGGCTCTCTTTTATATGTTTTACGATTCATAATGCGTACTTTTAACCTTTACTTTTATTTTGCTGGATTTTTAAATACGTACAACTCAGTGAGGGATAATTCTGATATAAAAGTTCTGCAGAAAAATCAAAATAATAAAAATGCCTTGAATTAAGTAAACGAGTATTCGTATATCAGAAAAAATGGAAGAAATAATTTGTTTAATTTTAATCCTGAGAAACTCAATACATGTATTTTTGAGAAGGTTATAATTGAGGGCCTGGACATTTTCACCCCTCCACTAAATGAAACATCCCTTCATTACCAACCATCATCTAGAACGGCGAACCGTGTATTTGTCAAACGGGCTGAAGAGAATTTGTTTAAATCAAAACATTTCTCTGTAAATTTCGAACAGAAAGTATACAATTGTTGTGTAGAATTAAAGGGAACAGGATAAACGATTTAAAGATAGACTGACTGTTAGGAGATTTTTAATGGTTGCAAAGTACTCCGAAAAATAATTATGCCCTCATCTTCTGAAAAGGTGTTGTTATTAATGTCGATTTTCTGATTTATTTCTCATGAAAAATAAATGATTGTACATTCTCTTTTAAATTAGATTCGAAGTTTATTGTCATAGCGTTGTTAGTCTTCTTTAAAAGCACGTTTTATCCCACTGCTAATGTTCGAAAAAACATTATTATCAAAATTATTTTTTTTTACTTCTTACAACGTTTCAGAGGCAGATATTTCTACATGAATATACGGATATTGTCTGCAATTATTTCTTGTGACATTTTGTATTTTTTATCTCTCTTTATAGACAAGTAAAATTAAAGACGTCAACGGCTCAGAAATTGCAAGAAAAGAATTTTATAACGAAAATTCTTTAGAAACTATGCAGAACGACATAATAAAAATCAAAAAAATTCAGCTATGGAAAATATGTTCCTTATTACAAATATCTGACGTGGCCAGCACATAACTTTCTTATACCAGTATATATCATCTTGATCTAAAAAAAATCGTTCTATTTAATTCTTCATTTACCTCAATTAAATTTTAATAGCTTACCTTGAAATGTTTCATTAAAATTTTTAAATAAGTAATTTTCAGCGTGATTTGATACTGTCAATAATAATTCGTGTCATATATTTTAATCACTTCTTCTTATTGACACTGAAATTTTTGTAACTAAATTAGACATTTAAAATGTCAAACTCAAATTTATCCTAATCCCATTTTAAGAGATCAAATGTGTACAAAATTTCAGTTTACATCAGCTTTATTTAAGTAGGTACTTGGAAAATATATTTTATTAGCTCAATATAGTAGACACGATATATAATCTTTCATCAAGAATATATATTTTTGTAGTCAAATACAATGTGGACCCCCTTTCAGCTGACCAATTTTGCTCATCACCAAATTTGTCATCGTCTTCTTTGGCATTTAGAACAGGTGTACCAAATTTGAAAGCTTTATCTCAAATGCTGCAGCTGTTATCGCAATACTACAGACATGCGGCAGATTTTTTTTTCATAAAGTTATGTTTTTCATTATAATTCGTCGAGTTCGTCCAGAAATGCAATAAAATTTTTTTAATTGCCGGAATTGTAAAGGGATATTCATTATAAATTACCTACCCCTTATCATCGTTATTATTGCCTATAGAAAAAAAGTTTTAAATAAAAGTTGTGTGGCTATGACTGAATTTTGTAAAAATGTTATCAAAAGTACAGTAGCATCCAGATTTCAGGGGATACAAAAAAATTATTTATTTTTTTAATGAGATACCCTGTATATTATTAAATTTTTGGAATGATCCTTTGTTCCTGATTTCAAAAATATACCTTATGTTAGCCCTACCATATACCGTTTTTGAGTTATTAAACGTCGAACATCTTAGTTAAACTAGTTACTGTAAATATGGAAAAGTTAACATTATTAAAGTGAGCTATGAAAATGACAACTATTATGTTTGATAAGTGACATTTCTTTAATGAAATAATCAAAATGGTTTACGATGAGAAAGAAAAAACTAAATATTTATACAAAATAGATAACAAAGATTTATATAGGAAATTTAAATATAAAGAAATGATAACTCATGAAAGATGTTCAATTTATCCACCATTATTGTCAATGCATAATTGAAAACGTCTTCTTATATTTATAATTGCACCGGAAATGGCTTCATTATTTACATTCAGATTGTTTATTTCAAGTCGAATCCTGTCTTTAATGACTTGAATACTATTATTATTATTATTGACAATGTCTTTTAGAAACCCCCAAAAAAATGAATCCATAGGGGCCAAATCCGGACTGTTAGGTGGCCATTTAATAGGTCCATTAGTCCCTGTCCATATTGGGAATACATTATTCAAATGATCTCGAACGGGTAGGACACTATGCGGAGTTGCCCCATCCTGTATCCAAATCATATCATCAAGTTCAGCTTCCGGAAAATTCTGCAAAAGAATACTTTCTGCTTCTGGTATAATTATTTTCAGATAGGTAACTCCAATTAAAGTGTAATCATAAAATATAGGCCCAGCAATTTTGTTTCCGAAAATTCCACACCAAACGCTAACAGTTTTTCTTCTTGATTTTTTTATTTGTTTTACCATTTTTTTCTGTTGTGCTTGTTTTCCCACGACCGTCGATTTTTCTTATTAAAAACTCCTGCCGTAGAAAAGGATGATTCATCAGTCTATAATATTTTAGTAAAAAAAATCGGGATCTTCATCCAAATTTTCAAACATCTGGCGGCAAATATCCAGTATTTTCCTTTTATAAACCTCTGTTACAACTTGTATAGGTAAAATTTTATATGGTTTGTAGTTGGTATTTTTTAACGTACGTTGGATTTTGGAATAACTTTTACCTAATTGAACGACTGCATTATTTATACAACATTCAGAATTTTCTAAAAAATAATACAATGTTTCAAAAAAGTCAATTCGCATCATTCGCGAATAAATATGGATGGGCTTACCTTCGAAATGAAGCAATATATCTAACAGTTCTTCCCGGTTTGCTTGAACTACATGCTTTTTTCTACTAAAACTGGAGTTTATTATTCACCTTTCGGTAAATATTTTTGAACATATTTTCTGATGGTGTTGGACGATTTGGATACAAGACCCTGTATGCTATTTTTGCTGCACGTTTAATATTGTTATTTTGTATATAACAAGTAAATATTTGAACTTTTTCTTCCTCACTGTAAACCATTTTGATTATTTCATTAAAGAAATCACCTTATCAAACATAATAGTTGTCATTTTCATAGCTTACTTTAGTAATTTTAACTTTTCCATATTTACAGTAACTAGTTTAGATATTCGACGTTTAATAACTCTAAAACAGTATATAGAAAGAAAATATATAAAATTATAAGCAAATGCAATTTTATCGAAAAATACGTAATTTATTGAAAATGAAAATAGTAATTGTAAGACAAAAAAATTTTAAGCCACTACATAGGCTGGTTCAAATTGAATCCTCGTCTAGACATCTCACTTATCTTAGAGTATAAGATCGTTGATAAGAATTTGTAAAATTCGTAGAATGCATTTTCTAGCAAAAATCGTATAATTACGAATTTAAACCATTTGCATTCAAGTTCTTGGACGGTATTCAGCAGCACATTAAGTAAATTTAATGAATAACTGTCTCATTCCCATTCTTCGCTAACCGCAAAAATCCTAAATTAATATTGCTTTTATTACGTGTTCAGTAGGAATGAATACTATCACTAACTTATTGTTTATAAATCCCAAAATTGTCATTTGGAAAAATTAAAGGCAATGTCATTGACATAGTTAAGAAAAAGTACTGGTCTGAGAACAGAACTTTGAGGTACACGAAATTTAGTGTATAATAAATTTGTTTTAGTATTATTAAACTTAACCAATCGAGATCTTTCGGTGAGATATGAGATGAAAAAAATGTTTGCTATTTTCGGAAAATTTATGAAAGCTTAATTTTCTACCTTAAATAATGTGTGACAGAAATGAAAGCCTTGCTTAAGTCCAAAATTTGAACATATACTAATTATTTCTCTTCATAATCTTTATTTATCTTATTTATTAAAAAAATTCAATTCTAAAATAGTTGACAAGTTTTTCTTAAAACCGTATTGGCAGCTAGTAAATAATTTCCAACTTTAATTTTTAGGTTCTCAAAAATGGTTGAAAAAATAGAAAATTGTTTGCAATTGGCAGATAAAAATACATTTGATGCTCTTATTTTTTACTACTTTTTAAATTGATTTTCGTGATAAATATCCAAATGTAAAGTTTTATTGACTCCCGGATACAAATCCCGGTTTCGATTCTGACAAAGTCGAAGGGATTGGTTGTGTGTCCGCATTTTTTCAACTATGTAACCCCTGTCCGTGCAGCCTCAGCTTTGGTTTGGGGGTTGTTTAACTTATGTGGTATGGTGTGTTTATTTTTAACGAGTTTCCTCCCAGCCTCATCAATAACAATACGTGTTTACCAGTTAATTTCATTTTAATATCTATATGAGAGTGTGTCCATTTTAATGACTGCTATTATGCTGCACTCGCCTAAGTCACTCTGCTCGAAATAAAGAAATTAACTATGTCCCGTTCGTAGTAACCTGGGGCCATACATACGACTAGTTAATATTCTTTAAAAAACTGCCTAAAGCAAAGCTTTAAAAACAATTATTTTAACAATTAATCTTAACATCAAATTCCAAATTATAATAATTATAACAATTTAGTACTTATAATAAAAATTAACGTTCTTATCTCATTTCACAATCAAATTGTTAACACATTGGGCGTACAAATTACATATTCCCCGTTAATATAATACTTAAATAATAGTATTAATTTAATTACATCATTATTATTATGCCTGCTTTTTACCAATAATAATGCACAGCTGGTTAAAATATTATGTGTAGGAGAATACGGACTAGAATAACTTAAATTTTGTTACATCAATTTTGAAGAGTATTTTGACAACCAACCAGACATTTTGTCCCAAGAGGAGTGTATTTTTTGAAAATAAATATTACTGCCCTACTGAGATTGAGAAAAAATTAAACTTATTATTAAAGCTCAATTACTAATTTTTGAATTAATCGTCATAGCTGTTCACAATACCCATCATTGCTTCTTGTTCGCTGTGTTGGATTTTCAACTGTAAATCATCTAGAATTTCAGGTTACAATTGAATTACAAAAAAAATATATATATAAACAAGTACATTATACATTTTCTATCTTATGTCAAATCTAAATATATAATAACTGTAAATAATTACAAATATCTTTGCATCCAAACCTAACTTAGCGTAATATTACCTAACCTAACCGTAAATAATCAGAATTGTTGCTCTACATAACTAATACACAGTTTAGTAAAGACATTATATTTTTCGCAGTATTTTATTTCATTTGGTAAACCATTAAATATTTGTATACCAGTACAGAACAAAGATTTTGATTCCTTTAAATTGTCATATCTCTCTACTACTATATCATTTACACTACGAGTATTATAACTATGAATATCTCGAACGAAATTTAATTTATCACATAAATATCTCGGAGCCATGCAATTTTAAATATAAATTGCATTGCTTTCAAAAGTATACGTTGTCTAACATTTAAAAAATTTAAAACATTTAACATTGTGTCAATGGGAGTATATTTGTTACATTTTAGAATTATCCTCATAGCTTTATTTTTCATCTTTTGCAACTTTTGAATTTCATTGTTATTTAAATATAGCTGTAGAGTTGCACAATATTCGAAATGTGGAGCTAGTATAGATTTATATACCTACTAATATTCTTGAAAACATTGATAAATAATTTGAAATTCTCCGTAAAAAATAAACCTTTTTTGCAACTTTTTTTAATGATATAATCACTGTTACATTTGAAGGTCAAGGATTCATCTATTATAAACCCAAGGTATTTAATTTCAGAAACTTTTTTCTAATATTCTATTATTTAATACAATATTTTCTTCCACCTGTAGATGATTTAGTATATGTTTTTTACCGAGAATCATATATTTACATTTATCAGTGTTTACTTTTAAGTTGTTGTCATATAACCAAATAAATATTTCTTTTAAATCTTGATTAATAACATTAATAACATCATTTATATTCTCACCATATACATAAATTAATGTGTCATCTGCAAATAGATGTACCTTGCATTGTTTGATTGATTTAACTATATCATTTATGAACAGCACAAATAATAATGGTTCCAGCACTGATCCCTGTATCACACCAAAGTCATTATCTATTACATTAGATACACTATTTCCGTATCTTGTTTTTTTGTCTTCTTCCAGTTAAGTAAGATTCAATCCATTTGAGTACAGATCCACCAACACCCATTTTTTCTAACTTTAATATTAATAACTGTCGATTCACCGTTTCAAATGCCCGTTTAAAGCTAAAAAAACTGCAACTATGATTTGATTTTTACCTATTGTCTTAACCCAATCCGATATGATGAATTGAAGTGCCGATTCACAAGAATGACTTTCTCTAAAGCCAGATTGATTCGCTATTAATATATTATTATCCTTGCAGTGGGTATCTAACTGTTCTTTTACTACCAATTCCAAATTTTTTCATATATTGGCAACATGTTAACTGGTCTAAATTCTTCACATATTTTTGTATTCAAAATTTTGGGAATAGGCGTAATTACAGATATTTTCCAGTTGCTAGGACAAATTTCTTCTTATAGGGAACTATTAATAACATCCAAGAATCTATTACCAATTACTTCAAAAGCAGTTTTTATAATTTTTGTGGATATACCATCAATACCTGACTTGTTAGGTGACAAATAAAAATCCAAAGGGGACTTATCTGGAGATCGGGATATCCATTCAATAGCATGCATCCTTCTATTCCATTTTCGTGGAAATATTTTATTCAAATATTCCCAAATTAAACGTCCATAGTGTAGTGGTGCTCCGTGTTGTTGCAGCTAGATGTTGTCTTTGGAAAGTCGATTAATATCTGATTTGAAAAAAGAATATGGCGTATTACGTAGTATTAATTGTTTTAACTTACTGAAATAAGGAAATGGCGGGTACATTTAATTTTTAAGAATGAGCCAATATCTTCTTCAAAAAAAAAGGGACTAGTTATATGCCGAACAATAATTCAAGCTCATACAATTATCTGTGGAAACTCGGTATGGCTTACTCAGTAAAGATTTTCATGTGCCCAATAACTAACTACAGTCATGTCTGTATGTTTTACCGTTTAGGTAAAATTATTAGGCAAATGATCTTTGTTTATTCAAATAAACTCGACGCACTTACAGCTAAAATGTAGCTTTGTCTGCACTAATTTCATTTTGTAGTGATAAAACTTTTCTTAGCCATCTAAACTTTAAATCTTAAATTTCACAATATCCTTTGTGGTGCATTTAATTGAAGATATTCGAAAATATCCTCATCTGAAACTTTAAGAACCAAAATTGTTCTGTTTGTTAAATAGCTCATAATTTCTTTTAATCAAAAATTATGGCAATGTTCAGTGTTGTCCATTATTGATCAAACATTGATAGAGTTTATTTGGTTTCACACTTTTTACTCACACTGCGAAAAATGTTTCTGCCTACTAATTCGCTAACAACTCTTTGTCCAAAGCCTTCTTTGCTGATTGTTTTGATCATGCACATAATAAATTTCAAATACTGTCCTAAGAGAAAATCTGGCGATCTAGCTAGCCACTCTTTAAACCCTTTTTTTAAATACACTTACCCGGAAATAGACTGAGCTACCTTTGTTGTTTATTTTTACTCTAATATAAGGTTAAAATTAAGAAGTAGAGTTTCCTAAAATGTTATCGTTCACATTTCTAACAAGGCCGGACTTTTGCCACAAGTAGATCACATATTCCGTACAGAAATACATGTATACACTGTTGCTTATAATAACATAGGCATGTTTATAAACATAAAAGGATATGCCCGTGCAATTATGTTATATTAATGTTACATTAAAATGGAGATCCTATTTCATATTTTCATAATAATTGCCGTGCATGATTTAAATAAGTCATATATGAAGAGGTAATTTAAGTAAATGTCTAAACCTCCTAACCACCTCTAGTTAATTTAAATACTCGAGGTAAGGCATGTCTTGATAGCACATGCGGTCAAAGGTGAAAATGGCATGCATAGAAAATAACTATGAACCATTGGCGTATCTGTCTGAAGGGTTTATTATCATAAACAAAAACCAATTTCTGCGGCCGGAGCTATTTATTTGCCTTAAGATGAATGAAAATGAACAATTTGAATTTAAGTTAAATTAAAAAAAGTTTAGATGTAAGACTATGGTTTGATGCTTCTAGGCATCGTGTTGCATGCAATTTTAATTGTTACATAGGGGAAAATATTCAACTTAAAAATAACGCCTGGCAAAACAATTTAGAAACGGAAGCGACTATGTTCCAAGGTCGCTTAATCTTTAGTTTTTTTAAGGTGTCGTTCTAAATAGTTTGGGTATAATAAAATTTGTGATTATTATTCGGTAATTTGAAGGAAGAGACACAAAGAAAAGAAGAAAATGAGTGAATTTTGAATTTAAGTAAGGTTTGAAGCTAAATGGGCCGCCTTGGAAAATTCGAAATAATATGCCCATTGATCTGTGGAATTATTATAGTTAGCAAACTGTCCTATGATTGAAAAGCATAGAATTTCTCTGAAGTTTCGCGCAATAGTGCACTAGTGATAGGAAATGGCAAATTTCGTACAGTTCTCCGATGGAGGTGTATCTGTTTGCTTTTGTAATAAGGCGAAGGTATTTATTCCCCAAAACTTTAAGCTTATTAATGTCGTGGCCGACGCATTGCACCACTCCAGCACCCAGTATGTTAGAGTCGACTTCAATATACAAGTGTACATGATTTTCACCAAGTATCCAACTTAAATCTATAAATCGCTGTGAAAATTTTTCTGTCAGTATTATTACAAACTGAAAAGAAAACTCTTCAGTATTGGCAAGAGTTACCAAGATTTGTCATTCGAAGGCGTTTATAAAATACCCTTTGAAATCAAGAGCTAAGAAACTTATAGAGTTAAACAGGGTAAACCTGAAACTCTAACAGGCCTATATACCGGGCACTGCCAACTAAACTATCATCTGCATAAACTCAGCCTAGCGGAAAACGTCGAGTGCCATCTATGCCTCGAGAATGATGAGAAGGTACCTAACATAACCTAACCTAATATTAAAAAACGGAAACAAACAATCCATCCTAAAATACCGTATAGATCTGATATATAAAATTACATGCAATACTGTGCGTATTTTTTTTTTAAATAGGAAAGACGATTATTTAGTTTCATTAAATAACACCAAATAAAACAATACTTACCTTTTATTAATAAAAAATAAGTATTGTTTTATTTGGTGTTATTTTATGAAACTAAATATATATTAAATACATATGGTATTTAAGATGAATTATTTGTTTCCAGTTTTTGCTCTAATCGATAGAAAAATTTGACTATTTAAAGTTTTATGTTGGTAATCTTGGCGACGAGGGCATACTAATGCCTTAGTTTATTGTTTTGTCTGCTTAGTCTGCTATTTCTTTCCACTAGCATTAGGGTATAGGGTCTCGTTTACATAGTTCAAAATCTTTTATCCAAACGGATTTTTGGAGTCAGTAAAATTTATGCTCACTTAACTTGTATTTACTTTCAATACAACAAATTATTGAATTGAATTATTTTTTTTATTAGTATATTTTTAAGGAAAGAGAAAATAGTACGCCACTGAATAAATTTTAAACCTTTCGTTTGTCATTTAAAAAAAAAGAAACAGAAGAGAGGTAACGTGAAGAAAATCTTCAGTTTCTTCTCCCGGAATACATCTACTTGTATTATGCCCTTCCCCAGGAATTTCAAAACCGACGCCACTGACAATAGGGCATTGCCCCTACCACGCCAACCCATTGCATTTGATGGACACCACAAGAATCTCCCACGCCAAGATATGTTATTATCATTAATCAAGATTTTTAATTGTTTTTTATATTTTAATGTTGTATTCGATACTTTCGATGCAATAATTTATTACCATCTTGAAATTTTAAAGCAACGTCGAGTTAATAAAGTTATTAAAGTCAAAGTTATTGTTAATCGAAGGTTAAAGTTGAAAATAAAATTACATATAGAAAATTTGCAAAATAAAAATATTATTCTTGTTGTTTATGTTATACATATATATATATATATATATATATATATATATATATATATATATATATATATATATATATATATATATATATATATATATATATATATATATATATATATATATATATATATATATATATATATATATATATATATGCTGAAATTTCAGTTCGAGTAACCAGAAGCCGCAGTAAGCAGTTATCGGTTAGAACCTGAAGATGGCAGATGAGATTCTGCCGAAACGTCGTTCAGACAACCACGGTCCCTCTCGGGGCCTATCACCTACGCGGGAGTATACCCGGAAAACGAATTTAACATATATGTATATATATATATATATATATATATATATATATATATATATATATATTATACGTGTTATAAATATGTGGGATATATTATTTTATATTTTAATTTATACCCAAAACACAATTATATGTTTAATAGAATATTTATTTTATAATATTTGTGACATCCGAATACTTGTAAAAGTCTCTCTCTGGAAATAAATTATTTTAATAAAGAAGGTTTAGTGCCA
Source organism: Rhamnusium bicolor (assembly GCA_029963845.1). Lineage (NCBI taxonomy): Eukaryota > Metazoa > Arthropoda > Insecta > Coleoptera > Cerambycidae > Rhamnusium > Rhamnusium bicolor. The sequence continues at coordinate 221,279 of JANEYF010003706.1, read as the reverse complement.
TATCCCCAAAAAAAACAACTATGCAGCTACGGACACGTGTTTCGGAGTTATTGTTCCTCATCAGCGTAGCATAGCTAAAGAATTGGATCTAGGATGGAATAGATCAGGAACAAGAACAAAAATAAAGCTGGAAAGTACAGTACACAGTACTCAATTAGTGCCTTCATGTTCCCATGTGCCACAATTGGTGCCTCGATGAGCACAGTCAACACACAGAGCTCTATGTGTACTGCCCGTTTCCATCTGGCAAATACAAACAAAATAATATAGATTTATTGGGGTCAAAATAAAATAAAGAAGGTTTAGTGCCATATCCCCAAAAAAACAACTATGCAGCTACGGACACGTGTTTCGAAGTTATTGCTCCTCATCAGCGTAGCGTAGCTACGGAAATGGATCTAGGATGGAATAGATCAGGAACAAGAACTAAAATAAAGTTGGAAAGTACAGTACACAGTACTCAATTAGTGCCTTCATGTTCCCATGTGCCACAATTGGGGCCTCGATGGCACTAAACCTTCTTTGTTTTATTTTGACCCCAATAAATCCATATTACAATTTTTTTTTCTCTGGAATTACCGATGCCGGACAGTCCTCCGGTGGCCTCCGACGCCTCACGGGATTCGCCCGACGCATTAACTACAGCCACTCCACACATCCCGCAGGGTTAGTGACTGTAGATACCAGAATCGTGTGCCTTAAGCAGACGGAGAGAACCCAGAACGACCTCCTTCTGCATTTGGCCTGCCAGCCACTCGGCTGATTTTTGGCAGGCCGGTATGATCTACACTTCTGAGAGCAGTGTAGGCTTTATTCCTCCGAGTACACCAATTATTAGGAAGACCGTTTTTACCGAGTAGCCTGAGTACAGCATTTGGAGCTCGTACCGGAGATCGCGATATTTGGTCCGTTTCTCCTCCTCCTTCAAGGTGATGTTTTTGTCCGCATGTGCCGAGAACTCGACATACATCACCTTGAGTGGATGGTCGAGGAGGACTATGTCAGGCTTGTTGGCTTGGATTAGCCTGTTCCAGTAAGTCCGGCATTTCTCGTTCTCGACAACGGACTCAATATCTCCGGGGACGTAAGGTAGCCCTGGTGTCTGGTCTACCCCATACGAGTGCCTTAGATAGCACTCGTAACGCCGCGTTATGTCGGTGGATGTAGGTCGAAATCGCGTATATGGGGCATGCAGATAGTATGTGCATGAGCGATTCCGGCGCCTGATGGCAGGTCCTGCGGTTGCTGTCAGGAACCTTTACACGCCACACGCGGCTACGGTAGACCAAGGTGTTGATAACACCATCATGGTAGGCCATAATGAATCCCTCAGTCTCCAACTTAATCCCGGCTGACCTTAGAGAGGCGAATGTCAGCCTAGTCGATAAACCCAGTGTTTCTATGTTCTTATAGAAGACACCATGCTGGGGTTTATCGACGTGCTGCCGAAACAAATTTTCCTGTTCGGCGGCTCTAATTGGAGCTTTCAGGTAATTTGGCTGAAGTTCATTGACTGACTCTACATCAGCACCTCGCCGGTCACCTCGCCTGGTGTAATAATAATAATAAATTATTATTATTACTATTATTATTATTACTATTATTATTATTACTATTATCGCATATTCTGTCACCATTTTAAATCGTGGAACGAACAAACAAACATTCCTGTCAATTATCCAAATATGCAGCTTAAACACATCTTATTATTAAAATAAAGATTATGACACAACAACGGTTACGGCGATTAGAAAAATTCAGCAGAGAATGCATTGTGTACAAGATGCGAGGAAAATAGTCAATCAATTCGTTTCAAAAAGTTGTTCCCATGACAAACGACCTCACGAATGCATCAAAACGTGATAAGAAATTTAAGATGCTCTATATCAACGACTAGCTCAGGTGTTGCTATGTAATTTTTACAAAAGACGTGGACGACGATGGTGAAACACTGTTATTATGACTGCCAATAAAAACGTCTACACAGATTTTATTCCGTTGCATCGGTGTACTTTTAGAACGTGTAACTTTTAATTCCTTATTTAACTGTGTTTTTACACCGTTTTCTATATTTATAAAACTCCAGCATTACGAAGTGCCATGTTCTGAATTTGTTATTATTTTCACTGGAACTCATGAATTACTTACAATGTGGAACTGATATGTGTATAAAAAAATTCTATGAGTATTCTTGTTGCCTATAGGAAGAAATATAATAAAAAATGTATCACTATAACATAAGTGATATAATAATTTTGCTGGCAAAATTTATTGATTGTTAAGAGAGTCTGTTGTTTGGCAATATTGCGAGTGATATTGACATTGACATCATCAGTGTCATGAACAAAATTGTCTAAAGCAACAAACTCGTTTAAAACGATCGGTAAATTTAGCAAACAAAAACTTATATCACGAATGAACAAAATAAAATAACACTTAGCTAGGTACTTGTAATAAAATTTACAAAAATTTACTTATAATTGTTAATAATGCTGAATGTACAATTCTAATATAATATGAAATTGTATTTTTTTACGTCTTGTACATCTTTGATCCCTGAAGATGTTTACAGACCTACATTAGCATTATTACTTTTTTATATACGAACCAACTTATTCTGCTGAAATTTTGTCCACTTTACAAGGTAGTTTATTCCTAGGGACATGTTTTTAAACTATGCTCAATCTTTCCAATTCGAATTAAAAGTAAGAAAGAGCCTATCAGTCTTTATGGTCCCCTTTTTCCAATAAACTTTTTCAATAGATAAACTAGACACAGTCATATTTTCAGAATTCTGAATCAAGTACTTGCTATCCCCGCAACCATCCTTGTCGAGTTTCTGAAAATATATTCCATTTTTCCAGTAAATTTTTTCTTACTTTTCCTATTGTCTGACTGTTCTTGTAAAATGTTTGTTCTAGCATTAGCGTCTCTTTCGAATCGAATATAAGAAAATCGCTCAACTAAAATGTTGTAATCTCTGAAATATTTTTCATGTACCTATCATTTTTTCAGTTTTTAAGCAGCTCTCCTTATAATCCTCTCCGCTGTTGCGGATGGTCAATTTACGATAAATTATGATTTTTTTTTGTTCCTCCGGTTCTTTATACTTCGTTAACCCGCCAACACACAAATTTTTTAACATTACACCCGAGCTAACATAAACAGAAGTTTCCTAAGCGCCTCTTACTTGCTTTGACGAAGTTCCAGTGTCCAATTTGCATTCTTTCTCGACACCATATTGTTATTTCCAATACTGCGGGTATCTAGAATATGTATGCGGAGGTACAATCCGTTCAAATAAAACTCTATATTTGCTTTAAAGAAATTTGTATTAATATTTGTGAAATCCATTTTAATAGAAACTTTATTCATACCATATATTTTTTATAATATAATAACATCAGGTATATTTCCAGCCCAGCGAATATGTAATAAAAGAGTACAAATCTATTCCTGAATTTTATGGGTTAATGTAATTTACGACAAATTATTTATCAGCATGTAGGTATCTTGGTAGATTGATAAATGACTATAAAATTGAGCTATTACTGCATCCTGGCAGTAAATATTTTTATGAGCAGTATAAACTTTATATAGAATAATAATCTGGAAATATTGAGGCCCAAGATCCTTCCCAATGACTTTAAAGATACCGTGTTTGCAGGAAAAAATCGAAGTGTCAACGGTGTTATTTCGGGGGGAGCTTTTTTTTATGAACTCAAAATCTAGGCAGAAAAACTTTATCTGCAAATAATTCAATGTTATCTATTCATGACATAGTTGTTCGGGGTTCTCTAATTAATCAAATTCCATGACTTGCAAGTTTTCTGTGACCAAAATGATACTACGCCAAGTGGAAGGTGAAGGTGAACGTCGCCAAGTCGAAGGCTATTGTTTGCACTAGAAAAAGAATAAATAATAAAATAATTACACCTATTTCGATGGGGGGGCAGCCAAATTGAGACGAAACAAGACGTAAAATATTTAGGCGTAACTTTGGATAAAGGACTTTATTTTGGAAAGCACATTAACGAGACGATACGTAAAGTTTATTCTCTGTCCAGGACCCTATACACCCTGATGGCGGGGAATAGCAGACTAAACAAGGATAATTCCAATACGCAGTGCCATGTATTTTAGATTTTTTTATACGATTTCGATTGTGTGTAATCATCAAAAATAAAATTATTTTCCTTAAGAACGAATCGATGAAAGTTAAAGAGAAATTATGTAGGGAATTGAAAGACCTTTCAAAAGATGTACCACTCAACCCCCCTGCCATTTGAACTTTTTTGAGGGGGTGGCCGTGTAGGGTAGAGGATGATGATAGATATACAAGTATTACATTCAAATATGTCCCCCTTGGAAACAAGGTCGACGTGTTTCACCAATTTTTCAAAAAATTTGTATCCAAAGTTATTCAGGATGCCTACTTTTGGTTGGGACACCCTGTGTATACAAGTATTGCATACTTTTAAAATCAGAAGAAATAGGCAAATCCAAATATGTAAGAATTTATAGGGTCTTCCATTAAAGAAGAACACATTTTTTTACACCCACTGTATATTTTTAGATACCGATATTATCTGATGACATATTTAAAAAGTACGTGAAAAGTGCTATAAGAGAAAATGTACAATTTTTTTACAATTCAAAAATAAGGAAAATATAGAAGGTAATAAGTTGCATTGAACACCCTGTACAATAGCAATAATTATTATCTACTCAATTATTTCTGACAACTCAAATCTCGAGGGAAAATGTAAGTATCGGGCTGTTGTACTGGCCACGATAATCAATTACCACATTTGATGAAAATCAGTTTACCAACAAACTCCAAGCGACAAAGAATTTGCTCGCATCGCCGGCAATGAAAAAAATTAAAAGGAGAACGTGACACCAACGGTGTTCTGGAACATGCACGATCCAATTTTATATCATTATCTTGCAGATAGACACACTGAAAATCACGTATTCCCATACAAGGTGTCTCCAGAAATAGAGATACAAAATGTTTATTTGAATTTTTCGTGTATTTGAAACAATTGAATTAAAAACATTGTAACTAATTTTTTTACCGTTTTATTGACGAAGGAAATGTCTTAAATCTTGGATATAAATTAAAAAGGATAGAATTTTGTAATGTAATTTTGAGATTCCTGTAAAGATCTCATTAACTAATTCATTCGCAGAATCCAAATTTTGAATGAAGAAAAAACAATTTTGCATTGCGTTTACGATATATGACATTTTACTTTGTTTATCTTTAATAGAACAACCTGTATATTTTAAAACAACTTGGTTTTCCTCATTTCTCTGATTCTAAAATAATAACATTTGTCATGTTATCTCAAATAGTTTTTGAGATATTTGGGTCTTGGTACTAAAATATCGTTAATGATTTTATTAAATATAGTTGCCTTTGGAAACAAAATAGCTGCAGTTTTGAAATAAATGAAGTTTACTTATCAAAGTAATATTTATCAAAAATCAGTATGTGTGTGATGGTTGTTCCTCTTTTTTAAAGGCAACAAAATCGTTAACAACATTTTAATACCAATATCTAAATATGTCAAAAACTTTTGAGATAACATGACAAACATAATAGATGCAAGTAAATATAAATGTTCTACATTTCTCGTTCTTGTATTCTTTTAATTATGACGATTTATCTCCCATCTTCCACATCTTTTACCATAAACTTTGCGTTGATTGCATATTCACATCTATAAATTCAGTATTAAGTAACAGATTACTTCTTAAGTATGCCACGGGAAGAAAACCTGCTATTAGCAACAATGTAATTGTTTTATGCCTGCATAAAGTTAATTTCATGTTTCTCATGACATGCTTTTTTGTATAATAAACGGTAACTTGTTTTTAACAGTAAATGACTAGGAATTTATGAACAGATATGTATCATTGTATTCAGAATTATCTATAGAATAGAAAAATACAAATTGTTATATTTGCTTATTTAAGGTTCTTGTGGGAAACTATTTCTCATATTGTATATTATATATTACATTGCATATATTGTAGAATCTAACTACAAAAGACGATCATTTATAAAAGGTACCACTATAGATATCAAAATAAATGTTTTAAAAATAAATTAGTTTTCTCCAGTACAGACATTTGTATAAAACATTATTTATAGAAACTGAAAATGGACAACGCGCCAATGCAATAGTAAATATAAAGAGAAAAACTAGTAGGCAAGGTTCCCATTATATACAGTGTGTCATTGTACAGTGTGTCTCAAATTGGAGGTGGATCGTTTATTAACAGAGATAGAACGATGTTTAAATAAGGAGGGTCTTGCAGACTTTTATAGTCACCTCGAATCTGTTTTCGAATTTTATGTAACATCCTTAGTTTTTGAGTAATTTTCAAAAAAGTGAGTTTCCCAATTTAGTTCTTATTTCCTTCATAACTATTTAATAATTATGTATATAGATTGGACTCTTAATGGGGATGGTAGCCAAGTGAGTAAAGTGCTTATATCTATTTACTGGGTATCGAATATCGATGGTTCAAATTCATCCCGGAGCATGTTAGAAATTTTATTTGAAAATATGTTTTGGATTGAGATGGAGAAGGAACTGTCGATGCCCTAGATGTGGTTCGGACTCCACAATAAACTGTAGGAATTCGTCTCTCTTGACTTAACACAAAATCCTAGGATTTTTTTGGGAGTTACTTGAGAGGCGGTTAGAAAAACATTTTAAGAGAAAAACAAAGAAAACTTGCGCATTGTTGGACAGTTTTTGAAAATATTTTTAACAGTTATAGCAAAATTTTTCTATCTTTACCTATTTCTGAGATAGGCGCACTAACGTTTGTTTTTCTTATGGGCGCTATATTGGATATTTCATTGACTAAATAGCTCTTTATATGCGCGTTTCAAAGATGTGTTACAATCTCAAAAAATTCTATGATGAGGCAACAACAATTATTAGAACGATAAGTTTTTCAACAAGTAGGCTATGAACATAGTTGGCACTAGTTCATAAAAACTATGCAAGAATTCAATTAAGCAATAAATGAAGCATTTTTTTATGAGTGAAGTAAGATTTTAGAAACCAGATTTTGCGAAGAGAAAACACTAATAATCAGAATAGAAATAAAGAAATAGACACTTCAATTTTTAATAACTATACAGAATGAGAAACTATTGAAACTGGAAATTAGATTTTCTTGAATACACTTCTCGCATCTCTTACCAAGTTATCCTTGGTAGAGTATTGCTGTTAACCAAAGCTAGGGCACCTAATACTCCTTCCTCCAATAGGTTATGATTTTCCAAAGGATATCGTTTTTTGCCTATCCAGAGGTTTAATATCTAGTGACCTCGTTGGCCATAGGAATGGTCCATTTTTTATATATGACCCGACAATTAAAATTTTCTATTAAACATTATTTCACTGCCCTTGTGTTCTGTGCAGGGCAACCATCTTCCCGGAACTATATATCATGAATACTTTTCCGTTGCATAGCATTTTGTATATCTGCCGTTATTCTTTTATTCAATACCTCCAAAAATATCCTTCTGCGCTTAACGTATAATCAAACACAAACAGTCCAAACAACTGGTCTCCTAAAATAGTTATTTATCAGAGACTATTTTTCTTAATAATTTAAAAGTTTACTTACAATGTGTCACCAAATATCAAACCCGAATCTTTGTTGAAATTATTTTAGCATTAATAAATGTAGATTGACGACACTCCAATGATGATAGTTGTGTTTACTAAAAACTCAACAATTTGCAAGTCTTGTCTCATCTATCCACAGTATTTTCGATGAAAGCCCCCGGATTTAATGACATTTTTCGATGAACCATTCATAAAATTGTAGTCATCGACCATTGTCTTTATGTGATTATTGTCTCAAACACTAGGCGTACTGTTGTACCACATCTTTAAATTGTTGTATACTCGAAGGACCAGAAACAAATACTTGGTTCATTTTACAACATATATTTTAAAATACTGAACTGCACAAGTTTCTGAATAAAAGTAACTGTAATATGGTATGATCAGTAGTCGTTGAAGACTTGATCATTAAAATTGAAAACTCGACTAGTAATTGTGAATACTAGAATAATAATCATAATAGTAAATGAATAAGCGAATAATAATAATTGAAAACTTCTCACAAGAAATGTATAAAACTAATCATCCCTTCTATCGAGTCTAGTTATTGCCCTATCTTTCATGTCTTAAAGTAAATTCAAATATCTGGGTTTTCCAGTTTACAAAAGTGATAGTTTGAGCTCATGGTTTCAAATACAGGTGTTGAAAGTATTTACAGATAAAAGGGTGAATGGACGAATAATAAAAGCTTATTGAAACTAATAAACGCAATTCCCTAATCAAATCTAAACATTGAATTATATTTATGAATCAGAACTAAAATCTTCGAAGAAGTATTAATGTTGGGAAATACCTTAAATTAAAATAATCGAAACATAATAGTAAAGATATTATTGGACATTACTTAATTGCATATATGTCTAATGACCTAGTAGTCAAAGGACCCTAGCTTGACATTTATGAAATGCTGAATACACTAATAAATATATTAGGGAAAACCTTAAATTCAATAACTATGAACTAAACAACCATAATCGTTTTCATTTAGTCCTTATACAATAATTGTTGTATGGATGGCTTTTATTTAAATTCCGGTGTACCACTATTTTAGGAGCTTCCATGTTATTTGAAATTTCTCTTACTGATGTTCTGGTTTTATCATTAGTATTTGTTAAGACAGTATTATTCAGTTCTTCATTACCGATGTTATAAGTAAAATTTCTAGTTTGACTAAGTGACCCATGGCTTAGTAAATTTTTTACAAGAGTTCAGAAGTAATTCTTATTGGGCTGACATCTCTCAGGAAAATTTTCTTTATAATTTATGACTGCGACAGTTGCGTTTCTTAGGCTTTAAAGTAAATTTCAAGCTTATTAGTTTTCTCCTAATTAAAAAATGTTAACACTATATTTCGATTTAAAAGTACATATTATTAAACTCATGAATCAAAAAAAATAACAGAAAGGCACTCTTTTTGTCAAAATTTTTTTCTGTGTTCTCCCAGATTTCAATCATGCATATATTCTAGCATCTTTTGTAAACATATCACTAAAGCTGCAAATCGTTTCTGTGTATCATGGTCGTGGAGTACAGATGTACTTACTGTCGCCGGCATTCACCTTGACCGCGAAACACTTTCTCCAGTCCAGTCTATTATTAGATTTCGAGTTATGTACACGTTAAGTCACTTGAGCGTATTGCATATTGTTTTTGTGTTTTCATTTTATTTCTACTGTATTGTTGATATTAATTTAATAATAAAACATGGCAGATGTACGCAGGGGTAGAAAACGGCCATTTGCTGATAAAGTGAATAAATTCATAGGTGAATTTCCGGATTTATTCTATGATGGTGCTAAAATAATTTGTAAAGTGTACGAGAGAGATTTGATGTGCTGGGATAAGCGTGACTGTGGACTTCACGTAAATAGTGTACACCATAAAAATAAAAAAAAATGGCGTGCCTTTGACAGCACAGTTTATGTTTAATTTACTATTAATGCTGATTGTCTGTGATGTTCCGCTGCACATACTCGATAAACAACCATTTCGAGAGTTCTGGAATAAATACAATGCCCAGGTGAAGTTACCAAGTCGCACAACGTTATGTAACTATCTACCAACTGTACACGTAGACATGGTAAATAAGATGAAATGTGAATTAAAAAATACAAGACTGTGGTTATCTGCAGATGAGACAACAAATTGTAAAAAAAAATTCTATTTTAAATGTTATAATACGAGTACTGGACCCTCTTAAACCGACAGTTCCACTGTTACTAGATAGCAAAAGACTAAGTCAGTGTACTAGTGAAACAATTACCAGGATGGTGCTGGAGACGTTAGACAAATTTGAACTGTCAAAAAGTCAAGTGTTCACGTTTGTGACTGATGGCGCCGTGACAATGCGTTGGTAGGCCGTTCTTTGCAAAAACAAGGTTGTACGTTTATACATGTTATGTGTAAAGTGCATGCTTTACATCTTGTGGCAGAAACTATTCGAAAAGGTTTTCCAGAGGTGCATGCATTAATAGCAAGTACAAAAAAAAGTGTTTCTTAAATCTCCTAAACGTTTCCGTGCATTTTATAGCAAGTATCCCAGTATTCCTGAACCACCACAGCCGATTCTTACACGTTGGGGAACACGGTTGCAGGTAGTTTTTTATTATGCTGAATATTTCTAACAAATAAAAGCTATGATACTACAATTCAATCCAGATGAGGCTCCAGCTATTAAGGAAAGCCAGGCAAAATCGAAGATACTTCAATTAAAACAGCTTTAAAAAATATTGCGAAGAACTATAAACCATTACATGAAAGCATAAAGAACATTAGAAAACAATGCATTGTCGTTAGTGGAGTCACTGCAAATAGTGGACGAAGTAAATCGCTATAGGTGACGCAACAAATCAGATCGTTAAAGAAAAGTTCGCAAGTGTGTTAAATAAAGAAACCAGTTTTACCAAATTAAGACAAATATGTGATGGTGCAGACCCAGATCCGTTAAGTGCGTTCAAAGACTATTTTACGCATGCGTGTATTACATCAGTAGATGTCGAACGATCGTTTTCAAAATATAAGAATATATTTTCACCAAAGCGAACATCACTCATGGAGACAACCATAGAAACATACCTGATGCTGCAAAATGGCTACACATCTTCAGTTTGCTAGTTCATCAAGCTAGTTAAGAGGGTATGTTTTACATACATTGTTATAAATTGTAACAGTTTATTGTTTCTCGTATTAGTTAATTTCGCGTACGCCACTGTCCCACGGAACATTTTTGACAGCCCTACATATCACCAAGTTAAACATAATCACTTCGGTTCTTATTTTGTTTACATTATTAAATTAAGGACCGGTATAAAAATCTACATCATTAAAACTCAATTAAAAATACATAAGGACTTAATTATGTACCTTAATCATATATATTTCAGAATCAATAAGGATATTTATATTCCATCTAATCAAAATTATGTTTTTATTTTCTAATTATATCTTGACATTCCACGCATATCATTATTAAATTAATAACATGTTTTATTAATATTGTTATATTTAGAATATAATAATAATATTACCGCTAGTAATACAATTAATTAATGAGACTGAAGTTACAGGTTAGGCTCTCACCTCGTTATTAACAGGTGCGTCATTAAGAAAAAAATTAATATTGTCTGTTATTATACCTACCAACTTTATTACTTTATGAACTAGACTGAGAATGGAACCGTTATTATTGGTATAATATTTCATTAGCAGTTTGTTAGAATAAAATTAAATTTAATAAATTTTAACTGCTATTTTATTTTATTTTTTTTTATATAATTAATTATTTTTCACTATTTTTGGCTTCATTATAGGTTAATATAAAATCGTATTTTTTTTACATATGTAAAATACAGGAGAGTGTCATTTATTTTACAAAGGTATGCACAGTGGTCCGAAAATCTTATTAAGTAACCAGAAGTCGAAGATATAATTGGTATAATTTTCTGGAATCCTGAGTCAATCAGGCCTGTCATAATCTCTAACCGCTACGACATCCCAAGTATGCGTCTTAGTTTTGTGCTGATTTACTAAGCCTTCACTGCAGATTTTGACAAATTTTATCATGTGAATTTTCGTTTTTAAAACTCAGAGTATATTGTCTAAGGTGTAGGAACTTCTTAAAGGTAAAGTACTTTCCTTTACATAAACAATTAATTAAAACATAATATTTCCTTTTCTGACGTTTTTCTTCAGAACAGAAATATGGCGGTAATCTCAACACTTTGTGGCCATATCTCTCCGCTACATTATCTATAATATACGTCTTCTCATGATTTTTCATGTGCAGGATCTACAACAGTTGTACTTTATTATAATTTTCCTCATAATAGAGATCATGTTCCATTAAAAATTTGTAACTCCAGCTTAGTAGAACTCTTGTTAGGAATTTTGTACAGTTGTCTCGAATGGTACTTCGCATTGTCAAGAACAATAATTTTTAGTTTTATTTTGGAATTAGTGTATTTTCAAACTATTCCTCAAATACTTCTCCCTCCATATTCTTGTGGTAATTCACATTACAGTCTGCCATATTTTATCCACACATTTGCAATGCATTCTCAAGCTATCCATAAACTGATCCACAGTATAATATAATCAACCGAGTCTCTTTATTAGGGGGCAATGAGATTGGTTGACATTTCTTAGATCCATCAGTCCATCCTTTTTTTACGGTGTCATAAGTATCATACCAAATTTCATCTAAATAATAAATTGGTCTATTTTCACTTCTGAGTTTTTTTATGTCTTCTAGATATAAATTTCGCCAATCCACTATTCGACTACTTTCCTTAATGGCCATCCGTTTATTAATAGTTTGATATAAGTTCCTAAAGTTCTTTTAGTATATTTTAGATGATAATCTATTTCTTATAATTTTCTGTCTACCATGTCACTAGTTGGGATTTCATTTTTCTGTTACGCGTCGTAAACTAAAGTTCTTAACAGTTTTGCTAACGATGAGTCCAGAGTTGTTGATTGATCGGCGCGGCGTCGGATCTTTGTTTTCTTGGGAGGGTACCTTCTTTCTCCAGTTTGTTTATAATGGGACGGGGAACGTTAGTCAGAGATGCTGTTTCAGCTAGTAAATCCAAATCATACAGATAAGGGTCATTAACTCGTCGCTTCAAAAGATTATTGTAAACATTAATGCAAATTTGTTTGCTCGTTCAAATGTAACCTATTTTTTCTTACTGAAAACTAATGAACTTTGATTTTCTTTATCCCTGTAATCACTATCACTTTCGTTTACACAAACACAATAAGATGCAGACGTGTAGGCCTCCTACGATCGAAACATTTTTACATCTTCTTAAATTATTTTCAAAAATACACCAGTAAATAAACAGATATAAAATAATTATTACTTATATTACAATATTTCACAACTCACTGCAATATGACAACCTGTTTAAATTATTTTCAAAAACATACCAGCAAATAAACAGATATGAAATAATTATTACTCATTACACTATTACACAACTCACTTCAACACAATAACCTTCTTAAAATATTTTCAAATCAAATAAACAGATATTAAATAATTATTATTTATCTTATAATATTATACTTACAATATATCAGCACTGATAGAATGATTCGGTAACAAAATTAAGTGAGGCTCTGAAGTATCACAGAATGTAATCCGCCTCGGTCGCGCGCCAGCAAAGACAACAATCATCGTTCTCGCTTTAATGTAAGCGGGGTAAAAAACGAAAGATGTCATGTGATATACATTTCCCGCCCACATGTCTCGTCGTGCTCCGCACGCCCCGTTACAATATAGGTTTCGCTGACTATACCAATATATAAAAGGATGATGCTAATAGTACTGGAAATTATCGACCTATATCGCTGCTATCAACAATATCAGAATTTTTAGAACGGGTGATTTTTAACAAAATAATGTCATTTATCATAAAATACGATATGTTGCATAATGCCCAACATAGTTTTGCTAAAGGAAAATCTACGCAAACAGCAATTTATAATTTCTTAGATAAATTATGTGAACAACTGGATAAAAACAAAAAACTATAAGACTATTTATGTACTTGAGTAAAACTTTAGATCTGGTGAATCATGATATATTCTTAAATAAAATAAATATCTATGGACTGAAAGGTAAAATAAATAAATGATTTAATTAAAAGTTATTTAAAAGGTAGATCACAATTAGTTGAAATAAATAAAATTAGATCAAAAGCATTAGAAATAGAATATAATGTCCCTCAAGGATCTGTACTAGGGCCCTTCCTTTTTCTTTTATTTGTAAATGATCTACCTAATATAACGTCAGAGAGTAATTTAGTGACGTTTGCTGATGACAATAGTTATTTATGCTGTAGAGATAATATTATTGATGTTATAGAGAATACACAAACTATGTTACGTAAACTTGTTTCGTTACTTAATGGCAATAGGTTAATTTTAAATACTGAAAAAGCTGCATTCATTAATTTTACTCCAAGGTCTAAAGTAATTACTGAATCACTCTTAATAAGAAATGACAAGAAAACTGTAGCTCAAGTTATTACCGTTAAATTAAGAGATAGCAACCTTGGATACTCATGTTGAAAAAAACTTGGGCCAGCCTACTATGCTCTGTACAGGCTGAGCAAAATAAGTAGTAGAGAAATTATGGTATCATATTACTATGCTCAAGTCTATTCTAGATTAAGATATGGTATACTATTTTGGGGACGTTCTCATCAATGTATTAATAGAGTTTTTAAATTACGAAAGAAGGCAGAACGATCGATAATGGGCGTACACCATTTATCTCCTGTAGAAATTTATTCAAAAATCTAAAATTATTGTGTTTATTTGCATATATATTTTAGAGATTCTACTGTCAGACAGACTCAAGATAAATTTAAAACAAATAACGTATCAGAATTACACTACAAAGGGTGGGCAAAACTATTGTTTACCATTGCCATAACCTCACTGTTTCTGAACGTCATCCTGTATTTCCTGATAAAATGTATTGAAATAATGCAATGCAGTAAAATACTTATTATTCTTATTTAAAAAATTATACAAAAAAAAAAACGAAAAATAAGTAAAACAAATAATAAATAAAAAAATTGGAAAAAGCCAGTGATTCTCAACATTTCAATTTAAAGAAGATATAATATGTTATAAGCATTAATAATATCAAAATGTGGTTATCTATGTATGAAGTAAATAGTGCGTGATATACAAAAACTAATATCACAGCTGAGTTCAGAACGGTTTACTCTAAAAATTTAAAAAAATTTTAAACCCCCCAAAATGATGCAGGCCTGTGTTATTAGTTTGTGGTAAAGTAAAACAAATTTTGAGGAAAGCGGTTCAGCTGTATCATCGAAAATTTCATAAAAGAAAGATCCTGGATAAAAACATAGGTATTTCAGAATATCGTTCGACGTGACGCAATAGATATCGCCGTACTGTTCAAGCTGAGAAAGCAATCTTAAATACAGTTGCAAGTGATCAAGAAATATTATCTAGGGATTTCGGTCATATGCATGACTATTGACAGTGGTTTTTACGAAAATTAAGGATCGATTGGAATTTTGATCGATATGTACTTTTTACTCGCAAGGGTATTATTCACTTTCATAATTTACATACACGGCTGACAACAATCCCTATTCGTTGCAAATAGCAAATTCAAAATATCAATTTTCTATTAGTATTTGCGCTGGAATTATTGATAACGATATTATTTGCACTATCCAATAGATTGGATCACAAATCTTGCTACCCGTACTTGTAAGAAATGGAATATGATTTCAACATGAAGACGCACCTCCGCATTTTGCAGGCAATGTCCGAGATTACTTGAAACTTACGGTCATTATTAGATTGGTCATGGTGGACCTGTTGCTTGACCCCCTCGTTCACCAGATATAAACCTATTAGACGTCTACCTCGGAGCCCAAACTGAAAAAGTGACAAGAGGTAAATTTTAGTAAGTTTTTAACTTGCCTGCCCAACTGCGATAAAAGAAAG
This sequence comes from Rhamnusium bicolor, assembly GCA_029963845.1. NCBI lineage: Eukaryota > Metazoa > Arthropoda > Insecta > Coleoptera > Cerambycidae > Rhamnusium > Rhamnusium bicolor. Next base: position 205,620 of record JANEYF010003706.1, on the reverse strand, counting down.
TAAAATAGCCGGTAACTCATATTTTTTTCAAACAAGTCTTAAACTCTCGATCCGCACGCATTCCCGTAGCGGGAAACAAAAAGTTTGTTTATATATAGCCAATTCATCTTACTACTAGGTTCTTAGCAACATGAATTTCAAATAATTAGCTAAAGCCGTTTCTGAATTTTTTTTTTTCAGAAAAACTGAAAGGAGAAATTAAACTTCATCTCGTCGATGAAGCGTTATTGGACCCACATTCTTAAGACCTTTCTATAGCATTGTTAGTTGATGAATTTTAACTAGTAGTTTGGTACATGTTTTTTGAAACATCCTGTATAATATTTGATAATAATCTTGATATAAAATCTGTAAAAAACAATGCAGCTAGTGCAATCAAATTTACTAACAAAAAAATGAAAATTCAGAACTTTTACACACGTTGGTAAACTTTAAAAAAAAATTACAAAAAACGTATTGCCTATAAAATACTATCGGTAAGTTAATTAAAAATAATAGACTAAGTTAAAAAAATTAATTTGTAGGCTATAAGCTTGCCCAAAATTGTGTAATGGACAAAGTGGAAGAAATATTAAGAGAAAGATGGCTAAGCACAAGGGAAGTTTTAAAAATAAAAAAAAAGAAAATTATTTCATTCATATCAATCACCTTATAGACCAGTAAAATTAAGGGTTTTTCAAAACGGCAATTTCCAACCATTCCCGACCAATACCATTCGATTCAGTATGTTTTTGAATTCTCATGGTCAATTTTGCCGTACGTTATATGAGCAAGAATTTAATTTATAAACAATTAAAGTTGTGAAAATGATGAAAATCGATGTTTCTGAATGTTCAACTTCAAACGCTGCGAAAACGGCAACAGATTGAGAAAAATTGCTCAGAAAATTTTTTATAGAGCGTTAAATTCCCTTCAAAAAAAGTCCACGACGGCATATCTCTACGATGAATAGTTAAGGCGTTACAAAGAGTTAAATATTTATTATTTTTTTCTGTATATCAGTCAGCTGTACAAGTAACGCGCATGCGCGATCAACAGACTCGTATGCCGCGTAATGGCCGCCTGCGCAGAACATTTGAAAGTAGACTTGCTGTAAATCTTTCATAATTTTCTTATTTTTACAACGTTAGCAAATGTATTTATCACTTTTTTGGTCTAGATATAATTATTATATACTTTTATGCATACTCAAAGACCTGGAAAATTATTATTAAGTTATAAGATAAATTATTATTAAGTTATGAGCTGCTCAGTTTGATGCTAATAGTCGTCGCAGTTATAACGCAGTTATACAGTGTACTGGTTGTGAGCAATTTTTACATTATCATTGTGGTTGTGCTGTTGATTAATATAAAATAAACCGATCAAAAATGTCGCTAGAAGAAAATTGTTTTATATGTGAAGGAACTCTGCAAATGGGCAAGACTGTAACAGTAAAACAAAAGGGAATCGAATCGTTTATAGAAAACAGCTAGAAACGTGAGGATAAGAAATGGAATCAAATAGAAAATGTTAATGAAGTTACTGTTCATGATAAGTGTAGAAAAGCGTATTCCTCAAAAGATAATTTGAAGCCTGGCTCTGGAATTCCAAAAGAGCGATACCCACGTCGTTTTAGTGTGCCGCAATTTAATTTCGAAGAAAATTGTTTCTTATGTGAAAAAAAGTGGATACGCGTTGCGTATACAGCTGACCAGTACGCAGTAGAAAAATAATAAACATAAGAAGGTTTAGTGCCATATCCCCAAAAAAACAACTATGCAGCTACGGACACGTGTTTCGGAGTTATTGCCCCTCATCAGCGTATCGTAGCTGAAGAATTGGATCTAGGATCTAAGTTGTTTTTTTGGGGATATGGCACTAAACCTTCTTATTTTATTTTGACCCCAATAAATCTATATTATTTTGTTTGTATTTGCCAGGTGGAAACGGGCAGTACACATAGAGCTCTGTGTGTTGACTGTGATCATTGATGCCCCAATTGTGGCACATGGGAACATGAATGCACTAATTGAGTACTGTGTACTGTACTTTCCAGCTTTATTTTAGTTCTTGTTCCTGATCTATCCCATCCTAGATCAAATTCTTTAGCTACGATACGCTGATGAGGGGCAATAACTCCGAAATACGTGTCCGTAGCTGCATAGTTGTTTTTTTGGGGATATGGCACTAAACCTTCTTATTTTATTTTGACGCCAATAAATCTATAATAATAAACATTTAACTCATTGTAACGCCTTAACTATTCATCGTAGAGATACGCCATCACAGACTTTTTTGAAGGGAATTGAACTCTATAAAAAATGTTCTGAGCAATTTTTCTCTATCTGTTGCCGTTTTCGCAGCGTTTGAAGTTGAACATTCAGAAACATCGATTTTCATCATTTTCACAACTTTAATTGTTTATAAATTAAATTCTTGCTCATATAACGTACGGCAAAATTGACCATGAGAAATCAAAAACATACTGAATCGAATGGTATTGGTCGGGAATGGTTGGAAATTATCGTGAAAGTGGGCCTGATTTTTGCTTAATTTGATTGGTCTATTAGAAGGAAATCATTCATCATTCTGATGATAATTTTGAGATTTCGCATTTAGAAAATAAAGGATTAAAACTAACACTATTATAACTTTTGGAAATTAATAAACTGAAATATTCAAATATAATATTAAATGATCAGCTGGAAACTAATTCTTCACGGCTTAAATTTGTTTTAATTAATTGTACATACAAATAAAAATTTGTGAAAACTATAAAACGGTTAGGTTTTATCTCGTCAAATTAAACATGTTAATAAAAAAACAGTAATACACAACATAAAGTTTATTTAAGTTTTACGAACTTTGATGAGAACCAATCGATAAATGCATAATAATCCTTGCATAACTACGTACTCAGAGCCGTTTACAACATTATCCATTTAGATACGTGTTATCTTTAATGGGCACAGTAAAGTAGATAAAAACAGGGGGTAATAAATGTAATACACGTATAATCATCCTTGTACATGTTTTAAAAGATCTTCAACAACTAAACGACCTATGTAAGAACTTCCCGGATATCGGCTAGAGATTTATTTTCGCTTTGTGTGAAAACGAAATCGACAGACTTAACGACGAAAGTTAAGCAACTAGTTATATCCATGCAATAACTGAACTTGAACAGTAAGCGACAACAGTTAGCCAGCCATACGCTTAATTACCTTACTTGCTTCCTTTTAGAACATAAACTAAATTCATAGAAAACAGTATACAGGATGTCTCAGCAGGGGCGGTCGGTCCGTGGAAGCAAGGGAAGCAGTGCTTCCCTTGGGATTATTAAAAAAAAACACATAATTAGAACCTAATTATTATTTATCCCATATATTAATCATTAAAATTTACTTTTACCCAATTTTAAAAGACACGGCCCTGCATTTCAACAGCTGAGATAATGTTGCACGATAAAACCGTAACGATAACGCACTCGATTATGCGAGCCAACACGAAACCGCGCGACTTCGTTATATGCAACTTCTTGAAGTGCATCCCATCCCCACTTCATAATCTTGATATCCGAGCCGTCTAGCATGGTAATGCGTCTTGTTTTATAGATTTTAATCTCGATTTTAATATCGATTTTAATATTATACTTAATATTAATCTTCCTAGTATTATTCTCAGCTTTTGTGCTATATTTGTAAAAACTTTTTTTGATGTTTCTAAACCTGTGGTGCGGCGACAAGTGATTTTTAAAACGTTGAACATTAGTGCGCGTATAAGCAGTTTTAGAATTGCTTATTCAATATGGAAGATAGTCCTAGCACTGTGGAAAATATTATTTGCGTTTGTGTGGTGTGCAATTTGTTGAAAAAGGGATTTTCAACATATTCGTTTCAAGATAAACTGAATATTATTATAAACGGGAGACCAACACCTGATTTAAAACTTTTAAAAATGAAAGTTAAATCATGCTATAGGTACTTTAATATTGAAATGTACAGTGCTAATTGGTGGTTAACGGGTTGTGAAAATTTGTGTAAATTATTTTGTTGGCCATGTGTACTTTTCACAAATGAAAAAGGTGTTTGGAATAAAAATGGCTTTTCAGATTTAAACAACATTCACAAAGTGACAAAGAGGCATGGTAAGTGTGAAACTCATATGTGAGCGGTGCTAAAAGAAAAAACATTTGGAAAATTACGAATTGAGCATTCATTAGATCAGCAGTTGAAAAAGTGATCGTAAGTTGATTTATTAGCAAAATACGATATAATTTTAAGTAACCATCTGGAACACTCCACGGTATTTCGCGGTACAACAAATCATATTCAAAATGATTTGATTCAGTCGATAAGCAATATTGTTTTAGAAAAGATTAAGCAAAAAATAAAAAAAGCTCCATTTGTTGCAATTATGTTGGATGAAACAACCGATATTATGAATATTAATCAGTTGTCAATCGCTACATAAATCCAAATGGGAAAGTCCAAGAGCGCTTTTTAGGATTTTTAGACGTAACAACGCAGAGAACGGCCGCAGCTTTATATGCTATAGTTTGTCAGATAGTCGATGATCTACAGTGTGGTGCTAAACTTATCGCCCAAAGTTATGATGGGGCCGCTGTAATGGCTGGTGAATTGGGGGGCCTGCAGGCCAAAGTAAAAGAGACTTTTCAGAATGCAATATTTGTACATTGTTTTGCGCATCGATTAAATTTAGTTCTTGCTCTTAAAGAGCGATCGGATCAGAAACATAACGCCAACGAACTGATTATCTTTATAAAAGAAAATAGTTTGGATCAGGCCTACTCTGAAGTGTTGAAATTGTGTCAGTTAGTGTTGACAATACCTGTAACTAGTGCTTCGATTGAACGCAGTTTTTCGACCTTAAAAAGAATAAAAACTTTTTCAAGAAATTCAACCAGTGAAGAGCGGCTTTCAAAATTGTCCCTGTTGACAGTGGCGGTAATACAAGTGTACTTTTTTTCTAGATATCATAACTTTGCGATATTCGACATTTGCTTTAAAATGAGTATACGGAAGCCACGCCCCTTTTCTTAAAAAAAATTTTGCTTCGCTTCGCTCGGGGCTTCGCATTACCCATCACCCTATATCACAAACTGCTTCCCCCTATATCAAAACTCACCGCACGCCCCTGTGTCTCAGTGAAGGTGGGCAATTGCTGAGAGGAGTATAGAACGCATGAAAATAATTCCATAAGTTCATATAAAACTTTCACCTTGACGAAACTCTACTTAGATATTTATAAGTCTATGAAGGTAGAGTCAGCACATTTTGGGAAGAAAACTATTATTTCATCACAATAAAACAAACTGTTTTGAAGAAAAATACATTTGAATGATAAGAAACAAATTTTTTATTCTAACAATGAAACTCATAACTTGACTCCGGACAGTTTCCATGCGTGCAGGGCTGGTACATAGGGTAACAATTATTTATACGTAACAACTAAAATAAATGCCTCGAATGTGTTAAAATTTCATGAAACTTCATGTAATGTATTCGAGATATATGTATAGATTATTATTATAGAATTTGTTCTGCGTGAACAGCATTCAAGTTGGAACAATTTGGTCGATACATCACTTTATATAGAAAAAAGGAGCGTTTTTATCGACAGCTGATATCAACGGTGCAAATTTAAGATGGTTCCTCCACGACAAATCTCGTAAAATTTCAAACCAACATTTTTAGTTAACATATACTGTAATTTATCTATAATAGCAACCCACGACGCGACGGTCCAATATGACGCTCAGTGAATTCTGTACATTGCAGATAATATTTTGCGGATTCCTTTACAGATGGCGTGATATATTTTAGTTTTGTATGTGTTTGAATTAAAATTTTAAATCGCTCGTGTATAGTAAATAACTGCGCTTGAACGTCTGGTACTTAAAATGCTGCCCGGCTTCGTATTATAACGTCAGATTCTCGGAAATTTAATTCCGTTATAAACTTTTACGTTTTCAAAATGTACAAAATAGTAGATTGCATTCTAGACAAGTTTTTCAATGAAGTTTTCTCATATACTGAAAAACAAAGTTAGTTTACGTGTGACGATTTTTATAAATTGACTTGTAAAACACCCTGTATAAAGGCGGATTTTCACCAACCTGACAAAACTGTAACAAAATAGAGACTGTTGATTTCGACAAAACAGCAACTCGAGTTTCCAAACTCAGGAACATTTCGGTGACTATTTTCGTCGCGTGGCGGAAGGATCAAAGGGTTTCTATGTTTCGTTTTTGTTTTTATAAACAATGTTCGCTCGATGGAAACAGCACGCAACAACAGTAGGTTTTTGTATCTTTCCTATATAGAAGACAGGATTGTACTTCCCGTGTAGTGAAAATGTTCAAAAACAAGAACACAACTACAAACTCATTTTCATCCGTTTGGTGGAATTAGAGTTTCGGACTTGTTTCTGAAACTTAAAACTTGATTCTGTTTCTGTTTTTGCAAACAAGACTCAGTCGCAAGTATGTCCGTTTGGTAGAAATCCGCTTTGACACTGATTCAACTCATTTCTGATATATCATAGTTTTACACCAAGCGCGACAGATTTCCGAAGTGCCATTCCAAAATTAGAAATTTTTTTGTCCATTACACCCCTTGTTACATTTATGCTGGGACGCAGTGTATATGCAGCTACGTCTGATACAAGTGGTAAAACGTTTTCACTTTCAACCCCAATATTACACAAAGCATGTACCAGTATTTCCTCAAGTGATGGCGCATTGGTTTGCGACACCCTTTTACTGCATATTAACAGTGGAGGTGTACTCTGAATAGCACTGAAAATACGCATAATAACATTAATGATTTTATATTCCTTAAAATCGATGGCTTTGTCAACACAAATCCACACGTACTGTTCTCCGTGATATTATCGATATAGTTATTATGGTTTTTTATCCTTTCGCCGTCTACACACTGCGACGTTTGTAGATAAACTGAATAGTAAATAAATACGGTTTAGATCTTGCTGCGAGCGCGCTTACTATATTTTCTTTTGGAAGCTCAGACAAGCCGATTGGGAAACCGATTGGGGACTCACGAAAATTGTCTGGTGTCTACTCATAATAAATGCTCGATATAAGCACCACTCTGTCTAATACACTCCCGTGTACATCAAACTAACTCGACACAATATAATGCACGTATACATGCAAATCTTAAAAGCGTTTTGGAATCTGAACGTATCAAAATTGTACGTCTTGCTTCTTTCCTTATTCATATTTACTAAGTCCCATTGAACTCTAATGGAGTTACGTTAAGTCTAAAGTTAAGAGGTAGAAAGCCAAATATTTTGATTTATTTTCATTTAAACAATCAGGCACCAACTGTATCTGAGCACAGAAAGCGCATTTTGGAGAGCATTGTTGTCGTCACCAGAAGAGATGTTCGCAACTCTTGGAATATGCAAAATATGTATAAAATTATTTTGCCGTCTTCTTGAGACAGCAAGATTTAATTGAATCAGTTAAACGCGGTATTGTTTAATGTTATTTATTGTTAAATATGTTTTTTGATTTGGTAAATTGTTTGACTATTGCTCTTGTGCTTGAAGTAAATATTAGTTCTTAACTTGGTGCATTTTTAGTCAATTGTAACTTGAGTTAGTCAAAACTGATTCGTTAATTGTATACCCAGACCTTGCTATTGAGTTATGACGCTTTATTTACTAGGATTTGTATCTGTTTCCATGGTCTTGAAATCTAATTTCGTGAGTGAAAAATTTAATTTCTTAAATTTGACATCTGTTTTCATTTGCGTGAAATCTGTTTCCCTGAATGTGAATTTAGATTTCGTTTGTGTGAAATTTGTTTTCGTTAATTTGAAACTTGATTTCAAAAGAAGTGTGAAATAAAGTTGTAAATGGTATAGAATTAAACTAAAAGTTTTGTTTCTTACAGGTTTCTCTCAAATGCTGAAAAAAGTGTTAAAAGGTCATTTGATAACAAATTCTATGATCGAGATATCGTTCAACGTATAAGCTGCTTGAGTTTCTAAATTATTATAAACCTTAAAAGCATATCTGCATATTCCAAAAAAGTGTTTTCCACTATAAATATGAAATGAGTTTTACTACACGATGAAAAGTTTTAATATCCAAATGGCAGAGATTTTTATATTCTGCATTTAATTTTGAGATGGAAATCACAGTGGATTGTCTAAGAAAGCAAACATGTCTCGGAATAAATTAGAGCATATGTTTAAAAGTTGTGAACAACTGGGAAACTTCTCTGTACGTGCAAGAAGATGAGTAAAATTCTACGATAAGTTCGCCAAAGTTTTAAAGAAGGTCCAGATAATTTATTGCTGTCTGGTTTCTAGAGTTTCATGCAAAGAATTTATACAGCAGTCAATTCCACATTATAACGTATTTTACTTTTTGTTGTTCTTATAAAAATAAAGCTTTGTTAAATAATAAATAATGGATTAGTAAAATGCTCGTTATGTAATTTTTTATGACTTCCAACTATTTAAGCTCAAATAATTTTTGAACTGCCATTCTTGTAAACATTTTCAAGGAATAATTTTGTTTTTAAAATGAATGTAGACTATAAAATATGTACCATTTTCTTACATTTATCCAGTGGCATAGCAAAGGTAAAAAGGGTCCTATTTCGGTGTCAGTGTAAACCAAGAAAATAATCAGTCCTGGAGGAAATTGCATTTTTATGCTTAGTTGTTAAATAGAAAAAATGGATCACTTTATTATGTTATTAAAAAAATACATAAAACATCGAAACTTTACTTTTAGGTATAAAACTGATTCACCCCGTGTATCGATTTCATTTCAGCCGGCTTGGCTTTACAGTAACTAAATTTCTTGTTGAATTGAAATATGTAGTTAAAATAATTTAAAAAATCTGCAGGATTTGGAACCTCTGTTTCGTAAACCATACTCTTTAGTTAATCCCACAAGAAAAACCCAAGAGGTTCAAATCGGGAGACCTTGCAGGTCATGAAACAGGACCGCCTCTTCCAATGCATCTTAACGGGTAACTATATGAGCTTAGTTCAGTTTACAATGCTGGAATGATCTAGTGCTCTATTGTGCATGAGCCATATTTGATTTCATATTGCATCGAGATTATGTTCCAGCAATACTGATAAATTATTTTGAAAAAATGAACTGTAAACGTCCAGGTAGAACATTTATGGACCAATTAATTCATTTCCGACAATAACGCAAACAATATTTATAGAAAGTCGATGCCGATTGGCAATTTTAAAATGTATGGATTCTCATCTGCACAGTAATTCTTATTATTGGAGTTCATTATGCTATCAAGTCTAAAACAACCTTCATCAGTGAACAGCATGTTATTAAAAAAAATAATTTTCTATACATATGGACTGGCAAATTTGCTATCTATGTGGGAATTCATCGAGCTTTAATGCCTGAACTTTTTGAAAATGGTATGGTTTCAACTGCTGCTCATGAATTTTTCTCCAAACTAGCATATGATTTACTTCAAACTGTTGTGTAATTTTTCCGGTACTTTGGATCTTTTCCTACTGCTTTAAGAATTTCTTCGTCATTTACATCTCAATTGCTTACACACCCATGATGTTTATGATGACACTGATCAATTTCTCTTACAGGCATATCCATTGCTCAAACGTTTTCCAATCCAAAATTCTTCTGTCAAGGAAATGTTTCTAATAGAGTATCTTAGCTTCAGTTGCATTACAATGACTAAGACCATTAGATTCATATCTGAGGAAATTATTTTCAAAACGCAATGTCTGCAAACACTTTTTTAGTGGTAATTGCATAATTTTCTATAACTTAAAAAATATATCCCCTATATTTAACATGTATTTTAAATTACAGGAACTGTATGTGGCTAAAAATAAATATACGGTCTTTAAAAGAGTTCATTAAAACGAATTAAGTGCCATCTGTATCTCAATAAACGTCTTGTCAGACATTTTGTCTTGAAAATAAGCTCATCATCTATATTAGATTCTTGATTTGTAATGTTAACCATCGTTAGGAAGCGGTAGAGGAACAACAGGGCCTTTAGGCAAACTCGAGATTTTGTGACGGGACCGAACAAGTAGAGATTGATCTGGTTACTAAACCGGAGTCAGAAGACTGAATATTTTAATCGTAGTTCTGACAAGCCACTACAGACTTAGGAGACATCTATCATTGATAGGTATTGAGGAAGTGGGAGTGCTGAAGAAACGTCTTACCACTTCATGGGACAGAGTGATACATTCGAGCGCCTAGTATCAGAGACAACCACGAGACAATCAAGTATTTCTATTGTTTCTATTCGGAATATTGCACTGGTCTACTGTTTGGGAAGATTAGAATAGATGGCGTGCGCGATGATGAGCCGTGATTTAAAAAAGCGCGCGATGCGTTTTGTTGGCTGTTGTTATATTTTCAATTACATTTTAATGAAGAAATAAAACAAAACAGGTAAAATATCTCGTTTATTGATAAAGAAATCAATAAAATAACAAGCCACAATAAATGTAATAATTATTATGAAGGTATTTTAAATAATCTAAACCACAAAAAAATAAATGGCTAAACAAAAAGTTAAGCATTTTACAATAAAATAATAACGATTATAATACTTTCTTGAACAACAGGTACCTATGTAATACAAAACCTATATGCAAGTATAAAAAATATATAAATAAGCCTACCAACAAGGAAAAAAATGTACATTTGCTTCCCAACATCTCAGATATATGTATCAACATCGATTAATGCTGCACATTATTTATACGATGTGGTCTGCAATTTAACAATACTTTTAACAAATATAATAGTAACAATATTTAATTGCTTAGGTAAAGTTTACATCATTAACAAAACATATTACAAACACTGATAGGTTTTTACAAATAAATATACATATCCTACACAAGAACGAAGAAGTACTTGCTCGTAGGTACATAAATTATATACCTAATTAATAATTATTGGGTAAATATAAACATATTAGGTAGGCGCATATATACATATTACAGTTTCAAGCAACATCAACACTTGAAATTATAAAAAAAATATTAATAATAGCATTAAAGTTATCACGCCATAAGAAGCTAATAAAATAAAACCTCTTTATTTATTTTATAGTTTGCAAACTGTTTCTGACTGCTGCTGGAACAAACCTCATATCAACAACTATCGATGCTGGAATGTCCTCAGCTTATGTTTAGATTTTTTTTGCATCCTTACGATTCTGGATGTTTTCTTGGTTTTCTCTTTTACACCACCAAAGAATCCTAATTTTCCACACAGCTTTCACGATCTCTCTGCTTACAATTTCATAATAGTCAGAACAGGAATACCATGAGAAGTTCACATTATCAAAGATGAATTCAGTGACTATAACAGAAATCTTAGGTTTATGGCAAAAGGTGTGTGTGATACATCAGAAACACATTTTATTCTCATCATTTCTTGCCAAATTTTGGACCTAATAAGAAGGAAACAATTTCATTTAAATATCTTTAAAACTCAAAATACAAACTTACTTTTGGTCATTGACTGGAAAATAGTGCATTTTTTCCACCTGGTCTACATTGAATCCACAAATAAAACAACGTTTTTGTGACATGATTATAATAAAATTATATCCTACACTAACACTAATAAAAAGTTCAAATAAAATAGTATTTAAAAGTCACAATATTTTACAATTCGTAATCCAATATAAAATATAAAACGACACAATATCAGCATCAAAACAAATAATATGGCGACCGGATCCAACATCAACGATGACGTTTCGCCTTTTACGAAAATCTTCCCAAACTGTAACAAAGATAGATTATTTGAGAAATACCTATGTACAAGGATGGAAGTATGTCAGTAATTATACCTAAAACCGAACACATTTTTATATGTACTTGAATGTCCCGTGGTTGTCTGATAATTTCTTTGGTTCTTACGCGCTTCTAAAGGAGGAGATGAGCTCCCTCGCTCTGAGTGACATCCTGACTTTCATTATAAGATCGGAAAGATTCGATGAGGGAGCAAGAGAAGTGCATGATTGAGGGACAGCTGGGGGTTGGTTAAAAGAGCGGCCATCTGCGGCCTACTTATCAGGCGTCAACCGTCTCCATTAACGATCATTAAAAAATGATTTCTTGATCCTTTGCATAATACTGTAAAAGAAGTTCACTAGATTAGAATTAAAATACACCACAGTAAATTTCTACTAAGGAGAAAAAGGAATAAAACAAGTACTTAATTTTTTTTGCTCAAATATTTTGCTTTCTTATTATCAAAAATTGTTTGTACTTAAATAAATAATACTTAACGCAAAAAAATCAAGTAATGCAACATTCTAAATAACACCAGTAGTTTATAGGAAAACGGTAATCCAGACAAGAAAATGCAATAATTTTTTTTGTTATAAATTAAATGGAGATACCGAAAATTAAAAAAAATTTTCCTGGTTACCAGGAGCATGTATAATTTTTTGTATAAGGTTATCACTAATTCCTCTGGATCTGCGGCCTGCGCCCATAGAACGGTTTGAGTTTTTAACGAAAGGCAGCCGGATACAAATGAAGGCTACTATGATGTAATCGCTTTGTCTCAAAAATTTTAAGTAAACTGGTTCTGTGTGTAATAAAAAAAAAACATCAACCAAGAGGTCTGTGCGAAGCAGCACCGGTCGTAGTTCTTGGTAATTTTACTAAGGATCCAAACACCTCTATACCGAAGGTAACTAAGTAAACCCACATTTCTATTGGTTTGGTATATAAGGTGCTCAAAGTAAATAAATTATTTCCTTACAAACTGCAAAAATTGATCACGAGCTCGATAAAAATTACTATGACAGAAGGAATTGAACCTATGAAGAAGTGAGTTTAAAAAATCCATATTTGTCAAAAAATATTTAATAACCCTACTCATCATTCAGTCGCTTAATATCAAATCGATGAAAAAGGAAACATAATGCTCGAACAGAATTTGCATTTTCAATAAAACGAAACTCCTATTAATTATGCTGTTCCTGTGAGGTAACGGTTGGTAAAAAATTCCTGGGAAACGAATTGGAAGAGGAAGTGTCAAGAATGGCCAACAAGATCTCAGGATTTAACGTGAGAAATGGATTGGAAGAGGAGGTGTTCAAGAATGGCCGACAAGATCTCAGGATTTAACGACGCTTGATTTTTTCTCGAGATTTTTTTAGAAACTTAAGTTAACAAAATTCCGTCAAAAGATATTCGTGATCTCAGGGCTAGGATAATTCGACAGATTTTCCGAGAAATATTCAGACGAGTCCAGCGGGAATTCGAAAACAGGCTTTATTATTATTAGCACCATTTTTAACATTTGTAATATTATTATTCATTAAATTATATATTTCTGTCTTTAAGAAACGCATGAGCCATGAACCAATTTATTTATTTTTTTTAAATGATGAAGGAAAGGCACGTTTTTTAAAAAAAAAATCACCAAGCCGTTTTCAGATATTCGTCGTTAAAAATAATGTTAATAAATATTACTAGCAACTCTTTTCACGAGTCACACCCCGTAACTAGAAAAAAAATTTTTATTGTATAATACTCGATGCATAATTTTCTCCCATGGTATTGTCGACAACCAGCCCGGTAAATCGATGTTTAATAAGGTAATACACATTCCCTTTCAACAAAAAATTGTTCGATTCCTTAGCAATGCAGTTTTCGTCCCAATTAGCAATTATGGTTGTATTCTCGCACGGCCGTTTTCTCTTGCGTGTTGCTCTGGTCATTTCCTCAACGCATCTCTTTCTTTTCCACTCAGATCACGTATACCCCGACGATGGTAGCAATGCAAGTAGCATTAACGAAGTGCATACATGCATGGCATGGGATTCCTTTAAGCTCTAATGTTATTACGAGCTATTTATATTACAAAAGGTCAAGGAATGGATAATGCTAGTTATTTAAATTACATAATTTTATTCTAAATGAGCGATAAGAGTTAACTGCGTAACAAATAGGGAATTTACGTTCTGGAATAGGGAGGGGCGCCGTGGACAGAACGACTTCAAGTTTAAAAATTAATTAATTGCTGAGCATTTTATAGGGTTGAGTAAAGTTGCTGACACAATAATAGCTCACAATTTTGCAAACATACTTAAATGTTGTTAATTAAACATAATTGAAACATGTGGTATTGCAGCAAAAATAGCGGGATCTTTATTGATTAATACTAGTGTTGATAAGCCATAGAAATGTATATAAACTAAAAATATATTATGCCTAAAGACCTACTCTGTTTAAAGATGAACAACATTATATTGAAACATACAAAATTTGTTTAATTTGCTATGATTTTTAATAATCAATTTGTAACGTTTGTTTACGATGAACGTCAAAATGTAACGATATGCGTCAAAATGAGACATTAATTCATGTCAAAAACGTGTCGTTGTGCCAAAATAAAATTAAACACCTTACCAATCCTCGGCTAGCTCGTTATATATCAGGTTGGGTTACCAGTATCATACAGGCGAAACTGATGCCTACAGCTTCTCAGTGGGTACTTTAAATTCAAGAAATAAAGAATTAATATTTGACTAGAGAATTTGGTATACCTTACCACACTTTATATTTTTAATGAAACCTATTCTGGGAAATTAAACAATATAGTTTTAATAAAATGTTTAATTATATCAAGTCCAGTTAATCAGCCAGGTTTTAAATATAAAAGAAATATTTGCAAATAGGTATGTGAAATTTTTTAATTCATAAACTGTCCCCGAAACAAAAGTATGTAATACCAGTAGGTTGATTTATACCAAATTACATGTAATTTACAAAAAAAAAACACATAAGGAAAATATTTATATCTAGATATCACTGTTATTACATTTTTCGTAATCAAAGATCAACTATCTATCACAGATGTAATTTTACACAAAAAGGGGAGAGTTTTGTGAGATCAGTATTATAGGCAAAGCTGTGACGTTTGAATTGTCTAGCTACGGCCGGGGGGGGGGGGGGGGTAGACAAAATATGAGACTTAACACAAATTTACAGAGTAAATTGCAAACTAAACAAACTAGAATCGGTATCTCACAATATTTTAGGAAGTTGAAGACTTCAACTAACTTAAATATAAATAAAAGTTACGTTAAATAGAAAAAAATACTAGTCCAACAAATAAACTAGGTGTCGCTATGATAATAAACAAAGTGAAATACGTATTCACTATATTTTAAGATATTTTTTACTAAAAGAAGGTAATCTTCAAGAAAATAGAATTTAGATTGTCTGTCTACAGATAACTAGAAAAATAACGTAAATAAATATTTGCTAAATATAAAACAGTATGGTAATGGTCAAATTAAAGGTAACGTTAAGTTAAATTATGTATTAGTTCCTCGTTGAGAGGTAATAATAAATTCCAGATAAAGTTAAATAAAGATATATAGCTTGACTATATGTTTACTGCAGATAATAAAAATTTACTTAATTGCCAGATAACTAGGCAGGTATCTTTGCCAGAGAACTAGACAAGGCTCTACTAGAGCAACATTTCTAACTAAATACTAAGTAAACGTTCAAGTTAGCACTCGATATTTTAAATTTAGAAAAACTTTACGTTACTGAGGTCTGGTTGGTAAATATATGCACTGATATAAAATGATCCACAACAAAACAAATGCGCCACATTAGATAATTCTCACAAAGGTTACAAACAAATTAGTTTAGTCCAAAAAGGGGTACCAATCTCCAAATGTCACCAGCCTCCACTTTTCACAGAGCTACTAACGTAACAAGTGACCTAAAACATCAACAGACAAAGACAGGAAACAACTAACTACGTACAAAATGGCGACATACGTTGCTGGGTAAATCTAAAATTTACAATAATCGAAAGATAGTTTAAATTAGCACACGAAATTATTACAATATCAGAGAAATATTAGATAAATTGCCAACAAGGCCCGGTAAATTGATACTAATCAATATTAATGATAGCTGTTCCAAAGAACAACCAATGTGAACTGATCACCGAAAAGCAAATTCGCCCAAAGCGCAAATTAAGATAAATACGGTACAATATTATAATGAAAATTTCCTCAAAGGTACGTTAAATCAATATAGCAACTTTGTAAATAATGATGATCATAAAATTACACGATAATACCAGAAAACATATAAATTTTACCAGACCGCTGAACTACAGGTGTTGTCTTCAGAAGGCTACACTAGTTAGAGGAAGAAGCCCCGTTCTGTTCTCCCACCTAAACTCAGTTATAGTTTAGAAAGAGATAAACATTTGAGAGTAGAGTATGAGCAATAAAGATAGATATTTAGTACAAAAATCTGCAAAACCAACTGTTCCAGTAGAAATCAGTGGCGCCATCTGGAATAGACTGGCAGTAACTTAATTCATCGCGGACAATAACAAACTAGAATGAAATGGCTTGCAATTTCGTTACAATCTATAGGGAACTTGGTCTTCCGTTTCGCTTAAATAATTCGGTGCATAACAGAGAAAATATCAAAATATTATGTGGGTGTCACACAAGAATAGCTTGTACAGTAAACCACGAATCTTGTGTTATTTGTATGTAATGTGGAATCGACTCCTGGTTGCAAAAAAAGTCCTATAGAAAATAGAGAGAAACTCACAAAAATATTATATTTGCGTCAGAAAACAGAAACTTTCAGTACAAAATTAAAAATTTTTCTTTTTTGCGAGACCAGATTCACCAAACTATCTGTCGGAAGACACAGTCCCAAGAAATACTAAATGATATTTGTCTGATGCATTTTTCAGAAAATAAGTTCCCAAAACCTAGCGCTCAGTATAAAGTGAGAAACGAGATTCTTTTTATAATTACTCAACCTAATGAATCGCATAAAACCGAACGAAAAACTGACGACATTGAAAAATGATAGGTTATCTTCATCTGATCCGAGATTTTTGCAACTTCGCAACAAAAATCCCCCTCAAGAAAGACACTTTTTTCATCAACGTTGAAATCCAAATTTGTTGTAAACACCTTGAACAAAATGCTATTACCTTTAATAGAACATGGCTAGCATATGTTAAATAGAAGAAGGATTTGTATTTAAATCTTTCATCCACATTAATATATAAGCTACCCTATGTATCCTTGTAATTTGTGTGCGATATCACTATCAGTGCCTAGAGCATAATTTGAAATTTAAATTAGTGTAAATTTTGTCTATACAAACAATCATAATTATGCATAGACGCGTACAGATTCAAAGTGTATACAGTCATCCCTTCACCGCGATGTATTTCAAACTACGTGATATTTATTTTGAAGGCATTAAAGTCGACTGTAAAATCTCATTAATCTTTTTTAACTATATAGAGTGTTTGGTAAATCGGTACAACCAATTGAAGGGGTGATTTTATTACCTAAATCAATAATGAAGTACTCAAAGAACAATTCTTTAAATAATTCCTAATGAAGATACAAGCTGCCAAAAAGTATTCAAAGCCATAATCAAATTATAACTCTAATGTAAGTATATCTTCACTTATATTTAAAAAAATTATATCCAATAGATTATTCTAGATATACAAAAATTGACAATAAAATGCATGGAGACGAGACACTTACCGTATAATCTAACCATTAGGTTAAGTTGGGTTTTTGTGAGTGGGTCCTAGTAGACCCCCCACTACGGCCATCAGCAGGCCTACTATGGCGCACTCCTAATTATATTCCATCCAATAAGTTCAATCTCTTAATGAAACTGATAACTTTATTGGGTGAAAATGTGTCCAGATCTTCTGACAGCAGTTGTCCTTTGCCAAATATTGAAAATAGGATCCTCTCCACAGCGGGATACGTGCATTAGATGTGGTCTGCCTTCTCATCATCCTCCAGGCATAGACGGTACTCGGTGTTTTCCGCTAGGTCAAGTTTATGCAGATGATAGTCTAGTCGGCAGTGTCCGGTTTATAGGCCTGTTAGAGTTTTCAGGTTTACTCAGGTTAACTCTAAAAGTTTCTTAAATCTTGATTTGAAAGGGTATTTTATAAACGCCTCCGAATTAACTGATCCTGGCAACTCTTGCAAATACTGCACAATTTTCCTTTCAGCCCAGGTTGAGATAGCTATCTTAGCAATATTTGAAGATATGCCAAGTATCGGTTCTGATTCGATGATTCGTGATTCCGCTCCTTCTCTAGCCAAGGAGTCGTCTATTTCGTTACCTTCCATACCAGACTGGCCGGGTATCCAGACTAGAGTCACTTTGTTGTTTTTGCTCAAATGATTTAGAGCCTTCTGACAGTTCCATACTATTTTGGAGTTACATCGGTAGGAGCCAAGAGCTTTTATAGCTACTTGGCTATCTGAGAAAATTTTTATTGATCTACATGTAAGATGCATATATTCCAGCCTTCGCACACACAGTTCAATGGCATGAACTTCGGCCTGAAAAATAGTTGTATTTGTATCCAGGCTTGAGGATATCCTCACCCTTGGTCTGTAGCTATGTACTCCGGCTCCAGTTCCCTCGGGAGTTTTGGAGCCGTTAGTAAACCAGCAACTGTCTACCTTCAGTAGGTCGGCTTTATTCCGATCCCACTCATCTCTTTCCGGAGAAAGAATGTTGACGGTCAGCTCGTAGATAGTCATGTTAGACATAGTACCCAAGGACATTCCCAGGATGCTGTGATTCTCTATGTCATCCAGCAACCTGTTCCGCTCCATAATACTAGTCTGCGGCATATTAATGGCCGCTTGTTGGAGTATGTTGATTGCCCACCTGGCCTCTCTCTCCAAATATATATGAAAAGGGTGTAAGTCCAGGACGATTCCTATTGCAGCTGACGTGTAGTGATAATTGCTCCCGTTAACGGTCGTGCATACTAATCTCTGCAATCCAGAGAGTTTGGCCTTTGCCGTCCGTTGTGATCCTTTCGGCCACCAAACAACGGATCAGACCTAACTATCACGCCCAGGTTTATTCTTAAACAATGCTTTTTCTTTTTTAAACCCTTTATTGAGATGGGTGGTAACAAAATGTATATATTCTGTTCAAATTGACACCGTAATTATCGGTCCACATTCCGCGATAAACGTTAAGTTTTTATTAAGATAACTACTAAGATACACTATTTTGTCTAAAATGTCGAGACTGGTAAAAATTACTTGATCATTTGTTATGGTCTTATTATTTTTTACTGCTTTTTTAATTCCTAATGTTTCTAATAAATCTAATTTTTTACCTGTATTTTCTGAATGAAGCAAGTCGATCTTATCCAAATCTATGAAATAATTACTTCTATACAGTGCGGTGATATGCTGGTGCTATATTGTTCTCAAAATAGATTGTTATGTTCCTCGACCCGTTTGTTTACATTTCAACCAGTTTGTCCAATATATATGGCATCACAGGTAGAACATTTTAGCTCATATACTCCAGTTTTTTTGTAATTTATCTGGTTTATTTTTATTATTTGATAGAATTCGTCCAATGTTATTTTTATTTACGAAAATCGTTTTACATTCTAAACTGCTTAACTTATTACTAACTTTATTGCTTATCTTAGGTCTATAATTGATACATGTATAATTTTTCTGGGAGACTTCTGAGACCAACATAAAACTCTTTAAGAATATTTTTCTTTTGTTTCGCAGATATTAAAAAATATTTAATTTCTATATACATTTATAATTTTTCTGGGAGACTACTTAATATCTGCGAAACAAAAGAAAAATATTCTTAATGAGTTTTATGTTGGTTATTCAGGAGTCTCCCAGAAAAATTATAAATGTATCAATTATAGACCTAAAATTTTGCAGGTAATATCTCAGAAATTAATGCTGTGTTGTTCGATAATAGACCGTTTATACGGTGGACCTCTCAACGTTATTAATCCTCAAGGTCCTCCTAACGTATCATATATAAGTTCTGTCCTCTCAATGGCAGCAAAAATTAGGGTCCTCTAAAAGGTTGTTGTATCAGACATATCATAACACATAAATATTTATAAAGCTCTAATTGAAGTATCTATTCAGATATAGTAGAAGATTGCAATAAAAAAGGTAAGTATTTGAGAGAGAGAACTCTGCTAACATGATATTAAAGGGTGGTCCACGCAACGTATGCCAGTAACTAAAGTCCTCAGAACGTACCCAAGCCCCGTTTAGGTGTGTGTGTATGTATGACTGTATCCGCAATAACTCAAAAAATACTAATGGGAGACTTCCCAAATTTGGCAATTAAAATTTTCAACATTTTAGGTGACACATTAAATCTGGTACCACCAGAAGAGACAATGAATGAAAGAAGAAAAAAGGTACAATTTCGGGGAAAAAAATTAAAAATTTTTATTGCATTTCTGGACGAATATCGACAAATTATAATGAAAAAACATAACTTTATGGAAAAAAATCTGTCAGCATGTCTGTAATATCGCGATAGCAGCCACAATTTTTGAGATAAAGCTTTCAAATTTGGTACACATGTTCTAAAGGCCAAAGACAATGATAAATTCGGTGATCAGCAAAATTGGCCAGTTGAAAGGAGATCCACGGGACCCAAATTATTTTGTATTTGCTTTTACAAAAAAAATATATTCTTGATGGAAGATTATAAATCATTTCTACATTATCAAGCCAATAAAATATATTTTCCATGTACTTAAATGAAGCTGATGTAAACTGAAATGTTTTACACATTTGGCCTCATAAAATGGGGTTAGGATAAATTTAACAGTTTGACATTTGAAAGGTCTAATTTAGTTACAAAAATGTCAATGTCAATAAGAAGAAATTATTAAAATATATGACATGAATTTTTATTGGCAGTACCGAATGACGCTGATAATTAATTATTTAAATGTTTTAATGAAACATTTCAAGATACGCTATTAAAGTTTAATTGAAGTAAGTGAAGAATTAAATAGAATGATTTTTTAGATCAGGTGGTCCGAATTTAAATCGGGAAACTTCGCCAACGGATACTACGCCTAGAAATAATAACTTTTTGTCATATAAACATATATCGAAAAACGAATGGATTTCAAGATACAAGGTGTTGAGGTTAGGGGAAGAAAATTTTTTTTCCCAATATCTCAATAACGAATAAAGATTTTTTATTGAAATTTGATATACAGGTATAATTAAAGCAAGCACACCAGTTGAAATAAATTTTGTCCAAAATATTACACTAAGTGATTATTTTTTTCTGATCGATTACCACTCAAACCACAACAACTTTTTGTTTGTATGCCACTGGTCAAATTTAATAGAACCGTTTTAATGTACGTTCCTTTTAAAGTAAAAAAGTATTTTTGGCTCCTTTTCGAAATTCTTATGGTTTTTGATAAAATTGACATTTTCTACAACGATGCATTTTCGCAGCAATCAATTTGAAAGTGGAAATCAAAAAGAGTTGGCTGTGCAAACATGCGTTGTGACAAAACTGTCAGTTATAAACTTGTTATTTACTTGTTATTTATTTACTTTCTTATTTAAAATGCCAATTTTTTTTATGTTTTTTTCCCCTTACTTCAACACCTTGTATCTTGAAATCCATTCGTTTTTCGATATATGTTTATATGACAAAAAGTTATTATTTTTAGGCGTAGTATCCGCTGGCGAAATTTTCCGATTTAAATTCGGACCACCCTGTAAACTGGTATCAGAAAGTTATGTGCTAGCTACATCAATAATTTTAAAATTTAAGAAAGAACTGATGACAGATGTCAAAACCAAAAAACAAGTCAATGTACAAAAACAACAAAATATTCTCAGTAGGATAATATAATTAGATTTTTCTCACTATAATAACAAAATAATTGGAAAAAATTAAACACTTGATCAAAAATAGTGCTAGATGATTGGAAAATAAAAATATTAAAAAATAATCACGAAAATAAACTAACGTATTTGGTAAACACGATTTAAATTTCCGCGGTTTCATAACTTTCTATAATTGGTTAATATGTAGCCAATAGAAAATGCCCACAGTATGGCAGCCTACATGTAGGGGACATTTTATTTGTATTATACCAGAGATCCAGATTATATTAAGTAATTCGTGGTCAAAAACTACCTGACGTGGTGTTTCATAAACCGCCTAAACACTCTATACTGCACTCGTCGGGCGTTTCGCTAATCAAGTTCGGAAGAGGAGAGTTTAAAGTATCCGTAAAGTTCCAAATTTCATGTTTAATCACAAAATGCACATTAGCCAATGAACGTGGATCTTAAGGACTTCACTAACTGTGTTTCCATATTGCGCTGCAGTATTTCTAATATCACCAAAAAAAGCTGTTTAATTGTAATACTACTTTGATTTTTCCTTATTTAAATAGGAATTCTCTGGAGTCTCGAGCTTCAATAATGTTTTGTATATCGGTACTTATTTTATGATTATCATAAGTGTTTACAATTTAGTACTAAGGAAAATATAATTTTCTATGATCTAGTACACCATAAATGTCTTCCTTCTACTTAAGAACAATATAAATTCAACTACTAGTTTGAGGAATAAAAATCACGAACTATAAAATTTTCTTGGCAGCATACACAATCTAATTTTGCATAGTGTGCGTTTTTGCACGTACTTAATCTATAACTTTTTAGTACTGTCTCAACTATTTATGGCAATTTTATGGTCTATTATATCGTGAATATTGAATACTTAACAAGATGGGCTGTATTATGAGAATATTTTAAAAGTTTTTTTCTCTTTTTTGCAGATGACGCATCACAGTAGGCTGGCGATAGGCCTTTTTCTAGTCTTAGTTAATTTATATGGAAGCCTAGGTAAGAAATATTTTAATACAAATTCAATATTTTCTTGGTAAAAGTACTAGTCAAATGATAATAAAATAACAACAAGTTGGTTGTTACTATTTTTTACAAAAAAAAAAGACATCACAGATTGGAATAAAACATTTATTTAAGCAACTACTTTTCCGAGTGTTTGCCATGGAAATTATTCAATTATGCAAGAGTTAATTTGCTCATTAGTTCAGCATAACTGGAACAATAATGTTATTTTTAATTAAAACCGCTCTCTTCAGAATTCTTTTGTTTTACTTATTTTTAGTTTTCCTATAGAATAGTTTTATTCAAAAATAACATTATTGTATGATGTAATGCACATAAAGCTGATATTATCTTTTTATATTTCAATATTCATCATGAGTCGGGAGAGCAGTTGTTTAATAAATTTAAAATGTACGTGTTTTCGTAAAAGTATAAGAAATAGTAACTACCAATTTGTTATTCTAGTTTCTTTATTTAAATCTGTTTTATTATACCGAGTGTCAACGGAATCATTAGACAAGCCATAGTTTCCAGTGTTTTCAAGATGTAAGTGTTAAACTTGGCAGGGGTAATTATACCAAAATCGGCCAATTTTTCATTATTTGACACTTTTTCATCACTTTCGGTTTCCCGGACATGACCCCAACTTTGAAATTTTAAGTGGAACGCCCTGTATATTCTTACGTTTTTGGATTTCGGAGACGATTTTAAATATGATTGCATAGTTTTAAAATAATGTTTGAGACTACGTAATTTTTTAGGGTTATTTTTACTTTTACATCTAGAAAGTGAATGCACTCAAATCATTAAATGGACCAAAACGATAAAAGAGAAATGTAAACGTGAGATTTTTTTGAATTGGTTTAGTAACCACGACCAAAAAAAATGTCCAAAATCACTAATTTGTAATTATGTCAAATTTTTCAAATGGCAACTTTTTTTAGACACCCTGTAGTTAAATACTAATTTTTACGACAATTCCATTGACACCTCAAAAATCGGTTTGATATTAACCCAAATACACAAATTCTTTGGTGGATAATAATTAAAATATCGAAAAAATACGATTATCAAGTATGCCGTGGAAATTGAATAAAACTAGATTCAAAACATTCATTTTGTCAACAAAACAACGCTGCAAATAATAAAAGTGTGCTGTCCGAAATGATTTATTTTAACAATAAATAACATATTGAAAGATTAATTAAAAGGAAGTAAATGTTCAAAGTGCATTCTGCTTGACATTTTCGGACACGGTTTTTTTTTTATGGCATTGGATTTACTCGGACACGGTTAATGGTGTTTCACATAACATTTCGCAGGAGTTATATTTGCAAAAACTTCGCGGATACGATTTTGTAAAATTTCAATTGTTTGAGAGGGTGTATAAAAAACTCGTCTTTTACATAACCTCACACAAAAAAAAAAAATCTAAAATGCTTAGATCTGGTGAGCGGCCAGGCCAAGGTACAGGTCCATATGTTGCAATTACTTGCTCATTATATCGGTTCACTAAATGGAGCGCCATTATGAGGCGGAGCCCCATCTTGTTGAAAATACATTTGTTCAGAAACTGCAAGTGGTAAGTTCATCAACATTTCTTCAATATCATTTTGTAGGAATTCTAAATATCTCTCCCCTGTCAAAGGCTCTTGAAAGAAAATGGGTCCAATAATTCTTGCTTCAATCACCTCAGCCTACACATTATCATTTACTCCAAATATTTCCTGAAATTTACCTTGCCTCATTAAATGTTGACGGCGCCAGTATATATATTGTTCTGTTTATTGAACATTCCATTGTTGGTGAATCTCGACTCATCAGAAAACAATATCAAAGAAACAAAATTCAGATTTGCGGTATTGTTTTGAAGTAACCAGTCCCAATAAGCTAATACTCGGTTGCCATCATCTTCGTACAAATGCTGGTGCACTAGATATTTAAACGAGAGGTAACCATATTTTTTGATAAACTTTCTCTCTAATTCATGAAAAATTTGCACCTCGTGGCCAATTTCTCTAGTAGAAGCAGTAGGAATCACTTCTACAAAAGCCAACACATTAATTTCTGTCGCTTCATCAACGATAAAAGCTGCAGGATTGTTATCAATTCCTTTCCTGATTTGTTTCTCCATAATTGGAAAATACTGAAAACATGGATGATGTGTGGTCGGATACCTTAGGGCACACAATTCTGGGGCTTTTCTGGAATTTTTGTGGCATTTTCCAAAAATTAATAACATGTCCCTTGTATACATGTGATACAATAAAAACAATAATTAAAAAACAAGAAACAACAACAAATTTAACGATAAAGAGCAAACTTGTTAAGTTAACAATACACACGTTATCTGTCAAACATATTTTTATTTCCACAGCACACTTTTATTATTTGCAGCGTTGTTTTGTTGACAAAATGAATGTTTTGAATCTAGTTTTATTCAATTTCCACGGCATACTTACTTGATAAGCGTATTTTCTCGATATTTTAATTATTATCCACCAAAGAACTTGTGTATTTGGGTTCATATCAAACGGATTTTCGATATGAAAGTATCAATGAATTTGTCGTGAAAATTAGCATTTATCTCTTGGGTGTCTAAAAGATGTTGCCATTTGAAATAGTTGACATAATTACAAATTAGTGATTTCGGAAATTTTGGTTGGTCGTGCAACTGAACCAATTCGAAAAATCTCACGTTTGCATTTTTCTCTTATCGTTTTGGTCTAATTGATTGATTTGAGCACATTCGCTGTACTCTAGATGCAAAAATAAAAATAGCCCTAACAAATCAAATAGTCTCAAACAAATTTTTTTAACTATGCTTAAAATGTACTTAAAATCGTCTCCGGAATACAAAAATGTAAGAATATGGTGTTCCACTTAAAGTTTCAAAATTGTGATCATTTCCCGGAAACCGAAAGTGATGGAAAAGTGTCAAATAATGAAGAATTTGCTGTTTTTGATTTAATATATTACCCCTGCCGCGGTATACCACACCATTTTCCGAGCTAGGATAAAAGACATTATTTTTTCAAATTTTACTCAAATCTAATAAATCTAATAAATTTATTAGAAATAAGCAAAGCTTTTAAAAATAATAAATACTTGAAAAATGAACAATGATTTTTTATCGGTCAACATATTTTAAATATAATTTAAATTTAAAGAATATAGAAATGTTCAAAAACTAAAATAAAAGATATTGCTCCTCAAGCTTATTTCATTCACTGTTACACACACAAATTAAATTTGGTTTTGAGTAAAACCTGTAACGGAGAAAAGTTAGAATATTTTTTTCAAGTTTTACTGGTTTTTCGTAATTTTTTTTCAAAATCTGTAAAAGATCTGATATTTGAAATATAATTATGGAACAGAATTCCGAGTAATGCTCCCACTCGTTGGAATTTTTCATCTAGAGTTGTTTTCACTGTTGACACATACAGGAATAAACTTATTGATGTTTTTAATTTTATTTCCGAAAATGAAAACTTTTTAAATAACGATCAGACTTTAAGAGTAGCTTACGGATTAAAATCGTTATTGTTGGATAAAAACTATTATATATTTTTTTCTAAAGGTTTTTAAAACAATTTTTGAGCAAACTGATGTCGTTTTCCAAATTTTGCAGAATAAATTAACTAATATAACATATTCTAAAAATAGACTTAATTCACTTATATCTAAATTAAAAGAATTTCGCAATAACGAAATACATTTCAGTACTTTATATAATATATGTTTAGGAAATATTGAAGAATTAGATGATGAGCCACGGTTAAAAAAAAGACAACATATAACTTTGACAGGACAGATATATATTACAAACAGATTTTTACAGAAATTTTGGACACCATTATAATTCAAACTGAAATTAGATTTTTCGATTTAAATACTTGCAATGTTTCGATTTAGTAAATCCTAATAATTTTATAATGTTTTCGAAATCATTTCCTAACAGTCTAATGGACAAATTAATGGACCAGTATCCCTTCTTAACCATATTTCGTTAAGAAATGAACTATGTGTGTTGAATTCTGACCAGCAACTTTTAGCAAATTCAAAATCGCCTCAAGAAATGCTTACTTTTATATATAATAATAATTTAAAATGCTGTCTCTCTGAACTGTACAAACTTTTATCTTTAATGTCAACGATTCCGGTAACCTCAGCTTCTGTAGAACAATCGTTTTCAGCATTCAAACGCACAAAAACATTTACTAGAAACAGAATAGCTCAAGACCGCCTGTCAAATATATCGATTTTTCAGTAGAAAAACGTTTTTTGTCAAAGTTGAAGAAAAATGATTTATTTTCATTTTATGAAGAAGTAATCAACCATTTTGTTAGTTCTGATTTATAAAAATATTTAGACTTTGCACCAAAGATTAATATCATTAGTTATTATTTTAGAAGAAATATTTATTTACGTTATTTATTTTTTAAAAAATATTTTTTATGTAACTTCTTTTTCAAAAATATTTTAATTTTTATTAAAAGTAATAATTTTACAATTTGGCAGTGATAACGATAACGATTACAATATTTTGTTCGTAGAAAAATTTTTATTTGCCAATTTTTTTCCAAAGCTATTTTGATTTTTATTAGAAGTTATAATTTAATTATAAGTGGGGTAGGGCTACTCTGGCGATTAACCCACGACAAAAAAATTTCACACGCCGTTGTACTACCTCAAGGGTGGTGGAGAAATGTGCAAATTGTACATTTTAAATTTCAAGCCTCCTCTGTGGACAATATCACGAGCCGCCACTGCCAACTAATCACTGTCAAACGTTGACAGCTATGTTAATTATTCTATTCCTATGTTTATGGTAGCTAGGGAAATAATTATTATTAATAATATTTTGATAACTACTAATTTATATTTTTTAACATATACATTTTCACAATTCGCTTCAAATAAACATATAAATCTGCTGTGTTTGATTAATTGTGGTAAACTCCACAGACAGTATTTGTGAGATGAATAGTTTAGTAGCTTCCCGGTTTAATATCACGTTTCACTTCACTTAAAGTAAAGCCAAATAGTAAATGAGATCGATACATGAACAAATCTCCCTGTATAATGCCTACGGCCGTCTTAATTTTCGCTAGACCCTCCACATTTACCAAAGAGAAGGCAAGCGTAACGTGTACGTGCACATGAATAAGATATTACGGTTCTTTAAGGTCGTTATTATGTTAAAACAATTTTTTTGGTTGTTTATACTTTAAATGAAACCAGACTTCCAGAACTTGAGCTTAACCGTTAAAATTAATGAACTTCCTCGTATATGGATAATTGGGATGACAAAATTAAGAGCGCCTAGCGTCTCTTGGAATATTAATTAGCTTATTTACCATTTTACTTATGTATGTCACCTTTAATTATTTCTTATTGGATTGCTAGGAAATTTGAGGTTTGTGACCACATCGCCTGGGTTGGGAGTCACTAAGTGATTCACGTTTGATTTAAATTAATTAATATGGCTATAAAGATTAATTGCGAAAATTCCTGGGACATTTCCTACATTCGATTACTTTTACGGGACATGGGCGTCTCTACGGGGGCTGTTGGGAGGACCCAAGGCCCTCCAACTGCTTAAGCCACATTTATAAATTAAATAAATAAATTGTGTTGGCAACAAGAAACTGCTAGCAGCTAGGATGAGACGATTTTATGTTCAGTGTATGGACCAACTATTATGAAATCCGAAGTAAATGGCTAAAATAGTAAAATTTTAATTTGTATCATTATCTCAAAAAAATACGGGGTCAAGGTCATTATTGTTAAATGGCGGTATGGGTATTTTTTGGGTATTTTCTGAAAAGAAATATTTTTCTGACTATGAAAGTATGAAAGTTACATAAGAAAAATGTTGAGAACCAAGAAAAATTACCTTAAATGAAAACTGTGGCTCGTCGCGAACATAAACTCCTATCCATAGAATAACAAAAAATTATTATGAAAAGAAAATAAATACTGAAAATCTTAAATTAACAAACGAGGTTACTCACGATTTTTATATATATTTCGTTTTATTTTTTTAGGATCTAGATCAGTCTCTGGTACGGAGTATCAATTTAGATGACTCACTTAATTCTGAAATCAAATTAATAAAAGTAAATTTTTTTCTAACAGATTTTTCAATTTTTCATTTACTTTTTTTTTGAAAAGTAGAAGTAACCGTCCATAGTAAATAAATTAAAGTTTAACATATCAGAGAGACTTTTCTAAGAATTTTATTGAATATAAGTGTGCGAGAAAATACATTTTTTTGAAATATTTGCAAGTATCTCGGTTAGTGTCAACAGAAAAACATGTAGCTATCAATGTTAAAGATGGATAAATTCTCTACAAAAAACGTTCTACACGTTTTGTTCCAGGGCTGCCTGTTTCGGATAAATAAATGTCGAAATATGTACCACTAATATTCACATAAAGTCGACCGTTACATTTCTTTAGAAGTCGATGGTTTATTCATTTAACATTCTGCATATTTTGTCTCATTTTCCGAAATTAACTGAGAACGACCGGAATACTTCAAAGCGTCTTCTATTTCATTATCTATTCCATTATTGCCGTCTTCGTCCAACACATACACGTGCACAATACTCGAACAAGATTTTCCCTGGCAGAATCCACAAATTATGAGCAACGTAAACTTGTTTTGCGACAACTACAACCTGCATCACAACCTTTGGCGTATTTATAAGAAATGAGTTTTAATAACTCCTGGGGGGCTGCTTTTTGTAGTGTGAATGGGTATCAACCCATTTTTTGAAATTTTCCATCCCCAGGCTAAAGATGATTTTTTATTTCCATACCATTGCATTGCTGAATTTGGTTCTATGATCGGAAAGAATACAATTGAGTTGCATTTTTGGTTGGTGATAATGATTCTACATTTGGTAAGCTTTTGGTAATAGATTATGTGAAGCGTTGATACCTATGTTTATTTATTGATTAGCAATTTTTCGCACCATACAGGTGAAGAACAAATTGTTCGCCTGCATTTTCTATTACCTCTGGAGACTCATTCGGGTCTTTAATAATGTGAACAGCGCTCTGTAAATGTTTAGTTTTCTGTAGAATTTCAATACACTAAATATTTCCCTGCCTGTATAATGCGGATATAGTATCACATCCGCTAATTGCATCTAAAAATAAAATATTATTTCCAAATGACGAATCCATATCAAATTTTCCTTTGCCCAGCTTCAAAAAATATGTGTGTGGGTGGGATTTACACAGGTCAATTATCAAAAAGTCAATATCCTCGCCTACTATAACTACCGATTTATTACAGTTTGATGCTTCAATTGCGCTAGTAACAATTAAGATATCAGCAGCTTCAATTGCACTAGTTACAATTAATGAATCAGCATCTTCAGTAGCTTGCTTGACATAAAACGTTCAGTCGTTAATAATATACAAAATCGAGATTATTCTGTTTTTATTTCTCGTTCTCTTTCTAGGTACTTTTTATGCGGAAAACATCATATGGAGCCGTAGATTAGATTTTGGTTTAACATCGAGAAATCCATCATAGCACATATTTGAGCGCCTATTCGAAACAAGTAGACATACAACAAAAATGTATAGAACATTTTTTGTAGAGAATTTACCCATCTTCAACACTGATAACGATAACTACATATTTTTCTGTTAAACTGACGTTAATCCAGATATTTGCAAATATTTCAAAGTTTTTTTTTTCCGATATTCTTTCAAGATGACGGCAACAGCTCAACCTGTCAAGGGGTGCAAATTTAGTATGTGACTTTTGAGATCCAATTAAATAAATTAAAATTAATTACAGCTTGTGCAGAATTAGTCTCGCACTCGGTTAATTTAGATGACTTACAAATTGACCATAATCGATATTAAATCTATCCGTCTCACATGTACCTTTTACCGGAAGACTACTCTATATTGTTAATTTCATATATATTAACATGTAGGCATTGTTTCATTTCAGGAAGAATAGCGTTCGAGAAGCTAACGGACTTCGATTATAGAGGGAACACATATTACACAGTCAAGAACCTTAGTTTATATGAATGCCAGGGATGGTGTCGAGAGGAGCCGGATTGCCAGGCAGCCGCCTTCAGTTTCGTACTGAATCCCCTTATACCAGTCCAGGAAACACTGTGCCAATTACAAAACGAGACTTCGTCGAATAACCCGTCGGCGACCCCTCAAAGGTCCGTTAATATGTATTATATGACTAAGCTTCAACTGAGGTCGGAGAATATCTGCCTGAGACCCTGGGCGTTTGAAAGAGTCCCCAATAAGATGATCAGAGGATTGGACAACGCTTTAATTTACACTTCGACAAAGGAGGCTTGCCTGGCGGCATGCTTGAATGAGGTATTTATAGATGTTTATTAAAGTTTATTGATAGATATAAAGTTAGACACAATTTTACTTTGTTGTTCAAAGAGGTATTTTCTATTGATGGTTTCAATTCGCTAAGAGACTAAATTATCAGTAAATTTACAATCAATAGACTTCATATGACACTATGTAGACAACCACTACTACATAAAGCAAACCATAATTTCTTTAACGATATTTGTGTACTGTTTGTAACACTGGCGTGGTTTTTTACAAAACACGCATTCGACGTACGTTTCGCCAACCAAGTTAGCATCATCTGGAGATGATTAATACTAACCTCATGCTAACAATGTATCCTATTTATACCTAATCTATGAACCGTGACCCACTAATCAAAAGAGCAAACTACTCATCCTCTTTTTACACTTTGTGGTTTCCAAGCTTTCAAATGCATCCAGCTGTGCTGTCTAGTCGAGGAAAGAAGACAGACCCGCAGAAAGAATGTGATTTCTGCATTCCATTCACAATAAAGCGGAAATGAAATAAATGAAATGGTGCATCGCAATGATCGTTTACATCCTCACCTACTAATTCGGAGAGATATTATATTCCTAGTATATGGTTTCGCAGAAGACTGGCGACTTATCGCCATAACTATCCCTTGCCGCGCGAGCCTTCATTCGTCGGCTGGGTAGTATGTGTTACATTCCTAATTAATCTTAAACGCATCTTGGGTCATACTAGACTTATCTGTTCCATCACGTCTGATATGAGCCATATGCTTCTTGAGTCTAGTTTGAATTGATCGTCTAGTTTGTCCAACATACTATTAATAATAGTCCTAACAGCTGATCTCGTAAATCCCCGACTTTTCGTTTGTTTCAATTTTGTAGCTTATTTCCCGATGAATCGCTATCATTAAATATCTTACCAATACCCTGGATGAATCGAGGATCATATGGAATCGATACATATTTCGATTTTTTCCATTTTGAAAGGTCGAGGATTTTCGAAGTGTCTCTTTAAATTTACATTTGCTACTTATTTTATTAACCAAATTTTCAGAAGATCTGTTACTCACAGCTATATCCTTAATCAATGCCTTTTCTTTTTCAAACCTATCCTTATTGAGAGGGAAGCTTAATAGGCGATGAAATAGAAAATTAAAACTCGCCATTTTATGTTGAACGTAATGGCGAAAGTCCTTAGGGGAATATATCTTAAAGAATTGGTATCTTTTCTGTACATATCAAATTCTGACTTATTTTCACTATTTCTAATTATTAATACGTCTAAAAATGGTAGTTGTCATAGTGCAGTCTGCCTATTTTTGGCCCCATGTTAATTTTTCACTTCGGAGATACAATCAACAAAAATATGTAAAAAATCGGAAATTTTCCGTAGAATTCAATAAACCAAAATACAAACAACTGGCACCTCGGGGGCCCATAGTAAATTAGGCCCAAAGTTGGCCAAAAACGGTTTTTTCCATTTTACTCTGTCATGGTGCCATAAAATGAAAAAAAGTTTTATACAAAAGTTGTAGAACTATTAAATACGGATCGATCTGTGGAAATTCGATGTCAAAAAATTCAAAAATAAATTATTTATTTGAAAAATACCGTTAAAAATCGCGTTTTTTTGAAACGCTCATATCTTCGTGAAAACAAATCATTTTTTCACGAAACTTGGTAAAAGTGTAGCTCCCTACTAACTAAAAAAAGATCATTTTCAAAAAATTTAAAAATATTATAAATATTTTGTAAAAATTGATTTTTTTCGAAAAAAATCACGTTTTTTTAAAATCTCAATAGCTCATACATGCTTTCATATTTCTAATCAATTTTGAGCTTAAAACTTGCTTGAAATGTTGTACTAACATGGTTATTTATTGCGCGCTTTTTAAATTGATCGGTAATATGCGGAAAATCGGTTGAAAAATCGGCTTTTTTTTTATCAACAAAAAAAATCGATTTTTTTTTTCAAGAAAAGGCAGCAGCGGCTCAACATGCCTACCGCTCCTATTTGCAGTTGCAAACGTGGCTCGGAACTTTGCTAGAGCCAGAACAATGGGGTTGAACTTCCGACGGCACTAATCTGCTTCCCACGTACAGCTCGGATCAGCTGGTTCCAGACGAAATCGTTAAAACGATAGCCTGCAGATGCGGAAGCGGATGTAAAACGAAGATCTGTAGCTGCAGGAGGCATGGTTTGAGGTGTTCAAGCATGTGCTTGACATGCGATCAAGAAAATTGCACTAATATAGAAATAACTGCGATGGAGGCAGATGCTCTTGATGACGACTTGGACGAAGATATATTTAATGAGTCTTGCGTGGTGATTGATGAATAGCAGACCAATGTCCATCATGATGATGAGATCGAAAGCGAAGCCGACTCTTCCGTACTCGCTGCATACAGCGAAGAACGTACCAGTGACAACGAGGAGGGGGGGAGGGGTTTCCGATAAAACAACTACGGATCAATTAAGTACTGTACACGTTTATATTCACTGTCAATATTTTGAACTTTCATGTAAAATAAATATTTTATTTTTATACTAAAAATGTTGCTTAACAATTATTATTTACCTGTCAACTCATATGTCTTTAAGAATCAACATAACGTTCAAGAGACATAATCGTATGAACGCTCTGTGTGCAGTTGAAACTACGATACGGTACGTATGATAAGCATACAGTTTTACAGATGTATCCACGTTAACACCGTCCCGCACCCCCACGACAGCGCTCGAGCGAACGAACGTATGAGCCGGGGTGTGATCCGCTTGCCATTAAATTTCCAAAGAATAGATAGCGAATATGTCATTGTAGTATTTTTTTATGTAAAATACAAGTATTGAACTACAAACTCTGTAAATTTCAGCCCTTAATATTAAAAGATAGCGTCACTAGATTTAAAAAAAAAAAAAAATTATCTCGGCTCCAAAGGGTCGTAGATAAAAATTTTTTTTTGTAAATTTATAAAAAAATACCAGTTATTCAATGCTGCTAACAAAACAGAAAAGAAAATTTTTTTCTTCAAAAAAAAATCGATTTTTTTTGTTGTTAAAGAAATAACCGATTTTTCAACCGATTTTTCGCATATTACCGATCAATTTAAAAAGCGCGCAATAAATAACCATGTTAGTACAATATTTCAAGCAAATTTTAAGCTAAAAATTGACTAGAAATATGAAAGCGTGTATGAGCTATCGAGATTTTAAAAAAACGTGATTTTTTCGAAAAAAATCAATTTTTGCAAAATGTTTATAATATTTTTAAATTTTTTGAAAACGATTTTTTTTAGTTAGTAGGGAGCTACACTTTTACCAAGTTTCGTGAAAAAATGATTTGTTTTCACGAAGATATGAGCGTTTCAAAAAAACGCGATTTTTAACGGTTTTTTTCAAATAAATAATTTATTTTTGAATTTTTTGACATCGGATTTCCACAGATCGATCCGTATTTAATAGTTCTACAACTTTTGTATAAAACTTGTTTTCATTTTATGGCACCATGACAGAGTAAAATGGAAAAACCCGTTTTTGGCCAACTTTGGGCCCAATTTACTATAGGCCCCCGAGGTGCCAGTTGTTTGTATTTTGGTTTATTGAATTCTACGGAAAATTTCTGATTTTTTGCATATTTTTGTTTACTGTATCTTCACTTAAGGGTCCAAATCCGTAGGCAGACCGCGCTATCAAGAGTTGACAATTTAATATGTGAATTTAACAGACGCGAAACGACTGTTTAATTTAGATACAAAGTTGTCAATATCAGCGACTACATCAAACACTACAAAAATATCATCCCCATACCCTAGGGAAATACTCGAATTCTTCTTTTGCTTCTGTTTCGAATCTGTTCACGAAGAAACTGGCAATGAAGGTTGTTACATGATTTAAGTTTATATCTTTCTTATGTAATCATTTTTTGTAATGGATTTCTGGAAAGATTTTTTAAGGACTCCTACTAATCAGATTGTCTACCCTTTCATAATAGTTCTCTTTATCTAAAATAGGACTATTTTTAGACGTATTAATAATTCGAAATAGTGAAAATAAGTTAGAATTTTGACATACACAGAAAATATACCATTATTTCAAGGTGTATCTCTAACGACTCTCACTATTACGCTCAACACAAAATTGCGAGGTTCAGTTTTCTAGTTCATCGCCTAAGAGATTTGAAAAGGAAAATGCATTGATTAAGGATATAGCTGTAAGTAAAGGAGATTCTGCAAGTTTAGGAGATAAAATAATTAGGAAACGTCAAAATTTTTTGTCCTTTCAAAATTAAAGAAAAAGTCCGAGTATTGGTAAGATTTTTAAAGATATAAATGACAGTGATTCATTCATCGATAAATAAACTAAAACAACTTTTAGGTAATCCAAAAGACAAAATTGATATAAACGAAAAGTCGGGGTTTTACGAAATTAGCTGTAAGAACTGTAATTAAAAGTATGTTGGATAAACTAGACGATCAATCTAAACTAGATTCAAGGAGCACATAACTCATCTCAAATATGGTAGAACAGATAATTGTAGTGTTGCCCAACATGTTTGGGAACGACCATAAAATAGATATTAGCAATTTAAGATTAATGAGTAATGTAACAAATACTAGACAGTTGAATAAATTTGAATGCTTGGAAATTCTCTATTGGTTTATGAGTCATGGTTCACTGAACCGTAACAATAATTTACGTATAAATAGGAAACATTTTTGGCATAAGGTTAGTTTTAATTATATCCAGAAAATGCCAACTTGTCTGTCGAAACGCGCGTCGAGTGCATTATATGGTATTTTGGTGTTTTGTGGAAAACTGCATCAGTATTATCTTCAAAACAAAGGTTTCAACCCACTTCAGGACAATGATATACTTCAGTTTCAACATCACAAAGAATGTGCTTCAACAAATAACACATACTAAAGTATGCATATGTCTTGGCAGATACATCACTCTCTACATTCTAGTTTTCACTAAATAAGTAAAAACATACATATTATGTAAACTATTTGGTGAGATACATTGACAGATTATAGGTTAAAGTGTTTGCGGACACGTGTTAATGTAAACCTGTCTTCTTATTGTTGCTTGTCGAATTTGCTCACGAATTAAACAATAGCAACTTAGAAACGCCCTGTATATGAATTTCAATTTGCATAGCTGTTTTCAAGATTGTTTCTGTTACTTTAATTTTCCTCCTACGTAATATTTAGCATGCTTCTTGCTAAATGAAAATCTCTCGTATTGTCACAAATTATATTTTTAGGTCACCTCTTTTATTTTCCATATTAAATAAAGAAAAAGTAGTCCGTCTAACTGAACTTCAGAGTACAGTACAGCATCTAGCTTTGACCACATTGCTTGGCAAGATATTATCGTTCATATTGCTTTGAAAACAAACTGTTTTATAACTCATAAAAACGTTTGTAGTAAAAATCAAATTTAAAGTATATTTTCTTTTTTGTTGTCTGAAATTGTCTGGAATAAAAACCCACACTGCGATGCTTATTTGATGGCTACATGGGCATTAACTTTTTATTCGTCTGTTATAGAAAAGAGTAAAATCCTGATCCTGTACATAGAAAAGTCGCTAAAGAAGATATGACATAAAAACGGAAGACGTGATTCGAAATATTCATTATGAAAATGACTTGTTAAGAATTTTCTTCCAAAATAGAACAAAAAAGTCCCACCGCAAATGCGAAAATTGCTCGTTTCCACACTAGAATTACCAAATTGTGCCGCCACTCGATGCACCAGACAGACTATGTCTACTGTTCCACCAAATTGTTCTACCTATGAGTGTAATGTCGTGAAAATTATCTGTAGTAATATATTAAGTGCATTAAAAATTATCAAAAATTTCCATAAAACTGAAAACTAGAAACTCTTATTATTTTAATCTGACTGCAAATAATACTTTTTATAATATTTTTTATTATTAATAATTAACAATTCAAATTATTATTCTTTATACTTTTATTTTCAAATTTTTAGGATTTATTTAAAAATCGAATTTTAAAATTATTTTTTATAGAAAAACCCAAAATATTTAAAAATATAAATAATTATTTCTTTTTTACTTATTAAAAAGAAATAATTTTTATAATTTTCACTTATTTTACTATAATAACCTAGAATCGTGCGCGTGGCCGAGGTATTACTTTAACAACACTTGAAATTCTTAACAAAATTTTGATATTTATCAATTTCCATTCGGTAGATAATTTTATACTTTTTTATTTTAAATAACATAATTTAAGTCAAGTTTTATTTATTAAAACTGCAGTTACTGAACGTATAACCATTAAAGTTATAAGTTGAAGTTGAACTTGATGTAGTTGATGTATTGTTGGTTCCTACTGCAGATGTTTTTCCTCGCATACTGATGATTATTTCACCATGGTGATTTTCATCAATGGTTAGATAAGGCTTTATGGAACCAGAGTTATTGACCCGTAATTTTAATTAGTTGCTGCTCTGGGACCCCTCTTTTCGCCAAATGACTCACTGCGGTTGAGCGATTAGAATGATTAGTTATCTTTTTATTTTTCGTATCCAGTCCAATAGCTTGTGCTGAAGATTTAGTCCACCCGTTAACTGTATTCCTGCCTACAGGATATTGTCAAACCAGGAATTATTTTCAGATTTCCAGAAGCGATTTGGTCTTAAAAAAAGACGATTGTTAGTAATATTTTTACCTCATTTAGATAACAACTTGTGAATCAACCTAACAGGACATACATTTTGGTTTTCAATATTTGGCACAAGCCATTTACTACTTGAGCAATTCTTTGACCCACCTTGGCAAGTTTTACTGAAAATTGGATTATATTCAATGTGATTGGTTGGTCTTCCATGATTATTTTTCTCAATACTAAAATAATCTATTAGGCAAGCAGCAGCTTCTACAACGCGCCAAGCTAACACAATAGCTACAATATGGTTTTTTTTTGTAAACTTTCTGGAATGTTTTCATCCCATAATTTAATGATTTCATTCAAATCGTTTAAACTTAGAGGCACTGAACTACATTTTTGTTTGTTTACATCTGTTTGTTTGTTTGCGGGTAGCATCTCTTGCATCACGATCATTTTTGAATATAACACTAGTAAACGGATCAAACACTATTTTGTAGTCATTGAAATATTTTTCTTATAGTACTTTACTTGTAACATTCCAAATAGTCTTGACAGTTGTCTTCTTTATATTCTGTTCCATCAGTTTTTCTCATGTTCACTGCATAATCTTTTAATATCAAAGCCAGTTCATTCAAACTGCGTTTTCCATTC
The DNA here is from genome assembly GCA_029963845.1 of Rhamnusium bicolor. Classification (NCBI taxonomy): domain Eukaryota; kingdom Metazoa; phylum Arthropoda; class Insecta; order Coleoptera; family Cerambycidae; genus Rhamnusium; species Rhamnusium bicolor. The sequence continues at coordinate 167,202 of JANEYF010003706.1, read as the reverse complement.
AAGTATTTTCTAATGAACAAAATTAAAAACATTTTTCACGTATATTTTTTACTTTTAATGGTGTTTTTTGGTGTATTCTCTAATACAATTTGATTAATTGAATCGTTTGTGAAACATTACCAAACCTTTGTGACATTTTTCTAAATTGATTTTCAATTTGACATTTGTTGAATTTCAATCTGACATTTGAACATATCATATTGTGCCTTGGCTGATAACACAACATGTATGCGTGTTATCGCTGTAATCTTTTACTGATTGGATGAATTTTGACACATGACTTGAAATACAAAATTTTGATTGGTTAATACATTTGGTAAAAAATTATCGCCGTAATTTTATATAAAATAATCAATTGGAATGCAATTTTCGCTGAAAGTTTGTTTTTATTGGTCCAACTTTTCAAAATCATGCCATTTCATTAGTTCTTATAATGTGAGGAAAATAGTCATAGGCCAAAGATTTGTTTACATAGATCTACGCAAATGGCCGTATTTATCGCACTAAATAACATGAAATTTAAACTAACAGTTTTGCTCATACCCACGGATATCTTGTGATAGATATTTTTGAATGTTTTATTGTTTAATGTATCCAACATTCAGAGGTTATTCTAATGTGCAGTTGGTCTCAAAATGTGCAGAGGAAATGTCAGATTTTGCAGTGGGAAGTCGAAATATGTGCAGCAGGAAAATGGAATTATTCTGTTGAAAACAACAAAAATTAAAATTATCGTAAATAGCAAAATATCGTTACAAAACTAAAGCTTTTTTGTTTCGGCTTTTTCCTCAACCTCATCAACAGAATCATCATTTCCTTATCGTCGGTGTAAAAAAAATCCAGAAACTGCAAATAAAATTAATTTTTTGGGTCAGTAATAATTCTTAAATTTCAGCGGCACCTATTGATTTATTGTCGTTAACTTCTGCTGTCAAATTGTTCTAAGACCCTATCAACAGTTGAATTTAATAACACCCATTTGTGGCGGTTTTATATTTAGAAAATTTTGAAATTCTTGAAACTCCCATTTTCTCTTGTAATTATGTCCTATGAAGGAATATGTCGCTCTAACTAGTTTTTCAACTTCATCTGGAAGGTTTTGGCAGGCATAAAACGGGCAGAGTGCTATAGAATGGCAAATGCATTTCAGTATAAATAAATCTGGTCCATCTTTGACAAGAAGTTTCTTCGGCGAATGTTTTTGTTCTATCAATTCATGAACACCATCTGCCTCAAATTCAATAAAGTGTTACCCATATGGAATTTTGTTAGAATTGAAAAGTCGGGAGATCGAGGATGCATAAATTTTGTGAAAAATACTTTTCTCCAGAATTATCTCTAGATTCGTCGACCAAAAGAGAAAATTTTCCATTTTTCAATTGTTCGTAGAGATTTTAATTTTGTTTTGTTTCAATATGTCGTGACGAGTAATGTTGAATTTTAATGTTAAAACAGGCTGAATTTCAATAGCGCTCATATTGTGCTTATGTTTTTTGTTGAATTATATTTTACTTCCATTTAATTTCGAATAATTTATTTTAAGAAAATTCAACAAATCATTTACCTTTATATGGTGACCTGGATTCCACTCTTCCCCACCAGATGGCGACTGTAAATAAACTTAAAAATGGAGGAATATAACGAAAATGGTACCTACTGTGGTAATAAAAGTAATAAATAATATTAAAATTGTATTAAATTGAAAATTCAGTTTAAAAATCCACAGATTTTGGAATTTTCGTTGAAGTTTTCACCGGAATACCAGAATTTCTTATTGGATACTATTCATTAATTTATAGTAGTCGAGTAATACCTAGCTCTGAATGGCAATGATATATATACAAAAAATATAAAACTTGCTACACTTTGAAGCATTATTTTAAAAAACATTACCTAGCAAAGTTATAGATTTATCATTTACTCTTGCCCAATCTTCTATATTAAAAAAACATATTAGAATTTCTTTTTATAAGATGATGTATTTTAAGTTTCTTCTACTATTCTTTTTTGATATTAAACTGAATAATTATTTTTAATTACTCTCAAGACATAATGTGTCGCTAAGAAAGAATGTACAGTCTTTGCAAAATTGTAAATCAACTGTAAACTTCTCGAAAAAAAAAAAAAAAAAAAAAATAAATAATTGTATGTAACAGGATGCTATGATTGCAAGGTAAAAAGCGTGATAAAAATAAAATGTATTTCAAACACACTTAGATAGAAGTCTATGCAAATGATATTAACCACATGAATAATATTAAAGAGAGATAATGAAATGTTATTATATAATTTCAGTAAATGTTATGCTAACTAAATAGAAAATGTTCGAGGAATGCGTATTATATAAAATTGGTAACGGTTGTTTAAAATAATTTTAACAAACCAACATTGGTTGTGGTTTTTTACATAAGTATACTGCAAATCTAGTGGGAATGATAAATTAAGTACTGAAACGTGGTAACAAGTATTATTAAAATTGCTCATGTCATGAAAAAGAAACGACCCAGACTTGCTACATCTATTTACTACGTGACAGAAAATTTTTAAAAAAATTGTGTACATTTTAGGATATTTTACTTTGTGGCATTAACAAAAACGTGATCTTCGTAGGATATACTAAGTTTTGTCACTGACAATACTTGTCTGATATTTTACTTAAATATTTGCTTGCTATTAAACATAAAAAGATTTAAAAACAAATTAAGTTCCTCTTCTTGATAAAAGTTAAAATATAGAGTGGAATGAAAAATAATATTAACTGAAAATTGTTGTTAATTATTATTTACTAACTTTTACAAATCTTATCACAGATAAGTATAACATATATCTTTTTAAACAATTATTTTCCCGGCTATTTGCCAAAACGCTGAAACTTGGATTACAAAAAAAGATAATACGCACATTATGTTCAGTACTACTGATTCAATAATGTTATTTTTAATTTCAACTATTCTGTCCAGTAAAATAAACAATAAATGAAACACAAGGTACTCACCAGTTGACACTCACTTTAAAAAACTTTAAATTATCTACCGACACGTGTTTCCGCCTGCATCGCTTCATCAGGGTAGCCAGCACATTTAAAGAATCCAAAGTAACCAAACTTGTAAACCTTAATGTAATAAACATTAATGGCTTTAGAGAACAGAATAATTAAAATTATATAGTGGAAATACCCCTTAGGGTCAATGAAATAATTTAAAAACAAATTAAGTTCCTCTTCTTGATAAAAAGTTAAAATATAGAGTGGAATGAAAAATAATATTAACTGAAAATTTTTGTTAATTATTATTTACTAACTTTTACAAATCTTATCACAGATAAGTATAACATATATCTTTTTAAACAATTAAACATTATTGAGTCAGTAGTACTGAACATAATGTGCATGTTATCTTTTTTGTAATCCAAGTTTCAGCGTTATCTGTGATAAGCCAAGGGGCGTGAAGCTTCCAGAACCTGCCTTTTTTTTCGTTGTGAGTTATATAGCCAAACCAGATCTTCCATCTGAAATCCTCCTGAATTAGCCTTAAGGTCATAACGAGCCTTCATACGGTCACTTGCTATGGCAATTCACTCAAAAGGAGCCCTGGCGTTAAATTGCTTCATTAAGCCCTTATTTGTTATCTGTGGCCCCATTCTTGCCACGCAAACTTCACATTGGCTGCACCAGGCCTCCACATCTTAACGACTGTTTATCTAGTAGAAACATTCTGTTACTTTTGTCAGGGTTTTGTTGATCCCAAAATGTCCGCTAGACGTTCCATTAGACACTTGCTGAAGTACTTTTGCTACGTGACACCTAGGGATTACCAATTTCAAAGTAACTTTCGTCCCATCTGGACATTCCCACGCTTTCTTCAGTAGTCCATCCTCTACTCTAAGGAGTCCCATTGTGCTCATAAAGTCTTCAGTCCCACTGATTTATTTGAAATGTCCTTCCATCGGGTCGAGTTCCTCTTTCTTTCCATTTCAGAATATAACAAGTTTTCTTATCGTTTAACTGCACTTCCCTTAACGACTCTTTTGTCCAATCATCCGGAACATCAATCTGAACGACATTCACTATTCGTATATTTTGCCATTTTTCTTCACGGTGGCAAGGCTTGCAGTCTTTCTAACATGTTCTTTTGGAAAGGCCATCTGCCTTTTTATTAATCAACATATTCTCCGAAGTACCAGCTCGCCAGTTTTCCTGCGGCTCCTTCATTACTGCGACATTTAACCTCTGAGGGCTTCGCTGACGAGAGTTGCTCTGAATATGGCCCACTCTGCCACATTTATAACAGCGCATGCCTCCTCTATTCTGTCTCCCACTACTTTGCTGTTGGTTTTGTCTCGACTGGAGATTCGAGTTTGTCAGTAGTTGCATAGTCTTTTGTACTTCGGACATTACATCTGCAGTGTTGAGCTTACAACAGCTCCTCTTAATATAGCCCAATTTGCCACACTTATAACAGAGGATATCTCCATTCGGGCTCCAGCTATTTTGTTCTTCATGTCTCGTCTGAGAATTCATTTCTGTTAATAATTGTGCGATCAACTTTTAACTCGGTTAATATGATTTGCATGGTTTTAGCTGCCGGAGTCTCTACCACAGCCACGACTCGCACTCTCTGGTCTGATTGTGTGGTATCCTCATAGGCAGCCTCAATCTCAAGTGCATGTACTAGAGCCTCACTACTTCGCTTGTGCCTGGCTAACTTAAAAATCCGCCTAACTTTCCGTACTCCATCGATAAATGCTCTTATTGCTAATTCTAATGCCGCCTCCAGAATGCTAAAGTTTTGTTGCTGTGCTTCAGAAATTGTTTTGGAGCAGGTCTAATGCTTGACCTCTCAGTGCTAATACCAATGCGGTTGCTTTTCTCATCGTTCCATCTATTATAACGTGCAGCTGCCTCGAACTGTCCTTATATGTTGACCATGTACTTTGGCCATCGAAGGAAGGTGGTTATAACCTAGTACCAGACGACAGTACCAACTGGCCACCCTTCTCCCTTAATTGTTGTTCGAGTTGGACCACTTCTCCTCTGATTTCAGTTATTTTCCCTTCAACTTGGCTAACTTTCCCTTAACTTCACTGACGTCTTCTTTAACGTCACTGGCTTGTCCTTCAATGACACGAACTTTCCCCGCGACTTCACTGACTTTTTCAATAACATCTCCTTTAAATTTTTTTAGTGAATGAGAAATTGGCTACTTGCTGTACCTCTAGGGTTCTCTTGATATCTTCGCTTTCCTCATGTCGTCTTATTTCCAGGCCCTCCATCATTTTTCTTAAGTATTCTTTTTGCTTTCTGTCTTTTTATTTCTAGTTCTTCCATCCTTGTTCTCTGTTCGCCTTTTTCTTTCTGGCGTTTTCTCTCTTGTTCTTCTTTTTTCTTCCTGTCGCCTTCTCTCTTGTTGTTCTATTATTTTTTTGGATGTTTCTCAGCAATACTTCTTGTTGTTGGCATTAACTCATACTTAAATCAGTTCAGAATAAAGTTTATTATACTGCAAAATCCGTAAAATGTATATATCACGTCTATTTTAGTAGTGGAATTTTCCAGAAAAATCTCGTAACAACATTAGATAGTCTTACTGTGTCTATATTACTTTTCCGCAGACAAAATTTACTTATTTTCACTAATCACACAATGGAATGTTCTAGAACTTTCACGAAATGTCACTATTAGTCTTGTTTTTAAGTCGATAACACATTTCCATTGACACAAATCACGTATCTTCTGCTGTTTTCAAATAGAATGTTCTAGAAATTTCCCGAAACTGCACTAATAACTCTTACTTTGAGTCTATAACACGTTTCCGTTGACACAATTCACGTATCCGCTGTTGTTTCCAAATCGAAAGTTCTAGAATTTTCACGAAAAGTCACTTATAGTCTTGTTTCCAAGTCCACAATACGTTATCGTTAGCGGTTATTTCTGTATCGAATTTTCTAGAAACTTCTCGAAAATCCACTTTAAAATCACCATTCAGTCCACAAAGAGTCCTCAAACACTGTCCAGTAGCTTAATTCCACGTGTCACCACTAATTCCCGAGAAGAACACTGTAGAACCTTTTCGAGTTTCCCAAAAATGTCCACTTCCAATCCACTTCCGACACCAAATTGTTACGTGTTTGCACAAACTCATAGATTTGTTGATTGAAAGTCCAGGTAACACTTCATAACTACTTTATTGACTATTTAATAATTAACAAAAATATATTAATGACAACTATAATCACAATTAAACACATGTCTCTTTCTTATTTCTTCTTTACTCGTTCATTTTCAACATAAGACTGAGCTCGTGGACGCACCTTGTGCCTTATATATACATCCCTTTAGGGTCGAGAACGTTCCAGAACATTCCCGTCCATTCTCGTACAATTTTAGTTTTGTATCACTAGTCTACACAGTCCAGTGGCGTAACAGTATTGTTTTGGCTCTATCATAATATTCAAAGAAGGTGTGAGGAAATAACTTGAATGTTGATTGGACAGTGAAATATGCAACTTTTATCTAGTTTAACCGATCGTGCATTTTTATGAATGATCAGACGGTTATAGGAGTGGGTTAAGTGACAAACGTAGTTGATTTACTGCCTATCGACTCCCGGGTTCAAATCTCGGTTTCGATTCTCACAAAGTCGAAGGAATTGTTGTGTCTGCGTTTTTTTTTTTAACTGTGTAATCCCTGTGCATGTAGCTTTGGTTTGGGGGTTGTCTAATTTATGTGGTGTGTTTTATGTTTGTTTAAAAAATAAATAAAATCAAATTTGAAAATATGCCATATTTAAATTTCGTTTGTTAAATATTTAAGTTCCTTTTTAAGGTTTTTGAATACATCTACATAATTGGAACTCTTTCAACTGCCTTACCAACACCTCTATAAATAATTTTCAAATTTTAATCAATTTTCCTTCACCTTAATTAATTTTCCCTGAAAAATTAATTAATAAGTAAAGTGAAGTTCTAGCTGAACTGAATATTCTTACGCCAAATTTTAATTAATAATCGACTTCGACGTGTTACAATAATAAATTTTATTCCGACTAACTTAACTCAATTAATTTAAACGATAAATGATGTTATTGACAATTTCAATTTATTATATATAGATGTAGGTGGATTAAAATATAACCTAATTTTATAAACGGGCAAGAAAAGTTTATTAAACGTAAAGAAATCAATTTGCACGGAAACCCAACGCAGATATTAAAAGTAGTTTGTATGTACGTATGTACGTTTGTATTTATATATGTATGCATGTATGTATCCAAGTGTGCGTGTGTGTGTGCATGCGTGTGTATGTTGTGTGGCATAAGTTAAATTTTTAATAATTTTCCGTCTTAAAATGTCATATCTAGAAATAGGTAATCTGAGAATTGAATTAGCAAATAAAATATTTTTTTTCTACTGCCATTATCGAAAATATGTCATTTTTAAACACTTCTAATTATCAAAAGTACGTTATTTCTACATTCCGTGCAAAAAAGTTTTTTTGCACGATGTGAAAAAAATAAAACTCATTTTTTTTATTATTTGCCACTATTGGAGATGTTACTTATGTTTATATTAAATGAAGTCGATCGTAAAACAGAATTAGTCGATTAATCTTGCACGTTAAGAATGTTACTAACTTAAATGTTGTTAATTCTTGACGTTTTGCTACAAAAAATATTATTAGCAACTTCCACTGCTTCTTCAATACTCTTCGACATATCCCTTTGCAACTGTCGAGAATATCCATCCTCTATGCCGTTTAGGTCTTAAGATGTCAGCTCTTAAGTCAACTAAAAGTGAAGCAGAGGATCTTCAGAAACTGTGACCAGTGTATTCTGCTGTATTTGGTAGTTTAGAAACGATGCAATGAGGCTCGGGATTTTGTTTTTAATTTTAGTATATCTTAATTCTACATTGTATAAGATCATAAGTTTTATTATATCAATACACTTAAAATAAAATTTATTATTTCTACCCTTACACAAATAGTAACAAAATATGCGAACAATGCAACATTTATAAGACAATAGAGGGCAGAAGATGTGAACTAAATTTAAAAAGGAAACATATGGGGCTATTCCTTTTTATCATATGAATCTTATTCTCGCAATAGGGAACTTGCAAATTTTTTTTACTTCATAAAAATGTTCTACAATACTAAAAAAATAAGATATGCAAAATATGACGCCTTAATTCCCAATAATAAATTTGTTATAAATTATTAAAGTTTCGCGCGCGAGCGAACCGTTTCAAACAAGTTCAAAAGCGCGGGAGTAGTCGTGACATCACACCATACTATTTACAAGCGACGACGGAGATCCTAGCACTCGACCGCTTGATTTCAGCTGTAAAAATACCAGCATCGCCATAAATTTTAAGTGTATGCTTAAAATGGAAACAAAAAACTCCTTATTTTAAATATTGTATTGCATTGTGTAAGAATACTACAGTGAAAGTGCCAGATAAAATATTTATAATATTGCCAGAAGATAAGATTCGTCGATCAAAATGGCTAAAAGCGTGTAGAAGAAATGAAAAGACATTTCACAGAGCAGTAGGTCTCTACATGTGTGTGAAGATCATTTTAATGCAAGTACATTATTAAATACTATATGTCTATCTACTAGTTTTTGCAGGCGGGCAATAAAATATTCCGAATTCCGAATTATTGAATTTTAATTAGTGTAGGATTAAAGAAAGGATGTGTATACAATGTTAGAGAATAAGATTAGTAGATAGAATGTAATTTAGTGATACTAAGTAAAGGTAATTTCCTGGTACGAAAGTAAACAGCTATTTATTATTATACTCTTCGCAAATACGATTACGAAGAGTATATTGCATTTGATCGGGACATTTCTAAAATCGTTAATATCGCTCGCAGAGAAAAAATCATTTCGTTCGTCATCGAATTCTGAACAACTTTCAAAATGCCCGTCTGTTCATCTGTCCGTCCGTCCGTCACGTTTCTTGTAAACACGATAACTACAGAAAGAAAAGTCCGATCGAATTGAAATTTGGGCTATATGTTAGTGTTAGCTAGAGGAAGAAATCCCTTGTTTTTGAAAAAAATCAAATAGTAAATAAAAAAGTTATAGGACATTTTATTTAAAAATATGAATCTACAGAGGGTTGCAATTTTCAATGTGCTACTAAAATTGAGGTAATTTTCTATAGACACCAAAATGCTGTAAAATATACTAACATAAGTTTCGCCTTCGCAGTCGGCATCATCGGGAGATGAAAAAAAAATTGAAGATTAAATATGTGATCAATATATTAGGTATTGTAAGAATGAATCTTAGTTTATACTATAAAATATACTGCCACGCGTTTCGCCAATACAGTCGGCAACATCGGGAGAGAAAATTAAATATGTAGTCAATACATTAGGTATTGTAAGAATGAAGTTTATAAGACAAACACAAGATTCTTTTCAAAAAACTTCGAAGAGTATCCTACAGAATGTGCAACAATTATATAAAAGTTCAATAACACTACTGTCTGCGAAGAAATGTTTACCTCTATATATATAGTATATTGCAAATACCTTTCCCTTGTCCTTTAATTTATTCTATTCAAATCTTACATTTATCTATTATGTGAATGATAACACGACACAATCACTTAATTCCCTTGCTCCAAAACATAGTACGAAAATACCTACGATAGGTAATTATACATTTGCGCAACATTTCCTTTGCAGCAAATGTCTTCTATAGAGACACTTTACGCGTGTGTACAAAAAAAAATACGCAAAATATAGAAGTGGCTGTTGTAAAGAATTACCCTAAATTCTTTCAAACATAAGACTAAATCTGCTAGAAATGCTTAGTTGCGACTAAGCATTTTGTAGTTATTTCTTTTTATTCCGTGATCAAGTCATAACTATTTTATGTTTATAAATTATTACTAAAAGCTAAAAAAATACATACTTCTCTGCCTTGACTCCGCGGACCTCTCCAAGGGAAAAACTTTCACTATTTTGTATAAAAGATGCCACCATAAACATATCCACTTTAGGCAAATTATCAGATTGGCCCTTTAAAAAACCTTGATCAGTCATTTTAAAATATCTGTACAACTACAATAAGCGGTACTATAAAACACAATTATATATTTATATCAGAACAGTCACTAACAAATCAACCACAATCTAATAACACCATATTGTACATATATTTGTATAGAATGTCATACTTTGTTAATTTGTTTGTATTATTATTTTTAAGTATTTTATGAATGAATTGATTTTTTAGTTTTCTTTTTTTCTGTATATATGTATATATTAATATAAATCTTACTCTGTACTCCATACAAGTTGTAAATAATCTACTTAATTGTGAATAAAGATTTTAAATTGGAATTGGAATTGGTAAACACACCTGATTGTGTTGCTTCCCGGCGCGACGACTACCGAATATTGTATGGTGTTTCGTCACAGTCAATAGTAGCTCATTTCGGGCCACTTCAATTTTATCGCTGTTTAGATCCTTCATACTGATCGTATGGAAGTAGAAATATTATTTTTTTGTGAAGTATACGTTTTATTACAACGTTACGCTATGTTTTTTAGTATTATTTTTTATTTTTTAAAATTATAGGCAAGTTCCCTATTGTGTTGAGTTATATAAAAACTTTCTTTTTATAATAGTTGTTAATTAAATGAGGATAGCACTAACTTGTATAAAGTTAATATCTCAGAACAATCCTTGTTGTAAACCTCAATTTAAGATTCATCCATATTCCGTTGTTATTATCATCCCCATGACATTTAACATTCACTGACGATATGAGAATCTGACTTATTTTGAAACAACGACGTACTGTAACTACTACGATGCATTCACCCAGTATGTGCATTATCCAACCAATCAAGAACCTGCTAACTATTTATCGTTTTTTGTGATACTAATTGCGAGCTAATTAAACGTGTACCTAGATGATTGCACAAAAACTAAATCAAAGCCAACTATCCGGTATCAGTACATAAAATCTAATCTGTTTCAATCTATTTTCTTTCAGCATCGATTCACGTGCCGCTCCGTCGAATACAACTATGTGACTCTCCAGTGCCAGCTGAGTGACACTGACCGCAGGTCTGCCGGTCAATTCGTCCAGTTTGTCGACGCTCAGGGCGTGGACTATTTTGAAAACTTGTGCCTGAAAGGCAACCAAGCTTGCAAAGGTAAGTGGACATCACTCTATGTATAATAACATGACATATGTTCCACACAGGACACATCAAAAGAATATTTTGCCTTTGACGACATGTGATGTCATTTGATGCATAATAATATTTCCTGCACTTTCCGTGTGCATTTAGAATCGTAACTAGAAGTATTTGGGATTTTAAAATGTTAGTAGGGTAGGCAAATAAGACCTCATAATGGGCTCTGTAGGATTTTCTTCAGGAACTACGGTTTCTATCAACACCAGTGCTGCAACTGACGTTGCCGCTATTAGTAAGTAATTTTAGTATGAATATTCCAATATCTGCTTCACAGCTATGAAATAAATTATTAAATATAATGTAAATAAATGGGACCATGTCAACTACCTTTTCGCGAAGAAATAACAAACCCTCTCGATTTATAATAAGACTATTATAGCTGGTTCTTGGGTATATATTGTTACGTTCGTCTGTTATGCCTAAGGAAAAGTGGGGTGTTTAACATAGAGGTCAGAGCTGTTCACCCCTAAAAGCGTAGTAACAAAAGAAAATTAATTATAGTGTACCACTCGTAGGCAGTGGGTAGCGAATGACATACACAGCTAGCTCTCTATGTTATAGCTGGGAAAATTGGGTGGTGATTATAGAGAAGAAAGCCTCGTAGTTTAGGTTAATGAGCAAATATTTAATGGCAGATTTATTGTGTAACTTTGTATAAAAGTTTTCCAATATTTAATATTTAATGATACTAATAAAATAACATGCGTACCTATTTCTTCGTTTCGTATGCAGCAACCGGCAACGTAAGATTATGAAATATGGACGCCGTTTGTGCACAAAATGATGATCGTACCAGGTAATAAAATATTTTTAGCCAAAATGACGCTTGGCCGCTTCAACTAAGCGAGTTACACAAGAAATTGTATATGAACGTATAACACATAACTGTAAATATGTAATATTGGCAAATGGTAATAATAAGTAAAATAACCATGTATTTTAAAAGGTGGCTTATCTGTGATCCACAGCACGTCAGAAGTCTTGGCCACGACGTGCATACTATACGTGAGAACACTATATTCGTACAAGCTTTGCAAAGTCTGGTTGGAAAAGCCTAACCCAAGGGAACACTAGGTATTCTTGAAGACTCCAAGAATACAAAAGGAACCTGTATCCGGGTAGAACCGGGTAGAATCCAGGTAGAACCTTGAAATATCATATAACCGCGTTAAAAATACGAAACACCACTAACCTGATGAAATGATTTAATTATTTAAGGGTATTTACCTCCAAGAGAGGGTCCGTGTCGACCTTGATGACTCATCGAAAACGGTACTGTCATCCAGGGGTTAGAATAGTAGGTACTTTAGTTTGACGGCAAATTTTTTTTCCAAGGAGACGATATCGCACCAATCTACTTGAAATCCTTCCAAACCGAAGATGTGTTAATGCTCCACAAACTCAAGAATGGTACACCAACAACAACGAGCATTAATAATGAATATTCTGGTAAAATTTACTATATTCCCGCAAAGGAAATTTGTAATATTTTACTTAAACTCTACCAGAATATGACTGAACCAACAATCTCTGCAGGAATGCGCGCGACATCTATCTGTATCGTATCTTCTAGGACTGAACGGTATGTGATCCACACTACAACACACTACGACTTAAGCCAGTTTTACAACGTAACAATATATTAATTTAAATATTGTGGCTATATCCTTATCACGAATATTTTACGAAGCTTACGGAACTGACAATGTGTTTGGAATATTGAGAAATTCATCGTAATTTTATAGCTAATAGAATTTTGGAGACATAAATATTCTTTTTCACTTTCCTAAATGGTTTGAAGAATTTCAGCTTCTTCAATTGTCTGAAGTTAAGCATCCCTACTTTTATGAATAGTTAAGATTTTGAAAAATATTCTGGGTAACCCGGAAAATTATATTGCACCCGACTGCGAGCGAGGGTATATAACTTTCACGGTTACAATCTGACCTGTTCGGGAAGCTTGGTCAGAGGTATCTGTAATGAACTGTTCTTTGATAAAATGAGGCTCACATACTTTACTGCATTTCGAAGGTAGAAATCCTTGTCTTGGAATAGTTGAAATCTATTTTTACGTAAGGTTTCATCCTTCCGAAAAGGAACTACTCGTACACGCACTTTCGGCCCATTACCATAATTTTCTCTACAACCAATACACTGCATTTAAACGTCATGTCTACAAATTTCTAAACAATTTAATTAATAAACACTATTTATAACGTGAAAATTCTCGGAAAAAACGATTAATAAGATCTGATGTATTTATATGCTCGTATTAAGAAACTGCGAAGTCGATCGTCGAATGTTATGACTAAGATGTATGACGTCGGCAGGTTCATTTGGACCAGCACTGAAGCCGATGCGATGTTTCGAAACTAATGTTCCGAATCAGTGCAGTTTACGAATCATTACAATGGATTGCACTTTTTAATAGGGGGAAAGTAACTTATCGCTTATTAGATAACTTAAAGATAATATTACTAAGTAAATTGTTAATTCTGTATTACATCTTTTGAATAAAAATTTGTAAACGTATACTTTTTTCGAAAATGTAAAATGTAATCTCAGCTTTTTTTGAATTTGGGATACTGGGACCACACTTCAAAATGTGATTTAAGAAATTGTCGAATCAGTCTTATTATGTCTAAAACAACATAGGTGTTCTTTGTATCTTATTTAGATTGTACGGCGAATTTAACCTACGTAAAAGATATTACAGTCTAAAGTTAAAACTCCTGGTGCGACATTGTGATAAAAACTGGTTGCTTAACTATGAGACGAAATGTCAGCAAGTTTCTCATAAAACTCTAATCAAAGTGCAAAATATTCTTTAAAAATAAAACAGCTGAATAAATAACACGCGTGCATAATAAAAAATAAAAACCATGTATCTCTTGCAGGAAACCGCATCTTCCAAACACCAAGAATAGGAGTCGCAGATGACAAAGTTTCTCAATACGCTAGCCTTCACTATTATACTGACAAAGAACTTCAAGTTACCAGCGAGGCAGCGTGCCGTTTGGCATGTGAGATTGAAAACGAATTCCTTTGTCGGTCGTTCCTGTACAAAGGTACACCTCAGGGCTCCCAATACAACTGTCAGTTGTTCCATCTGGACCACAAGACACTTCCTGACGGTCCAAGCACTTACCTCAATGCGGAAAGGCCACTTATCGACAACGGGGAGAGGATTGGAACATACTTTGAAAACAGCTGTGAAAGTAAGAACAATTCTCATTATTTATGTTATGTCTTATTTTATATGCCTCAGTTAGTTGGCGGTGGCTAGGATCTATGTAAAAACAAAGAAAGTGCATTCTTATGAGTTTTAAAAGTAAAAAATATTTTTGAATAGGCCAATTGATTTAAATTAAATGCAGTGGCTGCTGGTGAGGGGTCAACAACGGGAGACGGTCATTTATGAAAATGTGTGTAAATAAATCCTGCCTTCTGTCAAAATTATTATTTTCAGTTCATTTATTTTCAATTGAGTTATATTTAAAAATATATAAGAATCGTCAAACCGAAGTTCCCTCATTAAGTGCTTCCGTAATTTTTTGTCGATAAACTACTTATCTGCGATCGATTCCTAATAAATAAATTTCACTTACCGGCAATAGAACATTTGAAGGAAGAAGAAGACGTTCGAATAAAATTTCCTTATATTATTTTTTAATACAAACCTATATTTTAAATATATGAAAGAAATTTGCTTTTTAATGTTTCAAAAATATTTTATTATAAACTCTACACGTGTTTCGGCTTTTTTAGGCCTTTGTCAAGAGTACAGGGAATACTGAACAGTAAAATTTGTGTTCATTGCTTATATATAACCACATCTGGTACCTACTATAAAACTATTGTAAAGTATGTTTTTAAAAGTTGAATTTTACTTTATTTTTTAAAATCTAAATTATTTTATTTAAAATATGATGGCCGGTAAAAATTTGTTGTTCATTCGTTACATTTTTCTTATTCTTAACAGCCTTACTTATTTCTAATTGTTCTAATAGATCAAGTAACGAATGTCTGTCAAACACTTCTGAATTATTGTTACTCTCCACAAATGCAGCAACAAAATTTGAGCATATATCTTATGAGGTACGTAATGATTTTTTCACAAATTTGAGAAGATGTAATTCTAATCATTGACCACTAGCCATTCTACCAGGGGACTGGTTATTTGCTTCCTATATAAATTCCTTTCACCCAAAAATGACTAACCTTCGTTACCCTATGAAGAAACAGATTTGCCCAGCAGCTAAGAGAGGTCTACTAGTATTTTGCTTCTTTCTAGAGCAAGACTTGTTCTTTAACATTGTTTTTATGCAAAATTGGCACGGTTTAATAAACTTGATCCTAATTGAAATAATTACAACGAATATTGAAGATTTACAGTTTTTTAAATATCTCACACCAGACTGGTGTCGAGCAAATGTCTATAAACCACTAATAGCCTTAATTATAATAATAATTTATGTAAGGCGCAGATAGGAGGATGACCTCATCTGACACACTTCCAGAGTCGTGGTTTATAAGCAGTAATTAATTATTACATGCCATCTTCATTTTCCTACATTATCGAAAAATGTACCCAAAAGTATAAATAAAGTATAAATAAAGTCTCTTTTTTTAAAGCTTCCACCCATAAGGAGTTAACTTCAGGTATAATTGTTAAAAATACATGTAAGATTTATGTACAAGGCGTATTTCTTAAGGGGCCTAGTCGGGAAAAAGTTGTTATACATGGGCCGCTGAATAATTTTGCTCTTGACTATACCTTCATTGGACGTTTTATTCACCGACTTCATTGAGGTGCGATTCCGGATAGAGGTAACACTTACTTGCTCCATTTGTAGTGACAAAGATACTTATTTAGAAAATTCATTTTAACCAAATAGTACGGAATAAAAGTTTGAAACTTGCTGAGCATAATTATGAAGATTCATTCTAGAAGACATGTATGAATTTTACCTCGAATTTTACCGATTGATATCATAATTCAGGAGCTAATCACGTTCAAATTTCACTTATATTTACAGTATAAAATTTCCCTATATAAAATGAAAATTAATTAAAATAGATATACATGTACCCTCTAGTACATTTTCAACTACTGATCCTCCAAATTTGGTGTAATTTTACTAAACCGTATGGAAGAAATAAATTTTGAAAAATTACCTTACAAACACTGGTTCGATTAGCCCTCTTAATGCCTTTATTTTTTGGATATGGATTTTAAGTGTATACTTACTTATACATACAGAAATTAATGAGAGACAAACTTTTTAATGAGCGTAGAAACGTATTATATTTCACGGGTTTGTTCTCGTAACTTTTACAAAACATTTATCAAAAAAATAAATAAAAAAAATTAAAGGTGAAACGGGAGATTGTTTTTTCAAATGCAATTCTAAAATTGTCGCAAAAAAATATCAAAAAAAAACAAGTAAATTGGAAACATACCCCAGACAGCAAAAAGATCTTTTAAAAATAGTTTATAAACATATTTCATTAAATATTTCAATATTTTAAAAATATTTTGTAAAATGTTTTAAATATTGTCATATTATTATGAAAATATTTTGTGGGACCACTTTTTTATCATTAACGAAATGTTAAATAAATATTTCCGGAAATGATATTGAAATATTTTGAAACTTGTAAATAATGCTATTACACATAAGATAATTTCAACTTACGTCTTGGCTGATTTCATATCCTGGACTATGGAAATGCCAACCGCGGCACTTGATTTGCTACTATTCTGCTTTGTTAAACAAGTACCAAATTCATTTTTTTCTTCAAACGTCACAAGAGTCATCATTTTTAATGGTAAAATCTGACACAAAAATTGAAATTTTTGGTACTAATATAAAAATGTCAACACTTTTAATCCTAGGATTAAACGTATTTTTAATCCTAGTATTAAAAGCATATTTAGGTAAAAATTAAGCATTTTCATATTAATTCAGTTTATTTAAATTACAATATGAAATTCTTACAATCCAAAATTATTAAACAATGAAATGAAATACAAAACTTATTGATTAGGCTAGATATATAAATTCATTCAATTATTGTTATTTATTGATAGTAATAATGAAAGTGCAGTTTGAGCAAGTTGAATAAAAATAAAACAAAACAAGAAGAATCGACACTGTTAACATTTTTAACGGTGGTGGTAGCAATATCTGAAACTGTTACACTCTTAGTGGTATCGTGGGAACACATTTCTTGATTAATTTTTCCTTGATTTTCTACATTATTGCAAGCAGTTGTATTATCGAGATTCAAAGGATTGATACTATTACACGTACTAGGTCCATTGGTGCTAGTACTAGGTTCATCGAGTCGAAATATTTTTCTTGCTGTACTTTTTTTATTTTCTACAGATTCTTCTATATACCCCTCTGTAACAGTGTTCGACCTCTAACCCCCATGTCTTTTAAGACAAGTGACATCACCACCAGAATCTACAAGAAAAGTGGCATAAGTTCGACGTAAGCAGTTTCTAGTATATTCATTTGCATTTGGTAAATGTAAATATTTTGCCACTTCCTTTGCAACACTACTAATTTTATGAATACCGACTACTGACCGTTGACATCTTCCATTTTGACACTTTATAAAAAAACGACTTTCTTCAAAACCTGTTGGCCGAAGAGCAGCGTATTTTCTGTAAATATTCAAAATATTTTTCTCCAAGAACCGTAAATGACCGACACTTACCGGTCTTAGTATAAGGAACTTTTATCAGTAAAGCAGACTTAACATCTTCAGTGTCATCAGTTTTTAAATGAATTAGTTCATCACAACGACATGCGTCGGCAATTCCCATTATTAAGGCAACCTATAAATAAAAATTCACAAAATTTGCCTACTTCATTAATTAATTTTAAACATACCTTCATCATTAAATAATATATGTTAGGAGCAACATCCAAAAACTGTTCAACTTGGTCCTTCGTTAAAACCCTAGCTTTTTTAGGGGTATAACCATTATTTCGCCTTTTTAAAAATGCATTCAACTTGGAAAATTGACATATCTATGCCATTCTTGAGAGTCAGTGTCGATTTCACCATTGAATACTGTGACCACAAAGTGGAACATTTCATTTTTGAAGAGAGACTGGCAAAATATGCCAATAAAACACTTTCCGAATACGATTTTATATTATTTTCAGAGCACCATTGCATAAAACGATTTTATGAGCACTCGTACATTTCACGCGACTTTGGTGGTTTGCTGGTGATTTAAAGTCACTTCGTTAGCAATTTTAACCACCTCTGCTGGTATACTCGACAAATCTTCACAATCAGACATTTTTTTCTAATAATGGACTATAATAAATCACAATTTATTTGCTTAAATAGAATGTTTGTTTAAATTTTTGTCATCGTGTTGCTTACATGATGAAACTGTTGTAAGTCGTATAATCGAAAATAATTATGTATGTACTTAATGTTTAAATATTTCGAATTTTTTTGCGTTTAAAGAAAAAATAACGTTTCATTCGGATTTAAAGTGTCTTTGTTTGACTCGCAATTTTTGCGTTCGCTCGGCTACGCTGCGCTTCGCATCGCAAATACAAACATAATTATTGCTCGTCAAACAAAGTGTCACTTTGTATAACGAGTGCCAATTGAATTACCAATACATCTCGTTTAAGTCCTCAGAGAAGAAAGTGATTTGTTTCAGTACACATGGAGCCATCTCTGGATGAATAGTGAAACATCAAGATGGTACCTACAATACAAAACTTTTAACATGTTTTTCAGCGCTTAGGAAACGGCATTTATTGAAACGGTTTCATTTGTCTTGAATTCGATTTGATAATTACGAAACTTAGTTATGCTGCCATATTACACGTTGTTTTATGTTGTGCTTTATTTGTATACGAGAAATAACTAAAAAAATAAATCGACTGATCCGAGGATTCTTGTGCAAAAAGACAACAAGTTGTTAAAAAAAGGTATGGAATTTATTTCATACATTTTTCCATAGCGTATAATTTATTGCATAATATATCAATTGTTGAAAAACATTGCAAACTTTTTCGACGATGGATAGAAGAAAATTGGCTACGCTCAACTGCAGTTGTTACACTAATTTATCCTAATATTCTCATAACTCGAACAATAGCAGTCCATTTTATAAATAAATGATAATAAAATCGAGCTGTTTCTTTAGACTATCATTATTCACAATTACTGTATATTGAAATGAAAACACTATACTTATCTTTTTTACTTATATAAGAATTTTGCGGTATTGAATTACGAACAATATTGTCTCACCGTACCGCATATCAAACTAATTCGTTTTCTTTATACTCCGGGCATTGGATTTATTTATAGGGAACGAATTGTTGGTAAGCTAAATTTGGTACATGTTTCTATGGCTAGTTAAATCGGTACTAAAACTCCTACCGATAAAAATAGGAGCTTCGCCCAAACTTCATACAAATTGTAGTGAATGAATTACTATTAATATTATATCTGAAAATATAAGGTGTCTCCAAAAAGTTTATGCAAATAGATACCACATTTCTCCAGGCCAAAATAAAACGATTGCTGTCATCTATTTCTACCAACAAACAACTCAAACTTAACAACAGCTACAATACTGGATTTTTGAGACTTTTAATAGTAAAATTAATGTAACCTATTTTAACCATTACCTGTTCTTAGCTTCTTTTGGGCCAACGTTTATATCAATGGATGTATCGTACTGTTTATCAATATTTTTTACAACAATTCCTAACTGTTGAGGAGCAACTTCTGCACAAATTTCTTCTATGCTACCTGGGCGTGATTTATAAACTTTGGCTTTAATTAAAACCAATAGAAAAGATCCAACGGAGTTAAGCCCAAGGATGGGGCTGACCATCCGATTAGCGGGCTGTTTCGGCCTATGCAACAGTTTTGAAACTCTTCATTAAGCAATTCCATGGCATTATAAACAGAGTAGGCCTTAAAAAAAAGTGTAGCTTTACCCTTTCTTGTATTGAAAATTCGTGTATTACATTCATTTCTTAAAAAATTAAAAAACTGCATGCAGTTCAAATTACCTCCAAACAGAATAAATGGCCAACGATTCCTTCTTTGGATACTTAAGAACAATTAAGAAAAAACCTTCATTTCTTTTTTTCTTCAATAAATAGTTTTCTTGCTTCGTACTGTATTTAATGACCGTCCTATAATTAAATCCATTGACACTATCCTATACCATTAAGTGCCCTACAAAATGTCCTGTATTTTTCATATTTTGCTGGATAAGCAAAAATTTGCTGTATAAAAGAAAATTACTGTACTCTTAGCAGTTTTTTTCTAAATAAACATGACGAACAGAAAGATGGAACGACAGGCGAACAGACATACAGCCGGAAAACCCTAATGAATTTTCAGATGATGACAACACAAAGGTATAAAAATGTTTGCTTTTCTACCAATAATAATGATTTTGAAAAAGTGCTTTGCAGATACATTAAGTTCTTTAATTTAAATGAATAAAAACTGTTTTACAGCCATTTACAACTAATTCAGTATTGTTATACCACTGAACAAAATCATTTGGCTTCTGTTATGTATTTAATACTAAATCTGAGGTTCTGACATAGTACTGAGCTACGATTTATCGTCAACGAACATAAAGAGGTCAGTACAGTTGACATTATTATACTCTATTCACATAAACCTTGCAGCGTTAGCCAGGATAGAGAAAAAAATGCGCCAACAAAACACGTGAACTATAGAGTTCGCTGCGTTGCCCATTGATAATATATTTATTATGCCTGAAAATAAGCAACCTATAACACTTGCTACTTTGCCCGTTGTAAATTGGGCTCACTAAGTCCAACCCAACACTGCAAAGTAGTGAATAGAGATTAGAGAGATCACTTATAAAGATTATAAAAAGTAAAGGTTCAAGAATTTAACTCTGCGGCACACGATAAGTGACTTGTACTAATTTGGATGTTTTCCATTCATTTCAACAATTCGTTTTCGATTGGATAAATACGATCGCAAGCCAACTTTCTCCTGAATCAACACTTTCTTCTTTTTCAGAAGTAAAACATTTAAGTCCATGAATGAACCAAGACATTCATGTTTTTGTCTACATTCTGATATTGACACATTAGGTAGCCTAAAGCGGTAAACACATGTTACGATAAAACTGAGCGATTGGTCTGCACAAGCAGGTTTATCTGTATTATCTACATTGAAAGTGCTATCTGACAGTGCGATTTAACTGCCTAGATCTGCTTGGGCAGATAAATTGCTCAGTTTTATGTTAACGTGTGTAATTGACTTTATACAGCTGCCTATATCGATCTATCCTGTCTAAAACCATGTTGAGCCGTATTTAATATATCGTCTCTAGTTGGAAATGATTTTGTTCCAATATGAACTATTTTCTCCAAATATTTCACCAATAAAATAGATATTGAACGACAGTGGCACAATTTTAGCAAATTTTAGATTTTCTGGAAAGATACCGGTATTTAGTGACCAATTGACTATATAGGGGTTAATCGACATTTTATAAAGTGATCAAGTGACCTCAGAATATTTGTACTGATACCAGAAGAATTAGAATTTTTTAAGGACATTATAATGTTAAATATTTCATTTTCAGATGCAGGTTCTACGAAGACGTTCGCATAATTTTTATTTATTTTGAGTCATCGTCTTTTGTATTATTTACATATTCTAACAGTTCCTTTGGAATATTAATGAAGTATTCATTAAAGCAATAATTTCTGTGCTATTTTCAAGATTGTCTTTGATAGCCCAAGAAAGCTGAATTTTTTACAATTTAATTTCATCGTTTTAATCTTGTTTTACGGATATAGCTCAGTCACATTAGAGGTTTCACCTCGGAATGAGAGATAATAAGCTGTAAACTTGTATAAACCTTTATTTTGGCATTCTAAAAGTTGTCTCAAAAGTGTCATAAAATCTCGTGTCCGCGTCTTAAGATATTCAAGGTCAAAGGTCACAAAAATCGTTTTTTTGCAAATATCTCGCTTCCTCTGGTTTTAATGCCATTTGCATTTATTATAAAAATTGTAGAGAATAAAATTCTCTACAACTTTTGTCCCAAACATTTTTTTTATATACTCAACCATTTTTGAGATAGATGGCGGAGAGCGCGCCGCGCTTACCTATTCACAGCATAATGCAAGGTCAACCGTAAGTCCCGGTAAATAATACGACGTTAAAGTCTATAAATCATTAAAAAATATATAATTATGAATAATTTGCTTTGTTTATTAATTAATACATTATATTTAATAATATTTTTCATTTATCGAATATATATTTGTTTAATATTACTTACCTTTCCGTGTAATCAAAAATTGTTGAGTGGAATACTTTAAGTATATTTTAATTATATTCTAATATATATGTTAATTATATTTTAAGTAGAAAAAGAATAGAGTAAATACATTTTAATCATATCTTTATTTAGAAATACTTTTTCACATATTTATTACAGTTGAAGTTCAAATGTGGGGAGCTTTTTCAAAAACTTTTATAATTAGAAGGACTTGATGAAAATGACCGTTCTCGTATCGCAGCCATTATTGCATGACATTGATGTGCATTTCGTTTTTTAAATTATCTATTTTTCCTTTTCTATTTTTCATTATGACTTCTTGTAAAAAAATGCATTAAAGTTTTTGGTATTTCTTCATTAATATCATCTAACATTTTACTTGAAGGTGGATAAGACTTGGTTTCAACTACAGATGATCGAATATCTTCCCTAA
The DNA here is from genome assembly GCA_029963845.1 of Rhamnusium bicolor. Taxonomy (NCBI): domain Eukaryota; kingdom Metazoa; phylum Arthropoda; class Insecta; order Coleoptera; family Cerambycidae; genus Rhamnusium; species Rhamnusium bicolor. Next base: position 144,198 of record JANEYF010003706.1, on the reverse strand, counting down.
TAATAGCTGCTGCAGCTTCGACAATCCGTAACCGTTCTTCTTCGGGATCCCTTTTTTTATTATCGTACCAAGCTTTTGATGGTATATTAGCTTGTGTATCACGAAAAGATATGATAGTAAATGATTCTACTTTTCTCGTAATTATTATGTCGGTCAAATATTTTTGTTGAAGTTTTGCAATGATAGTCTTATCATCTGGTACATACTCCGTCAGGACATCTTTGAGCTCTTTCAATCTAAATTGTGATCCGTCATGATTTTCTATAATATAATAATAATAATAACACCACATGAAATTACAACCCCCTTTATCCCTGAAGGTCTGGAATAACCTTGTGTGGGAGAGGGCTACACATTTAGAGACAATGGACACACACCCAATATCCGAGTATACTACGATTAATCTCTCTCACAGAAAAATCCCAGTTCCTCGACCGGGAATCGAACCCGGGACCCCGAGGTTTCGAGGCAAGTACGTTACCTCTAGACCACGGAGCCATATAACTAAAAATGCTATATAAGCTATATAACTAAAAATCTCTATCATTGCTTGTGTGACTTGATTATCTTGGCGAGGCTTCTTATCAGTAGTAGATGGTACTCGACTTAATGATTTATAGACTTTATACGGCGTATAATTTACCGGGACTTACGGTTGATCTTGCATTATGCTGTGAATAGGTAAGCGCGGCGCGCTCTCCGCCCTCTATCTCAAAAATGGTTGAGTATATAAAAAAATGTTTGGGACAAAAGTTGTAGAGAATTTTATTCTCTACAATTTTTATAATAACTGCAATTGGCATTAAAACCATAGGAAGCGAGATATTTGCAAAAAACCGATTTTTGTGACTTTTGACCTTGAATATCTTAAGACGCGGACACGAGATTTTATGAGACTTTTGAGACAACTTTTAGAACGCCAAAATAAACGTTTATACAAGTTTACAGCTTATTATCTCTCATTCCGAGGTTGACCCTCTTTTTTGGCTTAAGTGACTGGATTAATACCAAAATCACTGTATTTCATAATCCATTTTGGCCTTACTTTTGGTACTTTAATCATTGTTATTGATTGTCCAGGCTGCCTTTGATTTATTAGCTGATTTCAAATAAATATTGACGTGGAATAGTTCCTTTGGCTGATGTTATAACTTTGCATTACATTTTTTTGTACATTCTGCAAATAAACATATTATTATAATTATTATGTTATATTTTACTTGATATTTTGTTACGATACGCTAATGTATCAAATTAATAATACTGGTTTTAATAAAACATAATTATTTATTGATGCAATATATTTATCAAAATTTCGAATGTGTCTCTTTCTCTAGCAGATTCCCTGGTCTATTGATAAAACATAAAGGTAATGCAACCGCAAACACGCGATTTTCCATGAAATAGAACAAATTACAAGGTATGCAAAAGCACACATAGGAAAGCACTTGCTTGTTTACTTTAATACCATATATAAAGTTCCTCAGCCATAAACGACTGTATTAAAAAATATTCGTATTTCTTGGAAAGATACCAACGCAATGCATAATGCAACGTGAACACGATTTTTACATATTAAATAAATCTACATTTACAGAAGCCACAACTACATCCGGTGCACCATCTGATAACACTCTTCCTGTAGTTTTTGAAACCACAGAGGACTCCACTCTCAACAACCTTACAAGAACTGATGTCAATTGCGACAAGACTGGAACCTGCTATGATGGTAAGTGATCACAAATAGTAATAGCAACTAAGCAGACAGGATGTAACACAAAAAATCAGTAAATTACTTGCGATAATAGACAAGCTGCAGAATAGTTTATTATTTTCCTGGGAGTAACTTTAAAAAACTTCTATTGCGAAAGAAAATACTGCAACTAATATCGAGTGCTGTAAAAATAATCAAAGCGACCTCTGTTATTTCAATTTGAAGCAAATTCAGGACGTTTCGAAAGTAATTCATCAAAATAACACCAGTCTGTAATAGAAACTTTTGTCGGAAAGCATTTCCGAGAGATAACCAATCAAAAATGTCACTGAAAAGAGCACCTGCAAGTTTAGGGCATGATAGTATAGATAAATAGATAGTAGATTGGCATAAGAAATCGAATGGCGCACACCGGAATGACGTAATGGGTGTACTATTTAAGATGTAAGTACAAATAAAAACTTTATTATTTTTGATACAGAAAAAAGTTTTACACAAAAGTTGTTATACAGGGTGGGGCAATAGTGCGTCCGACTTCGATATATCGAGTTCTATGATTAGAACCTTGATTTAAAAACATAAGTAAACTTGACAAAAAAGTCTATAACCAGAAATGGTTTTTGAATATACAGGGTGAGCCAAGACTATTCTACAGGGTCAAGTAACATTTTTTTTAAATGAAATGCCATGTACATACAGGGTGTACCAAAATTAATTCCCCAGCCGCCGGGGTTAGACTCTATGACCAAAAATAAGTAAAAAATCAATTATGTCAAAATTTAGAAAAATTACTCCTTACAAAATTAGGGCCATCTTAAAGATCGCAATGAAGGTATTTTTGCATATCAATTTTTGAAATAGGTATCCAGGTAAAGATAGTTTATTAATTTAAATCAAGTGACATCTACACATAATAAAAATAAAATACTTAAATTTACAAAGGCAAATGTTCCAAATGTTCGCCTTTTTCTTCTATGCATGCATGCAATTTGAGTTAATGCTCCATAAATCCGAACAATAACGTTATCTTCATTATTCGGTAGGACTTTGTATACCGCATTTTTCAAGTAACCCCAAAGTCAAATGTGTATTGGGTTAGATACGGGGACCTAGGTGGCCAAGAAGTAGGTCCTCCGCGACCGATTGATTTATTGGGAAATCGCCGATTTAATATCTCTCGAATATTTCGAGAATAATGAGCAGGCGCTCCATCATGTTGATACACAATACTGTGACATTGCAATAAAAAGAATATCTTCCAAAAAGGTAGGTAATATGTTTTCGCAAAAATCTGCATAATTCTCTGCCTTTAATATCCTAGGCAGAAAATGTGGTCCTATTATGTCATTGCCCAATGGACCAATCCACACATTTACACTCCAGCGCACTTGCACATAAGATTCTCTAATTTGATGTGGATTTTCGTAATTCCAAATATACAAGTTGTGCTAGTTAAACACCCCTTGCTGATTAAAATGGGACTCATCACTCCACAATACTTGCTTAAAAAGGTCTTCATTTTTATCTAAGCAATTTAAAAACCATCTGGAAAACTGTAAGCGCAACTCACTGTCCCCAGAATGCAATTTTTGAACCAGCTGTTAGTAATAAGGATGCAGATTTTCTCTTTTTATGAATCTGTGAATAGTACTACGACGATGATGACGATTGGCTTCCAGGATCCTGGTACTTACAGAGAGATCTTCTTCAATGTCGTGGAGTAATTGCTCTTCCTGTTGCCATATTAGCTGTCTAGGACGACCAGCATGAATCATGTTAGGAGCCAAACATCCAATTTCAAGTAGACGTACTTCAACAGTACTTATTGTTTTATGATCTGGGTGTCGCTTAGTAGGAAAACGGTGGCGGTACAGACGCTCTGCGGCACGAGCATTATTATTACAAACTCTAAGTAGTTTAATCATATCTAAATATTCTTGATTGCTGTACCTTCTGGGCATTATAATAAGTGTGAAAACTTAATTGTTTACCATTGTACGTCAGTTTAAATTTGAAATATTTTATTGATATTGACACACAAAATGTCGTATTCTGTCTTCGTCAAGGGTGACTTGTTTATAAACTATCTTTACCTGGATACCTATTTCAAAAATTGATTTGCAAAAATACCTACATTGCGATCTTTAAGATGGCCATAATTTCGTAAGGAGTAACTTTTCGAAATTTTGACGTAAGTGATCTTCGACTTATTTTTGGTCATAGAGTCTAACCCCGGTGGCTGGGGAATTAATTTTGGTACACCCTGTATATCAGAAATTTTTTTTGAAACATCTTTGTAGCCTCCTTCCGCTCCTATATTATTATTGATTTTTTTCCTAACAACTTGGATGTTAAAATTTTTTTTTGTTGAAATTGTACCATTTACACGTGTATATTAAAAATATCACTACAATCACAACTATCGATTTTAAGAAAAAATATGTTAGTACCAGTTATGAGACATTTGTGTGATGACACTTAGCCGTTTTGACTACCTAAAAGTATACAAGGTCCAAAAATGATTTTTACATTTACACCTTTTTTGAACTGAATTTTCTCAATTTTTTTCAAATGGAACACCCTGTATATTTTTGGGCGATATGAAGTAGGAATGAAAAGCGAACATTTTTTTGTACGTACGTTCCTATGGCTATTTGTGACCATTTTCAATTTATTGAACAATAACTGCAAAATTCAACAATAAAAATTAAAAATGGTGGTTTTTTTCAAATAATTCAAGACAAAGTATTAAACAAGTGTGTTACATGATGCTCATAAAATTATCATACCAACAACAACTCAAAATTTGAAGGAAAGGGTAATAAATGCTTTTAGAAGTATCACTCCAGCAATTTTATGAACAGTAGAAACTTCATTCCAAAGACGCATAGAAATGTGTGTTAATCAAAATGGGCAACGTGAGGAGCACTTTTTTATAACACCTTCTCTTGAATTACAAAAAAAAAATTGAGAAAATTCAGTTCAAATAGATGTAAATTTATAAATTATTTATGGCCACCCTGTATACTTTTAGGAAATGAAAATGGCTGAGTGTCATCATACAGATGTCTCATAACTGGAACTAACATATTTTTTCTTGAAATCGATTCACTGTAGTGAATTTTTTAATATACATGTGTAAATGGCATAATTTCAACAAAAAAAAAAAATCATTACATCCAAGTGGGTGGGAGAGAGTCAATGATAATACAGGAGTGGAAAGAGGTCACAAAGAGGTTTCAAAAGATGTTATGATATACATGGCATTCCATTTAAAAAAATGTTAACTGACTTCGTAGAATCGTGTTGGCTTACCTTGTATATTCAAAAATAATTTGCGGGTATAGACTATTTCGTCTAATTTACTTACGTTTTTAAATCAAGTTTCTAGCTATAGAACTCGACATATCGAAGTCGGACGCACTATTGCCCCACCCTGTATATCAATGGGACTATAAATTTATAAATTCAAAATTTATATAGGATGTTAAAATTTTCCCTGGTAAAATAAAGTTTTATTTTGTTTAATAAAACACCCTATATATTTTTATATTTTTTGAAATCCTTGAGAAAAATGCTTTTCAAACATATAAACATGTTGGGGTGTACTATCAATTTCTCATGAAATACAGAGTGCTCAATATTCCAAATCTACCCTTCAGATGTTATAGCCATAGTAACAAAGTAAGATGGTACTGTATGCTATTTAAATATATCAATTTGTATTCCAATCGATATACAACAGAACGTACTTGATTTTTTTTTTTGTATTAATAATAAAGATAATCTATTACTTTGGCTATGGCATCCAAAGGCAGATTTGGAATGTTAAGTACTCTGTATTTCATAAGACATTGAGATTACGTCACAACATAATTATATTTTTGAAAAGAATTTGTCTCAAGGAGTTTAAAAATATAATATTATATAGCAAGTTCCATTTAAAAAAATAAAGCTTTATTTAACCTGGAAAAATTTAAACATCCTGTATAAGTTTTGAATACAATAATTTGTAGTCCGATTGATGTACAACAACTTTTGTATAAAACTTTTTTATGTTTCCAAGATAATAAAGTTTTTATTTAAACTTACATCTTAAATGGACACCCGGTACGTTACACTTACGCTGGGTATGCACTGTCGTTCTTCAGCGACTCGCCAGTCATCACTCAGCAATGAATGAGTCTTTTTAGCTGGCGAGTCTCCGAAGAACGAGTATGCATACCAGCCATAGTTTTTTTGCCGGGCTGTTGAAATTGATAAACATTTTATACATGATATTCAGATTTACTGACGAATCATTATCATGTTCAGTCAATAGATGTAATGCTTCTATTTTGACCAATTTCCACTGAATAATGAGATAATATAAAAAAGTGAAGAAAGTGTATTGGTTTAAAAAATCCCTTGATCAACCGAGACACAGGTTACGTATAATACCAGAAAAATACTATATTTCGTTTTCTCTATTTAATACACAAATAAAATACATTATTTTTTAAAGAACTACGCTTCCGACTACTTACCACGGTGAATATTGGATAATAAAAAGGATGTGTACAATTGTTCACTGAACAATGTTCATATCATAACTGCAATGATATTTATATTCATATATTGCTATGTATTTATCAAGGAAAAACTAATCTGCGTATAATTCAAAAACACACTTATTTATTTTCAAGATAGACTTGACGAAAACATAAAGCTGAGTGTGACGTTCACGTAATCAGTTCGGACCTCGGAACGCTTCGTTTTCCTATTGATCCACCAGCAATAGAATCGAGGAAGACGAACCCCGCCTATTTTACACAACTGTAATCAGGTGTGTCGTGTATAAGAGAGCAGTTATTTGATTTCTTTGTTTATCTTGGAAATACGATAGTTTAAAATACTGTAACGAAGTGATTTTTTCCGTTAATAGTTTTCTATTGCAACTAGACCGAAATGGGTTGTTCGTTCACTTTGATACACCCTGTATCCGATAACTTGTGTTAATATTTATTTTAAAACCGTTTTGAACCAAAGTTAAATTTATTTTACAAGTCCAGTATTTGAAATAACAATTTTCTCTAATATAATTGTTTTAAGCCGGTTTCTTTTCAGGGTAATCTTAGTTTGTTTATTATTCTAATGATAAATCGTTTATTATGTTTGTACTAATCAAGTAAGAGGAATATAGTTTAATTTATTTTAGTGAGATTTCAAAGCAAGTTGAAATCATTTATTCATAGTAAAGGAATATGTTTCTATTTGTTTAATAATTTACCGAATAAGTTATTAACTGATTTATTTTTCAATATTAGTATTTGGCCGTTTTAAATTATTTCTTTTCGGAAATACAGTTTAAAAATTATGATTTAACGCAGAAAATTTGTTTAAATATGATACGCCGAGATAAGCTGAAATAACGATTGTCACAGACAGCAGTCGATACGCTTGCGCGTCGCACAAATCCCCGCCATTATTTGGCAAGAGTTTTAGTATAAATTGAATCACACCGCGTGAAAGAATCAATGGTCTTCAACTTGACTTGTTCTCCAGTGAGTGCTCAAGTAAGAAGCACTCAGTTCCCTATTTCCAGTGCACTCAGCAACCAGGTAGTGGTAAGAATAATTTTGACCGTTTTACTGTTTTTATTTTACCGTTTGTACCCGAATTTACCGTTGTATAATTTTGTCCGCGGTGCCTGTTTCCCGAATAAGTCAGAGATATTCGGGAAATTTCGCGATTCATTAAGTTGGATTATCCATTCAATGATGAGCATCGGAATTATTCGGTTGTAATTTTATTTAGTATTGACGTAAAGATAGAACTTTTAATCCTCGATCTGTGGAAAGAGTACCATCTCTGTCGTAGTTGCAATAAAATACCGGTGAAATTTTTAATTCTCGATCTGTGGAAAGGATTTCATTAGGTATACGCGAAATGGCTCAAGTGAGGTTTTTAATCCTCGATCTCTAGAAAGAATATCACTCACTAGGTGCTCCGGAAAATAATGCATACACCGTTCCGTTGGATACTTGTGTTCACTATAACTAATTTGTACAGAAAGTAAGCTTGAAGTTGATTTGATAACCTATTGCTCTAATCTTTCACTAACTAACGAAAGTTAACTTTGAGTATCTCCAGTCACTCACGCATATCCCTGGGTTTAGATGTTTAAGGTACAGTTTACAATTGAAAGCTCGAGTTAGTAATACTGAACTTCTGTGCTGTATAGTTAGACAATCATCGGGAATATTCGATTATCATTTCTATATATTTATTGACGTAATGATAGAACTTTTAATCTTCGATCTGTGTAAAGAGTCCCATTTCACTCGTAGTTGCAACTGGTGGAATCTTTAATCCTCGATCTGTGAAAAGGATTTCATCAGGCGTGCGCGAAGTGGCACAAGTGAGGTTTTTAATCCTCGATCTGTGGAAAGAAACTTACTAAGTGCTTCGGAAGGTAATGCATGAACCGTTCTGTCTGTCACACGTAGTCAAAAAGTCCTAACAAGGGACATTAGGAGCGAGTCTAAAGATGTAGCACGCTCGTAATTAGTCAGTCAAATATACCGTCTGTCCCTGGACTTCCCTCCTACATTTGTGTCTTGCTTGCGCTCCGTAACCGTTTACCACTGAAAATACCTGCTGCACGGACCGCCTGCCGTATTACCGATTTAAGCATTAGTGACTAGAGTCATTAATCGCTTGCTGTAAATACCAGCAGTAGTAGCTGCCGTAACTATGCTTTATTTCGAATCACGGCTTGCTTGTATTTGTACATGCTTGTAGTAAACATTTGATAGTAATGCCGTAGTAGTAGTTTTCGTAACTTAGCTGTGCTTGAAATAATTGATTACTGCTTTTGCATTACATAACCTCTTGCTTGGTTTTCTTTGGTTGCTTACTTGTAATATAAGTTAATATTTACGTTTGCATTATTACATAACTGTCGTGTAGATATTTATCTTCTTTATTTCTTTTGCAGTCTTAAATAAATAGAGTAAGTGAAGTTGACCTGCTTCTTCAATGAGTTACCTTAGCTTCTATCACACCGCTGATAGAATAAAGTGGTGTTCCTACACTTTAAAACAAAAACTGGCGCTCGAGACCGTTTCCGCAATAAAAGTTGAAAGTACCGCTGTTGTACTGAAGGGCTCCAAAGTGACGCGTAACACATGTAAACACAAAATTTACATTTTGTACCTCACAATACATCAATAAATATTCAAACAAATATATCAGTTCTAGATAATACTAGAAAAGGATATCAATTAATACACAATACTATCAAGCAACCCATATAATAACCAAACATAAACAAACACAAAACTTACCATGTGATAGTTGATTTATTTAAAAAAATCTCATTATAATTCAATATTCAACGTAGCAAGTAGCCAGGAAAGTAGTTGTTTAAAAATAATGTATTAATGCAACAATTCCAGTGATTCTTATTAGCATAAATAATACGCACTGTATAACTTTATGCCCAAATGCTCTAGCATGTTTCTCAGATAGATATTTCTCCGCGAGCAAACTAATTTTTATTTGTTATTACAGTACTCACTATAATAAAGGGAGTCTAAATCTAACTTGTGCATGTTATTAAAAAAATGTTTGCCATATAAATATGTCTAATACCTAGACCATTATCGATGTTGTTATTTTCAACGGTCTCCATAAATCCACAGAATGGTTTCACCCATAAAATAATTCAACATTATTGCACTTCCAGTCTCCGTTAACTGCAAAGACACCAAGATCGCCGTCCAAGTAAGAACTAATAAGCCTTTCAACGGAAGAATTTATGCTCTCGGCAGATCAGAGACTTGCAATATCGACGTTCTCAACAGCGATCTCTTCAGATTGGACCTGACCATGACTGGGCAAGATTGTAATACGCAGTCTGTGGTAAGTACAACGTAGGTTTTTCTTTTAGGAACAAATAAACAAGTGCTTTCGTATTTGTTTCATTGGATCTGGAAACTATTCAATCAACGAACTGTACGTGGTGGCCAAACTTAGATGTATTACCATTATTTGTCACAAAAGATATTTTCATTAAAATTTTATTTTGCCGTCTTATTTGAAGTTTAAAATTATTATAACAACTGAATACAAATATTTTTTTTATTCTTTTTTTTATAATTATCCCAAGGAATGGTCCTAGAAAAAAATCATAGTAGAAGGTGTCTTAAATTGGTGGGGACTGACGTGTTTCACCTACTTGTGCATTAGAAAGTGAAATGCTCATTGCACATTTTCAAGATCACTTTCCAACGCAAATGAATGATCCCATGTTTATTTCGATATCTCTTATCGTTTTCCAGATAAAGGCCAACTCGGTCAGAAGAACATCGAATCTGCATTAAGAAAAAATCATGTTTAATATTATTTATTATCTACATTCATTGTTTTTTTTTTGCTTAACATATAGATTGCTTTGGAAACAAAATATACACTCACCAAAGTGTAAAATTATTACTTTTAATAAAAATTAAAATAGTTTTGAAAAACAAATTACATAAAAAAATATTTTCTAAAAAATAAATAACGTAAATAAATATTTTTTTCTAAAATAATAATTAAGTAACTATATTAATTTTTGGTGTAATCTAAATATTTTTCTAAATCAGTGGTAACCTGCGATTTTCAGAACTAGCAAAATGGTTGATTACTTCTTCATAAAATTAAAATAAAACGATTTTTCTATTGAAATAAACGATATATTTGACAAGCGGTCTTGAGCTATTGTATTTCTAGTAAATGTTTTTATGCGTTTGAGTGCTGAAAACGATCGTTCTACAGAAGCTAAGGTTACCGAAATTGTTGACACTAAAGATAAAAAGTTTGTACAGTTCGGAGAGACAGCTTTTTAAATTATAATTATAAATAAAAGTAAACATTTCTTGAGGTGATTTTGAATTTGCTAAAAGTTACTGGTCAGAATACAACACACATAGTTCATGTCTTAACGAAATATATTTAAAAAAGGGATACTGGTCCATTAATTTGTCCATTAGACTATTAGGAAATGATTTAGAAAACATAAAATTATTAGGATTTACTAAATCGAAACATTGCATAGTATTTAAATTTGAAAATCTAATTTCAATTTGAACTATAACGGTGTTCAAAATTTCAGTAAAAATTTGTTTGTAATGTATGTCTGTCCTGTCAAAGTTATATGTTGTCTTTTTTTTTAAACTGTGACTCATCATCTAATTCTTCAATATTTTGTAAAAAACTATTATATAAAGTATTGAAATGTATTTCGTTATTGCAAAATTCTTTTAATTTAGATATAAGTGAATTAAGTCTATTTTTAGAATATGTTATATTAGTTAATTTATTCAGTAAAATTTGGAAAACAACATCAGTTTGCTCAAAAATCATTTTTAAAACCTTTAGAAAAAATATGTTTTTATCCAACAATAACCATTTTAATCCGTAAGCTGCTCTTAAAGCCTGATCGTCATTTAAAAAGTCTTCACTTTCCGAAATAAAATTAAAAACGTCACTAAGTTTTTTCCTGTATGTGTGAAAACAACTCTAGATGAAAAATTCCAACGAGTGAGAGCATTACTCGGAATTCTATGTTCCATAATTCTATTTAAAATATCAGATCTTTTACTAGATTTTGAAAAAAAATGCCGAGAAACCAGTAATATTTGAAAAAATATTCTGACTTCTTTAATTCCGTTACAGGCTTTACTCAAAACCAAATTTAATTTGTGTGCGTAACAGTGAGTGAAGTAAGCTTGAGGAGCAATATCTTTTATTTCAGTTTAGAGTCGATTAAGATGTCCTGACATAACGGCAGCGCCGTCATAGGTTTGTGCAACTAATTTATTTTTCAATTCAAATTGACCAAATTCGTCGATTAATAATTTAAATAAACTGTCCGCGTTTCTTCCACTATTCACATCAAAAAAACCAACAAACCTTTCAACAGCTTCACCGTGCATTACATATCTAAAAATTACGGAAAGTTGAGATTTACAAGTAATGTCCGTCGTTTTATCAATTTGCCACGAGAAAAATTCGCAATTATGTAGTTTTTCATAAATTTTACCTTTAATAATGAAGCTAACACTCTCAATTAAGTCATTTTGAATTGATTTAGACGTCCCAAAAAGTTCTCAAATTTCGGATCATACGTTTTTAAAAAATCTAGTAGCTCCTTGAAATTTCCTTTACTATACGAATCGCGTTTTTCGTCATGTCCTCGAAAAGAATTTTCTTGAGAAGATAAATATCATCAATTAATTTCTTTAATATTTCCCTATTTTCACGGGCTTCTTCATTAAAATTTTCTATTTCTCTTTTATGCGCAAAATCCAAAAAATGTACAATATTTTATTTACCCAATATTTCGAATTTAATGTAAGATGAAATATGCTCCTGAGATTTTTCATGCCTTTGTAAACCTCGCGACTAATTTTGTAAATTATTAAACCCGGCCCTGCCCCAAATTGAGGATTGATCATTAGTAAATAACAAACATTTCCAACAATATAATTTGTTTTTAACTGTTGGTGCTGATCCCTCTGTTTTGTTTACCACTTGTGAAAACTAATGACGGCATTGACGGTGTAGGCCATTTTTTTAATTCTTACCTTTTGATCATAACTAAGAGAACTAAATCCATTTAACAACAAATAATCCACCACATTTGGACAACCAGACATGTCGTTGGGAATATTTTCACCTAGAGCACTCATTTTTCAACCACCTGTTAAATAATTTATGTATGTTTACATATGTTCTCCCACGAAACCACAAATTGCCACTGTCCTTATTCTATAACTGTTATTCTCTTGTGAGAGAAGGGATCAACGCTCAACTGAAGTGTACATGTGCTAGAAAGAGATGGGGTGCTAGGGGCTAGCTGCCCTAACACTAACAGATTCAGAATGTTTGCTGATACGTGCCAAAAATTCAAGGTTACGAACAATGTATTGAAATGGGAGTTGGCTGGCCGCTAGCCTCAGTTCATCAGAGCAAGCGCGATGAAAGACCGGGAAATATGGATACGTGGACTATACGGACTACAATGTTACATGTTTGTGGAAAGGAAATGCAAACTTTTTTTACACTGAAAATTAATTAATGAATTATAAACAACATTGAGAATTGAGATATACCTAAGTAGAAATTTCTAGTTGTGAAAATATTAGTTTGGAGATATTCTGCTTCTCCCAAAATTGTAGAGGAGGCTCAGCCTCTCTTTCTTATGGTACAAATTTTATAACTTATCAAGTGTGGTGACCATTTTATTTAATTTTCAATTAAGTAAAGTGAGAGAATTACAATTTTTGATATCTTGGATTTAGATTACTTTTAGTTTTTATTACTATTTGTAAAATGCGTATAAAAATATTAAGCTGTCAGTCCAACAGCTAGTGTTTTCCTCTCTGACACTCATTTATAGGTGTCCTTTCCGACAATTGAGCAATGTACCTTCCAGACACATCCCCTGCTTAGAAAGCAGCCTGTCAACCCAGAACACTTAGATATGTTATCTACTACCTATTAAATGTTATTTGTCTACTTAGTATTCACTTCACATACCCCCCTATTGGTACGTATTTATTGATCCTCCCCTCAACGAATTCATCAATAAAACAATCCACATCTTCCTCACTTTCTGAAATATGGCGGAGGCGCCGGGAGACTAACTTAGCAGGGCTCTTCGTATAACTCAAAATTTACATAATAACCAATTTCGAGGAACCAGAACAAATTTCGATACTAAACTATGTACTTCATATGATGTATGGTCTATCAAAATTGTGAGAGATTGCCATGTCTTCTACTCTTCTGATGGGCTTGCTAGCGAAAACAAATAAGTGAGGTCAGGAGATCTAGGAGACCACACTAGTAATAATAGCAATTTTTAACTCATTTAGAACAATATAAGGAATCAAAATTAGCGAAAACAGCATTCTGCACAAAAAATTAAAAAAGGCTTACTCTTGACGTTTTCTTTTTTTTTTTACCTAGAGTAGTTTACGAGAAAAAATGACTGATCCTATGTAGCCGCTAGATCCTGTATAATATCTGGGCGTTTTGGATTTACTTATTACTTGATTTTTGTAATCTATCACACCTTCTTGGTCAATATTCTATAATATTTCCACTCCCCCACATACTAATATACTCCTATAAAAAAAGAATCCACTAATTGCCTATAAATTAGATTGCTCAAAGGAATTACACGCCTTACGCTTTTTTTACAGATACGCCTCTCCTACAGATAATTTACCACTAATTTAATTTATTCTAGATCCCAACGATATCCCGCCCGGATAAAACTAAGCAGCTATAAACCAGCCTATAAAAATGCACCAACTTTATTGTATCTCTTTTCTGTTACAGACTGGCGTTTACAGCAACACGGTTGTTCTGCAACATCACAGCGTCGTTATGACCAAGGCAGATAAAATCTACAAAGTCAAGTGTACATACGATATGTCTTCAAAGAATATCACCTTCGGAATGATGCCAATTAGGTATGCACATTTCATTACATTATTTTTATCGCAGAAATCGGTTTTCTTAAATTAGAACACTGATCATAGATAAGGGATGGCTGTGAAATCAGTCAATGGCGTAGAAGCAAGGCAACTGCGGGGCATTTGCTGAATCGACGAAAATGCGTATACAAAATTTCGATATTATCCACTACAAACAACGCCCCTTTGTACTTGTCTTGACAATTGCTACACTCCCTGTTAGATTATTAAATTTATTTTTGAGTGAAAGTTTGGAAAATAAAACTTGTTTATGTTTTAAAATTAAATGTTGAACTAAGCGTTTTCCCCCAGTAGATCCAAAATTTGTTGGCTTAAATTACAATATTCAGTGTTAAAACAACTTTTGACAGCGTGCCACCCAAGCAGCACATTTAGTAGTCTCTACGTAGAAGCTACCATCGATGGAACTTTAAATATTTACTCAGCTAACAACAACTGTTACGTTATGGGAATGATCCTTTTACCAAGCATTCAGCGAAATGGGGAATAATTATTACGTAGCAATTACTATTTCAGAATCTTCCCTGTTACGTGTTGACAACTAAGTTATTACGTAAACGGAACGTAACCAAGTAGCAGAAAAGACTAACGTTTGGAACAGCTCTGTTAGGAGCAAACTATATTTTACTTTCTCTCTCTCGTTCGAATAATAAAATATAATGTATTTCAATCGGACTTTTATGTAAGTTTTATTGACAGAAATATAGGTAATAAGCCATGATGTTTTGCATTCACTCAGTGTGGAAATTAAACTACTTGTTTTCTGTAAAATGTTACCATGACATTTCGATAAAAAAAGACGCGCTCTCTAGAAAAAAAATTTGTTTCCAAAAATAATTGTTAGAACTTATGTGTACAATCGAAAGGGCAAAATTTTTGAGAGAAAACATTCTTTTTGTTCTCTGTATTATAAAGTAATAGTATGACCTATTTATAAAACATGGTTGCAAATGACCAGATTTAGTAAAAAGATGGTTTTCAGAATTATGCTTTTGTCTGTCAATATGACGTCATCATTTAGTAACAGAAAAATGGCGAATTTAGTTCAAGTAACTTTATAATGGTATATATGTTAACAAAGTGTCACTTAATAGGGGTGATAAAAACCAAAATTATTTCCCTTCAAAGTTACACTTACCATAAAGTAGCAGAGACGAATAACGTTATCGTTGTTACTACTTGAAAAATGGCGACGGGAACGACAATTTCACTATGGAGATATGTTTACCAATAAGTAGCAAATGCGACGAGTTTTCTCGGTAGCTCAGTAAACTGGCATTTACTACGCTGCTACGAAAAGGTTACTGCAAAGTTACCACGCACTTTACGACCCTCACTTTTAAGTTGGTAGAGCTGGCTAACCCAATGTAAGTATAGATAATTTTATTGTTTGTGACTGGCAACACGTTAATAACTGACTAAATGTCAACAGATGAAAGTGTTTATTATTAGCGAAAATCAAACAAATGAATAACTCAGGGATTTGAATACCAACAAAATTCATTGTGGCGAAAATCTCGATTGCCCATATTTGACACATTTATCCACATTTTCTTCACTTTCAGAATAGGTACAACTTAGGTTCAACAACACAGAAGGAAATCACTGACGGGAAGCCACAAATGTGCGACTGGCTTCCTGTCAGTGGTTTTCTTTTTGTGTTGTTGAACCTAAGTTGTACCTATCCTTACAACTTATAGTCGTCATGATTACGAATAATGACTCAGAAATACGTGTCGACGGATTCATCCTTTTTTGCGGGCAATACCCATTATCCTCTCTCTCTCTCTCTCTCTCTCTCTCTCTATCTCTATATATATATATATATATATATATATATATATATATATATATATATATATATATATATATATATATATATATATATATATATATATATATATATATATATATATATATATATATTTTGCATGCATGCATGCATACATACATACATACATACATACATACATACATACATACATACATACATACATACATACATACATACATACATACATACATACATACATACATACATACATACATACATACATACATACATACATACATACATACATACATACATACATACATACATACATACATACATACATACATACATACATACATACATACATACATACATACATACATACATACATACATACATACATACATACATACATACATACATACACATACACACATACATACATACATACATACATACATACATACATACATACATACATACATACACACACACATACATACATACATACATACATACATATTACAGGCGTTACATATTACTTTTAAGTTTCGTGATTTATTTCACGTTGTCCGTACTTCCTCATTTAATAGGCCTAGAGAGAATAAATTTAAATCAAAACTGCGGTGCTCTACTATTATTAGAGCGCGATAATTTTATTTGCAGAAAAATCAAAATGTTTTGTATTTATTAAATAATTTATTTTACATTTGTGCACTCGGTGGCGCCCTTTTAAGTTTGGCGCCCCTAGGCCTTGGCCTTACAGGCCCGTACGTAATTCCACCACTGAGTATTGCGGTACCTACACCTTTTTCTGACAAGTTCTTTTTTTTCCTTTCTAGTAATCCTCACCCTCATTTCCACATTCCCGTTTTTCTAAACTCGCCCCTATTGTTTAAAAAATATTCCTGCGCACCTGAAATCAGATAAACGCAAACAGAAGTAGAGTTAATGGTTTCCTTCGGTTTTTGCTCGTATTGGATTTACTACAAGTTTGTTGGGTTTTAGAAGAATCGCAGTCACTTTTGCATCAGTGAGTTTCAAACAGTGAGATGGATACAAACCGCAAACTTGATGTTTTTGATATTTGCTGAAGTAATTGGTAAATAAAGCGTACTTGATTTTACCTTCGCTGACAGCACGATACCACAGGGTTATATTTTTTAAAGTACATCTCAGTTCATCATATCCAATTTAAAAAATAAAAAAGTTTTCAGCCAGCAGTATTAAATCAAATAAAGACTGTTTAAATTATTTTTCAATGAAAAGTTGGAAATGGAATAGAAAATTTCGCGATCTAAAGCAAATACATACAGTGTGGAAATTAAGTAACGCATAAATTCAGTAATTCCGTTGATATTAATTTTTTGGAAAAAGTCTCGAAGGGGTATAACGATTTTATCTCCAGCAAATATTTTCAGTCTATTTTCAGTTTCCTATGTCATTTATTTTTTAAGTTATGACGTCATCGACTATTTTTAAATGACAACCTATATTTTTTATTATTGATTTTAGTAGTAGTTTTTATTCCGGTTCCGACCGTATAAAATTTTCAATGTTATTATTTGAAAAAAATTGAGAAAAACAGTCATAAAGTTCAAATAACAAAAATTCATTAAATTGGAAAAATTTATCCAGTTGCCTAAGTTTGATGGAAAGTTATCGACGGCACATTCGTTTTTATTTTGAAATTATACAAATTGTTGAAAAATCGAACTAATGTGATACACCGGCAACTAGATAAATTCACCCAATTTAATGAATTTTTGTTATTTGAACTTTAAAACTGTTTTTCTCGATTTTTTTTCAAATAATAACATATTGAAAATTTTATACGGTCGGAACCGGAATAAAAACTACTACCAAAATCAATAATAAAAAACATAGGTTGTCATTTAAAAAAAAGTCGATGACGTCATAACTTAAAAAATAAATGACATAGGAAACTGAAAATAGACTGAAAATATTTGCTGAAGTTAAAATCGCTATACCCCTCGAGACTTTTTCCAAAAAAATTAATATCAACGGAATTACTGAATTTATGCGTTACTTAATTTCCACACTATACATATGTAGCTTCTGTACCAAAATAATATGCACATCAATCAGTGGCGGCTGCTCCTAAGGGGCACAGGAGCACGTGCCCCCCCCCAAAGCAAATTCAGCTTGGCTAGTTAATTAGTCAATTTCTAATTTCTATTTATTTTTATCCATTTTAACATTTTTATCAACATAATAAACCCCAAAACTAATTTCCGACGCTATCGCTGCGTTACAACTTGAGTTTGCCAATATCTACTTCCCAAAGGGCACAAGATGAGTTGTGTACGGAGATCGCGTCATGTTTCTGCATCAGGCTAGATTTTGTTTACGGCATTGCTATGGCAACGACCCCCCCTTATGCTGTAATGCGGGCACAGTTCACTTGTGTACACCCACAGACCACATAGACTTGTTGCAAGGAACCAAGGCACGAAGCCACCGCGGAGCCCTGGCCGGTGCCTAGCAGTTGCATGGCGATCAGTATGATTTATGCAATCGAGCTGTAAAGATCTATTGTTAATGAGATATTTGTATGTAATAAAGGGTAAATGTGTTGTTGAAGTGTGTCCTAACCGAAGTGACACCGGTACCAGTGTAAATGAAAATTTTCCCTTTTTTCAGTAAGTAGTAATTACGAGTTATTTGTTATTTAATTTAAATTTTAAGCAATCTGCCTACGCCATGTGTACCTGCGCTCCAGCATGTTTGCAGGACTGGAGTAGTAAATTGTGTCCAAATTATTTAGTTTACAACTCGGTGGTTTACAAACATAAAAGTAAGTCGACATTTGTATAAAATGGTATTTTAATGCCATTTTTTTTTACCTATACGAATTTTATTATATTTATTTTTATGCATGTTATTATAATACATTTGATTTAAAAAAATACCTCGAATATTTTCATACGGATTTTATTATATTTATTTTACTACATAATAAAAATTAAAATACTTAATATTTTATTAGGAAGAATATTTAATCTTATGTGTAAAGTAACTTATTTTAAATAGTCTCTCTTTTTTTCTGTAATATCAGACAGCATGGGGGATGGAATAATAATCCAACTAGCCGCCAATTTAAATCTGCATATAAAAAATTGTTGATTCATATGCAAATTAAAGAAACATTCTCTGGAAATTGCATTCCTTTGGAAAATATTTCTATTTTAAATTGTAGTTCTGCAATAGACAAAATAAATTTAACTTGCAATAAATTTAGAGCCCATGATATATCTGAAACTGAATATAACTTTAATTTTTCTTTGGAGTTGTCGGAGTACAACGAATATATTATGGTGTATAGTGGCTTTGTGGTAAAATCAATTTTAAAATCGTTAAAATGTGAAGAATGTATAAACGCTTTATTTTCAATAAACAGGGAAAATTTCCATGAACTAATATTTGTAAAAGACCGCGGTGGTCTTATTTATCCGACATCTGATGTCATACAAATATGTAAGGGAAACAGAAAAACATTTAAGACATTTTAAAACTGAAAAAAATATTCAAATAGATTTGAAGCAAAAAATTAAAATTATGTGTAGTGTTTTAAAAAAGTTTCAAAATTCAAATATTTTTAATGATTTAGAAATTCACCAATTGGATAATTTCCCGAGTAATTTCCCTAATAATACCAATCATATTATTGAAATTATAAGGGCAATTTCAGAAACTTACATTAAAATTAGAGGTCATCATTTTACAAAAATGTTTCATAACTGTTTATGTACTAGATCTTAAAGTGGGAGGACAGCTTTGCAAATTTTTGCTTATTTTTTAAGCAGCACACGATTTTGAGAACAAAGAATATTGTGAATGGTTCTCTGGTAAGTTAATTTTAATATACAATTTCAAAATGTCAAATGTGTGCCCCCCTATAAAATTAACCACGAGCCGCCACTGACATCAATTACGATAAAAATAGGACTGTTTTATACAAGTGTTTATCAAAATTGTAAAAAAGTATTAATTATGAATGACATAAATACAGAGTTGGCAAAAAATCTGGAATATTCCTAATATCTTGAAAAATATTAAGTTTGTAAAATGCGTAAGAGTATCCGTAAGTAGAGGAAAGACAACTAGCACCAAAGTGACGGAACTTTAATTTAGTAGGCATTACATAACGGTCATTAAATTTGCGCCTTTAGTGTAAAATTCACATTGTGGTATGTCCGTGTAGTAACAATTACATAAATTCCACTGAAATCAGGTACTGCACAGTTATTACACCTTCAAATAACTGCTGCAGTATGTGCAACGCCGTGGATACTACTCTGCATTATTTTAAAGCCTTTTCAACTTTAAAGTGAGAATTAGTAGTAATGCCAACTGCACAGCGTTACCAAATAATCACTTCAAAGTAGTAACAATTCAAAGTGTTCTATTTAAAGTTTATAATACTTTGTCGGGACATTTTCTGGAGCTTTAAAGTTGTGTAACATTTTAACGACATTATGTCAACAGTTTCTTATTCGAAACCAATCGAACATGGCGCCGAAAGGCAGTAAAACAACAATAAAGATTTTTCGGCAATCAATGACCTTTTATGGAAAAGTTGTGTTATAGTTATGTGAAGTTAACAATTTAACAAATTATTTGATTGATGCGGAACCGACCCTTATTCGTTGAAATAGATAAATAGCCAGGTTAGGAAAATTGTCGGGTAAATCGAACTCTGCAGTGAAGAACGAACAAATGTTGAACCAACGAATGCCAATTGCATTTGTGATTTACCATTAATTGTTATTAATTATAATTTCGCCCACAGAACAAATTCGCAAAATTCAGACAAATGAATAACTTAGGGAAGTTACAAAATTTACGAATACAAGAATGATCAGATGACAGAAAATATGGATACTATTGTCAACTTTGGGCAATCGAAATTATCGCCACATTGAATTTTGTTGGTATTCAGTTTAAATCCTTGAGTTAGTCATTTCTTTGATTTTCATTAATAACACTTCCACCTGTCATCTGTTGATGTTTAGTCAGTCATTAACATGTTGCCAATCCCAAGCAATAAAATTATTTTTAACTATGCTCCATTCATTTCATATAAGCACATACAAGATTCTAGCATAGGCGCGTGGTATTATATAAATACATTTTGTGAATTTTTATATTGCACCACGCGCATGTGCTAGAGAACTATGCACGATTGACAAAGGGTCGCTCTGTAGGCGCAAGTAAAAAAAAATTATGTGCTCATGTGAAATAAATGGTATAGATAGGACCAACTTAAAAGTGAGGTTTGTAAAGTACGTGGGAACTTTGCAATAACCTTTTCGTAGTAGCATAGTAGAGGCCAGTTTAAAACTACCAAGAAAATGACGTCATTTGTCGCATTTGCTACTTTTTGGTAAACTATTGAATGATGACGCCATATTGACACAGATAAAAATATAATTCTGAAAACCATTTTCTTTATTAAACATGGTCATTTGCAAACATCTTTTATAAGTAAATCATTATTACTTCATAACACATAAACAAAAAAAATGTTTTCCATCAAAAATTTTTCATTTTCAAGTGTATACGTAGTTTTTGGTAAAATTTTTTATTTTCGAAAAAACAATTTTCTAGAGAGCGCGTCCTTTTTATCTGTAAATATTTTACAGAAAACAAGCAGCCGTTTTAATTTCCACAGAGTGAATGCAAAACATCATGGTTTATTACATACACATTTCATTCAATCGATTTGACTTGGACATATCGACTTCACAATCAGTAAGTCCAATTACAATACATTATATTTTGCTATTCGAACGAGAGAGAGAGAGAGAGAGAGAGCAAAATATAGTCTGCTCTTGTATCACTAAAGAGCTGTTCCAGAAGTTAGTCATTTCTACTACTTGGATACGTTCCGTTTACGTAATAAACTAGTTGTCAACACGTAACAGGGAAGGTTTCCGAATAATAATTGCTACGTAATAACTATTCCCCATTTTGGTGAATGCTTGGTAGACAGATCGTTCCCATTACGTAACGGTCGTTAGTTGGGGAAACCTTTAAAGTTGCACTGATGGTAGCCACTACGAAGAGACTACTATATGTGCTGCTTGGGAAACTGTTTTGGCCAATTTTACATAACGTTGTTGCATTTTTTTTAACAACTGTAACATTTCAAAGCAAAACGTTATACAGTTTTAGACATTTTAATTGTGCATAATTCTTGTACCTTTTATTTGTCCAATATAAAGATTTAGTTAAAAATGATTTTGTTGGAAACGTGTTCTAACAAATTGGGGAAATTTAGACAAATTTATTTTTTTTTCTTAACAAGTAATAGCAACTTAAACTTATTTTATTGTTAAACTTGCCCTCAAACTGCATATTTTATTACTATTCTATTTACAATTCGGTTTGAGCAATCGTTGAAATGTTTGCGCATGTAACAGAGAAATTGTTATTTTATAAACGAGTCCTAACTTATCTATTTTTGCTGAATAATTATAGTAATCTAAGCCTAATTTTATCAATACCGTCCCCGTAAAAAAGGATAATTTCATGATGTTATTACCGCGTAACAACTTCTTTGAATTAAGCGTACATATTGTGCAAAATGATTCACAAAATTTACAAAAAATATGCAGTTTTTTGGATTTCATATTTAGAAATTGTGAAAAACTAAAAACATGTTCTCTTAAAACTAGAAACATTATGTGGTTTAAGAGCACAATTTTTTACATATATGTTTTACAAATGAAGAGGTTTAGATGCATAAGTTTGTTTAGGAAATCAGAATATATTGAGAAATTTCACACAAATTGTAAAAACTAAATTAATTTGTTTAGAAATTTGATTCACAAGTGAAATAAAAAAACGCTGCCAATTACTTGTGAATCAGAATTTCCTCACCGTAGTAAACTCGACGTGTGGTGGAGTTTATAATAAAAGTAATTTCTGACGTTTCAAAAAAGTCACATTTTTTAACGTTTCAAAAAACTCACATTTTGACGTTTCAAAAGAGTCACTTTAACGTTTCAAAAAAGTCACATTTTTTTTACTTTTCAAAAATTGGGACCGATTTTGCTCATCGAACTTAGTCTCTTCTTTGACCTCAAGAATGTGTGTACCAAATTTGAAAGCTTTATCTCCAAAACTGTAGCTGCCATCGCAAACCAGACAGACAGATACACAGACAGAAAATTTCTTCTGTTTGAAATTTTGTGTATCGTCATAATTCGTCGAGATTCGTCCAGAAATGCAATAAATATTTTCAAAATTTTTTTCACGAATACAACTCATTTTGAGGGGTGAGAAAGTAATTACGTAAATTTTTAAATTAAACAAATATTTGAAAAGATACAGGCATTATTCCATATATATGGTGAGTTTTAACCTGTCAAATTTTAAAGAAATAAAACATATATAATAATGAACAAATATTTGAAAAGATACAGGCATTATTCCATATATGTGGTGAGTTTTAATCTGTCAAATTTTAAAGATGAATATAACATATCAAAATAATACTAGTTTATTGATCTTGTTCTTAAATTTGTAATGAATATTTATTCATTTACAAGCAGTTATTTGATAGTAATTTGCTCTCATTCAAATTTACTTAATGTTAGTTTTTTAGGATCCGTGCCCCTTTTAACCCTCAGACAATTTTCATACTACGCCAATAGTCATTACTGTTTTATGAATTGAAATATCCGAGATCTCCGGCAACTTTTGTATCTCTTGAAAATTTACAATGGCTTACCTTGTTTTAAAGTTATGGAGCAATATTTAATTTAGTGCGCTGATTACGTTCTCATAAGACAGCTCAGTAGATGGGCCGTATAAATAATGATAACAATCAAGAGCTGATATCTGGTGTGGGTCCAATTCCCTGGCCACCACGATCCCCAGACCTAAAACCATTGGATTATTGTCTTTGGGGTTATCTTAAAGATAAAGTCGATTTCATTCTAGTACAAACAAGAGAAGAGTTTATTTTAAGAATTGAGGATGCAACGAATAGTCTAAGAATCCAATTTCCTTATACCTACGATAAATTCGTTAATTATAGGATATAGGAAATGCAACGCATAGAACGCTATGCGTAGAAAGTCTCCACTTTGAACAATTATTATAAATTTGCAATTTCTTCTTGATTCGCAGTAGTTGTATTATAACTACAGTTAAAATAAATGTAATTTGACACGAAACTGTACCATTAATTAATAAAGATTTACAAAAAAATCCCATACCTGTTAGTTCATTTATTAGAAAATACCTAATTGGTTTTGTACAGTTTTAATTACTCTTTGGCGTTATGTCTGTAAATTTATCTATTTCCACTGAATTTAAAATTATGTTGACAATTATTCTGAGTAAAAATAAATAAGGCACTAAACTGAATTTTGCACCACAACAGTAGATCAAGGCAAACCATTGCAAATTACAACACGTATAAAAGTTGCGGAAGATCCTGGACATTTTAATTTATGAAATAGTTATGACCATGCGTGTACTACGAAAATTGTCTGGAAGTTAAACGGGGCGCGGACCCAACAAAACTAACACCCAGTAATATTGGATGAGACCAAATTACTATCAAATAATTGGTTGTAAATGAGTAAATGTGCATACCAAATTTATAAACAATATCTTCATTATTCTCACCGTTTACCTCTAAAGTGATTACAGTTTATGGAGCAGGGAGCAGGAGGTCACAACTGACTCACCCTGTATATGCCGAACCCTGTATATTTAATTAACACTGGCTGAACTTGAAGTAAACAGTAAATAATATCACCACCTGGAAAGTGCACACAAATGTAATACATAATCATACTAGTCACAGCACAGTGTGGGTCATATTTATTAAGTTATTAGACGAATTTACTTTAGTTACTTAAATCTTGCACATTTTTATTACAGAGATCCTGAGATGATAAGCATTACGTCCGCTCCGGAAGCTCCTCCACCAAGGATACGAATCTTGGACAGCCGTCAACGTGAGGTCGAAACCGTTCGTATTGGGGACAAACTCACATTTAGAATTGAAATCCCAGAAGACAGTAAGTAGATATTTAGGGGGTCCGGAAAAAGGAGGCCAATGCGGTAACCATGGATTTCTTGACCAAAAATAATAGGACTTTCACAATGCCATTTTTCATTGCGCTGCTTGTCCTTTATTATTGATATTTTTATATCTATTGCAAAATTTGAATAATTTGTTCAGTTTTAGTATTTGAAAATTATGAGATTATCGTAAGCCGCGTAAGCACCAATATCTAAAACGAAGCATTTGCTCGAAATTTGTTAAGAGACATCAAATAATCCAAAATGAATGGTCAACTTCAAAAATATAGTTTGGGAGTTATTGGCGCAGGTACTAAAAAACTGGGAGGTCAGTGGATACCGCAACTCCTCTATTTTGAATATTTGACAATTAATTTTTGTTTTTTTTTTTTTCTTCAAAAGATATGACTCTTTAAGTTGAGGCTCTGTACTAAACTTTAAATAAATATCTTACGAAATACTCGAGTTATTTAAAAAAAGTATTTTTAAACTTCAAACTTTTTTCTTCTAAAATGAAAAATGGCATTGTGAAAGCCCTATTATTTTTGCTCAAGGAATCCATGTTTACCGAATTGGCCTCCTTTTTCCGGCACCCTGTATATTTCTCAAATATGTCCGGATTCGTTAAAAGTTTTACAATATTTGCTCGCTTTCGTGTCAAGCGAAAATCCAATTAAAACGTTGCAGACTACTCCTAAATGAAACAATTGGCCTGCTGATGGCCCCAGTGGAGGATCCACAACGACCCACTCATAAAAACCCAACACCTTACTTAACACTCCTAAATTAAAATTCATCTGTTTTTTTGTAACGTATACGACGTTATTTCAATTAAGATCTGTCTTCGGGGATATGCAAAAAAGAATCTAAATGAAATAGGATTATATACGACGAGGGCTAGTATTTAAATTAAATCTCATCGAATTTATCACCATTAAAAAAAGCCTTATTTTAGTTGCTTTAAATATTCCCCTTGTCTTAAATCCCATCTAAACTGTTACCAGTGCAATCAACTTGTCCTAATATCTAAATAAGTAATCGGCTCCTTTTTGGGAAGGGGTAAACCCCTGTCAGCATCGTATGAGTTTTGCTTAGGGACAGAAATCTTGTTACGGTACCTCTTGGAACAATTCGTAGCCCTGAAATTTGGGACAGAGCATGTGAAAAATAATGAAAAGTTAACTTTAAATGAAGTTGTATTAATAAAATTGGTTTAGAAATAGTGAACCCGATAACCATAGATAAAAAAATAATCAAAAGGCTGTATTCCTCACCTGTTATACAGGGTGTTCCGGAAATAGTTGCAAATATTTGGCAGGTAGATTACTTGATCAAAATTAAGTGGGTTTTTTTAAATTAATTCTGCATGCGTAGACTATCTTTCTATACAGGTATTTTCATTCACTCTCTCTTCTGTTTAGGGAAATAAGTCATACCTTATGATTTTCCACGCAGAAATGTTCAATGATAAAAATTTTTAGAGAAAAGACAACTAGAGAGAGTGATTTATTTACAAACTTCTTTGTCTCTTGAAAAATGTTTGTGTTCGATTAAAAAACAATTAATATACAATACAATGCACAGGAATATGCTACAAAATATTTGTTTTCCATATTGTTCATAAATATTTTCAATTTTTTTTTATTATAAATTATAAATAATTGTCTCGTAATTATACTATGTAAAAAACAAGCGAATCTCTGATGGAAAAATATGGATATGAAATCTAAATTAAAAATAGTATAGTATTGTTTGCAAGTTCGAGTTAAAAGCAAAAGTGATAGAGCATGAGCCTGGTCTCGTAGTCTTTATTTCTTAATAGCTAAATAAGTAAACAACAAAACTAAGAATGAAACTTTTTTTATAAATAATTTTATATTCTATTACAAACACAAAAAAAGTTAACGTAGGTAGGTTGATCCCATATGAGTAATTGTTCATGATAAATCAAAAAGAAAAATTCTCATAAAATTCCTTTATTACTGTGACCGGTTTCGTGAACAAATTAATTACTTCACATCATCAGACACAGGAATTTTTATAAATAAAAAACCAGGGTCGTCAAATTAAAATTAAAAAAAGTTTTGCAAC
The DNA here is from genome assembly GCA_029963845.1 of Rhamnusium bicolor. NCBI lineage: Eukaryota > Metazoa > Arthropoda > Insecta > Coleoptera > Cerambycidae > Rhamnusium > Rhamnusium bicolor. Next base: position 117,020 of record JANEYF010003706.1, on the reverse strand, counting down.
ATAGTCAAATCTGTAAATGTAAGATATAAAATTTTGGTATCTAATTAACTTTTTGATAAAATTTCTAAAATTTTTTTTTTAACGTGCTTGTCCAGTGTATGTATGTGTTTAAAAGGACAAGCACGTTAAAAAAAAAAAATTTTAGAAATTTTATCAAAAAGTTAATTAGATACCAAAATTTTATATCTTACATTTACAGATTTGACTATGTTGCAAAACTTTTTTAATTTTAATTTGACGACCCTGGTTTTTTATTTATAAAAATTCCTGTGTCTGATGATGTTAAGTAATTAATTTGTTCACGAAACCGGTCACAGTAATAAAGGAATTTTATGAGAATTTTTCTTTTTTGATTTATCATGAACAAAAAAAGTTGTATGTAAATAATAAACCAGGTAAATAGCTGCCAAATATTAAAATAATGGTGACATACCAGGTTACTAAAACTTAGACGCAATAATACCCGTGCACAGTGTCAGCAGCTAAGGGTGCTGCACTATAGTTTAAAGTTAAGAACAAAAAACAATAGAGCGTCACGTGATTTAAAGCAAACTAGTATTTATAGTACAAATTATTTGACCAAAATTATGAAAGGACTAATGTAGTATCCATTGTGTTAATCGCTCAAGACTAACTGCAGAGGTTCGGGCCCCACGTTGGGCGCCAAATTATGTCACGCAAAAAAAACGTGAATATCTGATGGAGAAATATGGATATACAAATAAAACCATGAAGGGGCGAAAACGGTCATTAGCATGAGCCATTCCGACGGTTTATTCACACCCGAGGATTACCGAACCACCTGTCTACAATAACGTGCAAAGCCAGCTAGACTGCAGTATCGCACCAGCTGTGCTGGGATGTAAAGCTCTTTCATCTAGAATATTTATTTATTTACATATTCCTGGTGAAACGTTCCGAAAATTTTCTAATTTCAATATTTCATCCTAGATAGTATTACATATTAAAATAAGAAAATTATCATAACTTCTAAACAATGTAAATTTCTCTCATTTCTTTCGAAATAAAAACCTATTCTACAAACAAAATAAAATACATTCTCTAATATGGCAGGTCCAAAAAAAAGAACTTAAAAATAAAAAACTAAATCAAACTTTCTAAAATCTCCATTCACAAGCAAGGCAATATCCCAGTTTGCTAAAAAAGTAATTCCTGACGTTCGATAACATCATAAATCACTGATTTGCAATACCCCCATAAAGATAAATCGTTTGGTGTGAGATCTGGCGACCTGGCTGGCTACAGGATAGTTCCCCTTCTCTTTATTAGACGGTTTGGAAAAATATTGTTTAAGTGTTCTTGAACTAAACCGTAATATAACGTTACTTGAATTAACAGACTTACAAATGATAAGAAAAAAAATAAAATTAAATTTTAACAATATTTTTAAGTATTTCTCTTTGTGGACTTTTGTTAAATATTTGTTTATTTAGAATATTTATTTACTATTTCTATTAACTGGGCTACCATCAGCCCACCTGTGAACCACTAATGATCCACTCTGTATACGATGCACGAATTGGCAGTCTTTTCTGTTGTCGTGTTGAAAATATGCTACGTCTACAGCTAATTCCAAATGTACATAATAACTGTACCGTTTTGATATTGATTTTTTTTTAGCACCATACGGAATTTTTGCACGAAGCTGTGTTGCTATGGCCAAGGATGCAAAAAGCACCTTCCAGATCATTGATGACGAAGGTTGTCCACTAGATCCCACCATATTCCCTGCCTTTACCCCCGATGGAAATGCTTTGCAATCAGTTTACGAAGCCTTCAGATTTACCGAATCTTATGGTGTCATCTTCCAATGCAACGTCAAATACTGTCTTGGACCGTGTGAACCTGTAAGTAGTATAATACCACAAGACAAAAAAAATGTTTACTTTAAAATAAAACACTCCCCTCTCTACCATGCTTAGTTTCCGAATTATTTTATCCCAATTTTTTTATATGTATTATATTGGGGTTGTGGAGTATGGAACAAATTCAACAAAATTGGTAATAGAATATCTGTCTACGCATATGCTTAGGATATCCATTAAACATTCTTAGAATAGATAATCTTTTTCTGGATATCCATGGGATATGTATTTTGTATATAATTTAACAATGGAATATGGATATCCATGGAATATCCGTTATCTTAATAAAATATTCATAACATATGAATCACATACGCATCCAGTGAATATCATTCATGTCCATCACGAGCGTTCACAGGATATCCATCGGATATGTATAATGTATATGTATGTGGTATATGTATGTGCTGTCTGAGCGTCGACGCTTTCAATATGGCGAGTAAATAAATGTCATGAATGTAGCGATAGTCTTTTATGCAAAAAAACAATGAAAGAAAACAGAAAGTTAATTTCTTTCAACTCATAATCAAATGTTAACGTGTCAAGAGATTTTAGCAGTATTATAATTTTAGCAGTGTGTCTCGGAAATTTTTAATTAATTTATTGTGTCTAATACGAAAGTGTAGAAAGGATATAGTACAAAATATTTCATAATTGCCAATATAAACTGGCAATTATGGATAATTGCCAGTTTAAACTAGCAACTAAGGATAATTGCCAGTTTAAATTGGCAATTATCCATAATTGCCAATTTAAATTATCAATTAAGGATAATTGTCAATTTAAATTGACAATTATCCTTAATTGTCAGTTTAAACTGGCGATTAAGGATAACTAATTATCTGTTTTAACTGGCAATTAAGGATAATTCTCAGTTTTAACTGGCAATTATTTTTAATTGTCATATTTAATAATTGCCAATTTAAACTGGTAATTATCCATATTTACCAGTTTAAATTGGCAATTAAGGATAATTGTCAGTTTGAATTGGTAATTTCCCTTAATTTTTAGTTTAAACTAGCAATTATCCTTAATTATCATATTTTATAATTGTCAATTTAAACTGACAATTATGGATAATTGCCAGTTTAAACTGACCATTAAGGATAATTATCAATTTGAATTGACAATTATCCTTAATTGACAGTTTAAACTGGCAATTATCCTTAATTGTCAGTTTAATTTAACAATTATGAAATATTTTGTACTATGTCCTTTCTACTGACTGATTTCTTCAGTTTTCGATAAAGTATTTTATACATGACTGACAGATAAATTAATTTAAAAGATAATAATGGAAAAAGGTTGTTTTCATTAAAAAAATACCGATGACATCAAAATTTGTTTTTATAATATTTAAATGAAAAAATAGTTTCCAAAAAAACTGTTTACCAATTTTTTTAATTTACTCCATAGTTTACTACAGCACTGTATCAAAATAATTAAAAAAAATTCCAAAAAATCAGCAACAAACATTGATATATTTGTTGCCTTTTTTAGGCTGTTTGCGAATGGGGACGTGACTCTCTCGAATCATGGGGCAGAAGGAAGAGGAGCATCAACAACCAAACCGACGAGGAAAAGGAAGAAGATATGACACTAAGCCAAGAAATACTTGTATTAGACTTCGGAGATGATAAACAATCTGAATTTTTGAAGAGCGAACTGTCCAGCGCCGATTTTGGAAAAGGTAAGATATATTATTGCTGAACTATTGCTTGAAAGAAACAGTTTACTCTTGATTTGAGAACACTTAAAATTTTTAAAAAATTATTAAACTATAGGCAAGTCGTATCATAGCAAGAAAAAGTATGCAGAAAATTACACGAACTTTGAACAAATCAGTACAAGCAAGTAAATATACTAAATGTCCTCTAAAATCCAAGCTGTGCTACAGCCGCCATATTGAAAGATGACGGTTCAATTTTGGTTTTTTGCTAATCATTCCTTAACCATTGCAAATATTTAAAATTTTGTTTTCTATTTGCAATGGTTAGGGGAATTATAAGCCAAAAAAAAAAACAGAAATGGGTTGCCATTTTGTAAAATGGCGGTCGTAGCACGGCTTCGTTTAGGGAACTATTAGTATATTCAGTAAAAATGCAAATCTAACACCAACACAAAATTCCTTGCTTGCACTAATTTTTTTCAAGGTTAAAACCTATTCTTCCTGTACTATGAGAGAAAATAGTGAAAAATAATAGTTTTAAAAATGGCTGAAGTATTTGCTCGTAGGCCCTGCTACTTTTTCCATTATCCATCTGTATCCAATTTAATATGATTCATCAAATACGAACTTATTTTTATACTCTTTTTTCTTACAGACAAAACTGTGACAATCATTGAGCCATGTCCAACCAAAACCTCAGTGTTAGCCCTAGGAGTTACTTGTGCCTTATTAGTCTTACTTTACATTAGCACTTTGTTCTGTTACTACATGAAGAAATGGTTAAACCCAGGAAAACATATTGCCTGAAAACTACAAATTACCACAGACACTTTTTGGTGCTTTAATTTAATACGTTTAGACTTTCCCAGTATTTAAATAAGTACGGCAATATTAGAATTGTACTGATCGTTCTGTTAAGTTAGCGCGCCAATCACTTTTAAATGTTACATGAGGATTCTTCAGAAAGTTTCTAAGAAACCCGGATAATCATAAAAACAGTACCGGAACTTTTTAAGGAACCCTCCTCATATGTTAACTTAAGAAGAAATGTCAACAGAATGGGATCTTCCCAACAAGACTCAACATTTCGCAATAGATAATTTTAAGTAACTTAATTTTCGGGTCGGTGGCGGTCTTTGGTGGTGGGACAGCTTTAAAAAAAACTGTGACATATCAGGATTCACTAAAAATGCATTTTACCGTTACAAAAACCAATTTAATACTCGTTGATCTCTTCTACGCAAAATTCTCATTTTTTTTGGAGAATTTACCATTTGTAGCACTGATTTTTGCTCAGAAAACATTTTGTGACGGTAAGATTTCGATTTTCTCTTTTAGTGACGTTCTTTTAGATTATTTATTTTATTTATTATTTAATTGATAATTCGTGTATATATCTAAATTGTAAGACAATTTTTATTTATATAATTTTTTATACTGCCTTAAAATATACATTTTTAATAAAATAAACAATAATTCTATAAACGCAGTAATTTTATTTACCTATATTTCTTTCCCGATTATCACAATAATTAAATTAAAAATATGCGGACGATGCTAAGATGTAAAGATCCTCGTATCTCTTTTCTCGAAAAAGAGTTCTCTTGCTGCGCGTTAGGCTTCGCATCTTAAATAATATTTGCCTGTATCTTGGAATACCGAAAGCTGTGCCTGATTTCTTCTCAATACAAAAGAATTGTCACTATGACGTACAAAGCTACGGTGTTTCATACAATACCGTGTTTCTCAAGCTTCGATTTTTGTTTTAGAGGCTTGCGTAGCTGCAGTGAGGACGAGGTAATGTCCAGGAGTCTCGGAAAACCAATGAATAAAACTAGAAAATAAATTTTTTAAAAGTTTATAAAATCAGGCTTTTATTAAGAAAAAATTTTAGCTTACAATTCTTTAAAAGCAGCTAGATTGGTCAAACAGCGGACGACGAATCAACTGCCAGAGTCGCGCTAAGGGCACAGGGATGCCGGAACCCGGTTCGCAGAAGCCACCCATAAAACACACAACGTCCATGGATATATTTTGAACATCCAGTGGATATTCATATCAGAATATCCACTGGATGTACGAAAAATTAAATCCAGTGGGGACATCCATGGATATACTTGGACATTTGGTAGATGTCCATACCAGAACATCCATTGAATGTACGCAAAAAAAACATCCAGTGAACAGACTTGGACATCCACTGTATACTCACATGAAGATATTCACTGAATGTACTTGAAAAGTTATCCTATGGATGTACGCTACAAATATGTCTAGTGGATGTCCATGGACATACTTGGAGATCCGATGGATCTACATACCAAGACATCCACTCAAACAGTTATGGATGTTCATATGAAGACATCCATTGGATGTGTTGTGTTCTTACTTAGTGCCAATAAAAGATGCAAGTCGATCATATACTTTATTATCACTAAAGCTGCAAATCGTTCAGTGTATCATTGTCGTAGAGTACAGATGTACTTACTGTCGCCGGCATTCACCTTGACCGCGAAACTCTTTCTCCAGTCCAGTCTATTATTAGGTTTCGAGTTGTGTACACATTAAGTCACTGGGGCGTATTGCATATTGTTTTTGTGTTTTTATTTGTTGTACTGTATTATTGATGTTAATTTAATAATAAAGCATGGTAGACGTACGCAGGGGTAGAAAACGGTCATTTGCTGACAAAGTGAATAAATTCATAGGTGAATTCCCGGATTTATTCTATAATGGTGGTAAAATAATTTGTAAAGTGTGCGAGAAAGACTTGATGTGCTGGGATAAGCGTGATTGTGGACTTCAACTAAATAGTGTACACCAAAAATAAAAAAAATTGCGTACATTCGACAACACAATTTATGTTTGTTTTACTATTAATGCTGATTGCCTGTGATGTTCCGCTGCACATACTCGATAAACAACCATTTCGAGAGTTCTGGAATAAATACAATGCCCAGGTGAAGTTACCAAGTCGCACAACGTTATGTAACTATCTACCAACTGTACACGTAGACATGGTAAATAAGATGAAATGTGAATTAAATCAGCTGACATTAACAGTCTAGAATTAGTAGAGGAAATTTCTGCAGTTTGTGCACTTTTGGGCAGAAAAGAAAGTCCAAGTGATGTTCTTAAAATAATAACAATGCTAAATTTTGCTCCAAACCTTACTATTGCCTTAAGAATACTACTGACTATTCCAATATCAGTAGCAAGTGGAGAATGAAGTTTTTTTCAAATTAAAATTAATCAAAACCTTTTTACCCTCAACTACTACGCAAAATCGACTAAACGGCTTGGTCATTTTACCAATTGAACATGAAATTGCTGATCAAATAAACTTAAGAGGTAATAAAAAAAATTGCAGAATTAAAAGTAAGAAAAAATATTCTTCTGATTATAACTCAAATAAACAATGTTTTACTGTGGTTCTATGGATCTACCTTTTGTTTTCTATTTAGATTTTGGGTATAAGTGAGAAAAAATCTAAATCGTAATAGCGGTAAAATTGCACCCTGTATGTATAAAACTAAGCAAATATTTTTAAAATGTAAGAACTAGGTATCTATAGGTACTGCAACTCTATTTTATTTTAATTTATACTGTTTTGTACCAAATGTTAAGTTTTAATACTTGTTTCTTTTTAAATATACGTTTTTATTGCAAATTAAAACCATCTTTTATTAAGAAAAAATAACTTTAACACAGGCGGCAATTTGTTTTTTGTCCGGGCGCCGGGCGGCGTAAACGCTAGAGAAGTCCTTGGTGTTGCTATTCTCCTAGAGTACAATTTGGTGGTGGTGATAATATAGGGGGAGGCATTTCATTGGAAGCTCGTACGGCCCTTGTAACATTTCGGGAAAGTACCGTCAATGCTGACCCATACATCAGGGAGTGTTTAGAAGAGCATGCGTCATTTGTGGGAGAACATTTTCTCGCAGAATAATGCGCTACCGCACATAGCCCGGATCTCGCCAGTATCTTCACGATGTTAGGAGTCAGGTACTAGGGTGGCCACCCGAGTCCTGACCTAAGCCCGATAGAGCATATGTGGGACAACCTAGGCAGAAGGATTAGGCGGAACTACGGCGAATTCCATACAGTACTTCAGCTGGAACAGGCGCTGCTGAATGAATGGGAGCAGATACCCCAGGATGAGATTGCTGCTTTGATACAAAGCATGCCACAAAGAATGCTAGCTGTCATTCAAGCTCTAGGAGGAAATACTCGATATTGAGGCATGTTTTTCGCAGTTCTCTACTTTTTTTTTCAAATTTGCAAAAAATATATTTTTTTATGTTATTAAAGTGAAATGTTCGTTTATTTTGTAATGTAATATTTATTCTTGAAGATTCAATTAAAATTAATTTGATTCAAATTGAAATTTCCCCGAAAAAATCTAGTGTTTGGTTAATTTTTTGGTTGAATGTATTCGTTTTTTTTTCGTTGTTTTCAAATATCTAAACAGATTTTCAAAATTTTGTTATACAGTATTGTTTTTGGAATATACGGAATTAACATCTTTTTATGAAGCCGGACCTGTACTTCCACTTTGGTTAATACTTCAATCGATTTGATATATCAAATTTTTATACCGTAGTTTGTATGCTGTGGCTTAAGAAAAAAATTGGCAAAATCGATAACACTTAGTAATGAAGGTTGTTAGACCCATTAACCATGGGTTATATGGAACCACCTAGGTGTCCCACATCCACAGTTAACGTATTTCCCTATGAAACACGCTGTATACATTGCTCCTCTCTACTTCTTGGAATATATGCAAAAATATAGTGCATATTTCTTAAAATTGATATTGTAATGGTTAAAATATAAACACCCTGTAGATTAGTTAGTTTTATTAGGTGTCCTGCTTCAAGTGCATTGATTTAAGAACTTTGTTATGGTTTGTATATTTATGATTGCATAGACATTAATTGTTAAGAATAAGCATATATTATTTAAGGTTTTTGGTATTTTTAATTGTAAGAGAAGAGACTTAGCCTTTAACCCCCAAAAGGGTAATATTGTTAAGATTGGTTTATAATAAATAATATTAAAATAACTATCTATGTGTTATGATTCCATGCCACGGACTGAGTTAAAATAGAACTAATAAATAAGGTCTTTACAATATCATTTATTGCCAAGCAGAACATTGGATGCCTGATTAATAATATGTATTTATTATCACAATAACTATATCGAGTTTCGTATACGGGGTGAGAATTTTTTCAAAAATCTATGTTTTGACTATACCTCGTATATTTGATATTTAACTGTTCTGTCTCCACAGAAACGGATCACAAAAAATGTCACTATTTTCAAGCCTAGCAATGAAAGCAGTGACCCATTTATGTGGGCCACCTTGTACGGTTTTTTGTTTATGGGAGTTAATAAGTTGCCATAATTATATAAAAAACTTTATTCAAATAATACAACATAAAATACAAATTATGCAATTTCAAGCATACATAACCTCTGTTGTGTTAAAAGAGCAACATCCACCATCGCTTCTGGAATGAGCAACTCAGCTACACTATATTTGAGGGACTCCTCATAGGCATAAAGTATACTTGTGTCATACAACATCATTTTACTCTGTGTTAGAGCTAAAATACAGTTTCTGATTCTGCTAATGGTTTCCCTATCTTGTTTTGGAACAACCTATTAAAAAAGCATTATATATTAAACATATATATATGGACATAATTACATAATAATACTTATTGTTCAAAATATACAGTGCGGTCCATATGTATGGAATAAATTCATTTTAGGCGTAATTATGAATTTTTAGTAAAAAACCTGAAACAGGTCGATTTTTAATTTGAAATTGCCACTTTTTAGCATGAAAATAATAATAATAAGCATTCACCACCTCTATATTATAATTACCCCCCGAACCCGAAAATTTTAAATTAGGAAGGGGATCGTTCGAAAGGGAATTTCATTATCTATCCAGCAGTAGTTTTCTTAAATTTGGGGTATTGGGCGACAGGGCCTATCGAATGGCCAGCTCGTTCTCCCGATTTGATTCCTCTCGAATACTTTTATGGAGCTATTTAAAATCAAAAGTGTATGTTAATCGACCAGACAATATTGTGGATTTAAAAAATAGAATAACCGAAGAAATTCACAAAATAAGCCCTCTGAGGTCATACAAAATGTTATCCGAGAATTCAAAGATCGCCTTGCTTATTGTCAAGCGGCGACTGGCAGTCATTTTGAACATTTAATTAAATTATAAAATAAATTGGAAATATATTAAAATAAATTGTAAATGCATTCTTAATATTATGAGATTCTGCGCTTCATTTTATGTAAAGGTTTGAGGTGGGTATAATTTTGTATTAAAAACTTTAAAAACAACAACAGTAGTTACAATTCAAAGGGGGGGGGTATTATTTTCATGCTAAAAAAATAGAAATTTCAAATTAAAAATCGACCCATTTCGGGATTTTTCTTAAAAGTTCATAGTTATGCTTAAAATGAATTTATTCCATGCATATAGACAGTACTGTATATAATATGTATGGGTGATTAATATAACGTTCTCATCTTAATTTTTCGGTTTGTCTTTGGAAATAAATTAAAAATGTTTAACGTAATTTATAATTCATAGTATTCTTTCCAGGGATTTCGAAAATTTCAACAAAAAAAACAATTGAATGTCAAATAACCACTTGGATGTAATGATTTTTTTTTTTAAGAAATTATGCCATTTACACGTGTATATTAAAAAAGTCACTACAGTCACAATTATCGATTTTAAGAAAAAATATGTTAGTACCAGTTATGAGACATCTGTGTGATGACACTCAGCCATTTTCACTTCCTAAAAGTATACAGGGTGGCCAAAAATAATTTTTAAATTTACAACTATTTAAACTGAAATTTTTCCCTACCCTGTATATTTACCTTCATATTTAGTAAAATACTGATAATAATTGAAATAATTTAACACCGAATGTTTTTTGAACTGTCACTTAAATAGTATGTGTTGTAACTCTTCACACTGAATAAAAGTTAAAAACGTCTTACTCAGTAGAAGAAAAAAAGATATATTAGAATGTTATTTATTAAGTGATAAAAACACTTGTGCTGCTCATAGAATGTATACCGCTCAATATCCTGACAGGCAAATACCTCATAGCACTTATTTTGAAAAATTAAATAGACGATATAGGAAAAGGGGATCAGTGCACAATAAAGAAAATATAAATAAACATACAACTGTGTTAACAGAAGAAAATGAGTTAAATATTACACTTTTTGATGAAAATCCCTCCCATGCGATTCGTGATGCTGCTCGAGATTTAAATATATCTTACAAGTCCATTCAAAAATCTTTAAAAAAAAGCATAAATATACACCATACAAAATACAGCCAGTACAAATGTTACATGAAGATGATAAAAACAAACGTGTAGAATACTGCAACAAAATTTTAAATGGATGTTTTGAACAATCATCATATTTTTAAATATATATTATGGAGTGATGAGGTAAATTTTAACACAGCAGGCATAATTCATAGAAAATATCTGATGTAGCTAGCACATAACTTTTTTATACCAGTATATATTATCCTGATCTAAAAAAATCATTCTATTTAGTACTTCACTTACCTCAATTAAATTCTAATAGCATACCTTGAAATATTTCAATAAAATTTTTAAATAATTTCTTCTTATTAACAGTGACATTTTTTGTAAATTAGACATTTCAAATGTCAAACTGACAAATTTATCCTAACCCCATTTAATGAGGTCAAATGTGTACAACATTTCAGTTTATGTCAGCTTTATTTAAGTACTTGAAAAACGCATTTTATTGACTTGATATGACAGACATGATTGATAATTTTTCATCAACAATATATTTTTTGTAGTCAAATACAAAATCGTTTGGGTCCCGTGGGCCTCCTTTCAGCTGGCCAATTTTCCTCATCACCGAATTTATCATTGTCTTTGGCTTTTGGAATATGTATACCAAATTTGAAATCTTTATCTCAAAAACTGTCTCTACTATTGCGATACTACAGGCATACGGACAGATTTTTCCATAAAGTTGTGTTTTTTTCATTATAATTCGTCGAGATCTGTCCAGAAATGCAATAAAAATTTGTTTCCCAAAATTGTACCTTTTTCTTCTTTTATTCATTGTCTTTTCTAGTGGTACCACATTCACCAAATTTAATGTGTCACCTAAAATGTTATTGAAAATCTTAATTGCCGAATTGGGGAATTCTCCCATTAATATTTTTTGAGTTATCGCGGATACACATATAAATACACACAACCACACACACACATACACACACGAACCGACAGACATCATTTGAAAAATAGTCAAAATGGATTTAGGAGAGTTCACAACGTATGTATCAATCAAAATCTCGAGGTCGAAAAAAAATCACGATTATTATACTTTCTTATATTCGGTACAGGAAAATAAAAATTCACATTGCTGGTCAGTAGAAAATCCACATAAAATATAGGAGTGTGGTGTGGTATAATAAACAATAAAGTTGTAGGTAGTTTCCTCAATGGATCTTTGACTGGAATCAGATATTTTAATTTACTTCAAAATGAAATAGAGGATTGACAGAATAGTGCCTATAGGTCTCTTAAGGGGCCTAGTCGGGAAAAAGCTTCGGATAGCTGTGTCACTCTCTAGAAAGTTTTTATACATGCGCCGCTGAATAATTTTGCTCTTGACTATACCTTCTCTGGACGTTTTATTCACCGACTTCATTGAGGTGCGATTCCCGATAGAGGTAACACTTCCTTGCTCCATTTGTAGTGACAAAGATACTTATTTAGAAAATTCATTTTAACCAGATAGTACGGAATAAAAGTTTGAAACTCGCTGAGCATAATTATGAAGATTCATTCTAGAAGACATGTATGAATTTTACCTCGAATTTTACCGTTTGATGTCATAATTCAGAAGCTAATCACGTTCAAATTTCACTTATATTTACAATATAAATTTTCCCTACATAAAGTGAAAATTAATTAAAATAGATATACATGTACCCTCTAGTACACTTTCAACTACTGATCCTCCAAATTTGGTGTAATTTGACAATACCGTATGGAAGAAATAAATTTTGGAAAATTACCTTACAAACACTGGTTCGATTAGCCCTCTTAAATGATATTATTTGGTACCTGTGCATAATAATATATCTGTTGGGAATTTTTTAATTAACAAATACTCAGAGTGAATAGGAAAGCATATTGTAACCACCAAGAAGCTCAGACTTAAATCCACCGAATATTTTTCTATGCGGATACTTGAAAACTGAAGTCTATAAAAATAGAAGTAACAGTGTAGAGGAATTGAAAGTTAAAATAAAATTTCGGCAGAAACAGAAAATATAAATAATTCCAACATGTTACAAAATGTATTATAAACGATATACTCCTTGTGTCAAAAATAATGGAGGACATTTTGAACAGTTTCTTTTAATAATAATGTTATTTGTTTGTTAATATTTGATGTTACTTGACAAACCAAACAATTGGGGTGAGAACGTTATAGGAATCACCCTGTACCTATATAAAATAACTTGCCTCTTCTAAGTTTTGTACGAATGCACCAACGCCATCCTCGTTATTGTTTATCGTTGGACAAATCCAAATGAAGCCGTTATTTCCCAAAATAACGCTAGCTCCTACTGGTAAATTATGAAAATGTGTTTTACTTCTTTTAATTAGTGAAGGAAATACCTTAACCAACACTCCTTGGGACAGCTGTACAATTTTTAATAATGTAAAAAACCTTATATTCTAATTTTACATTCTAATAAAATATAGAATGGCTCTGAAAGATTACGGCAAAGAAATGAGCATACCTAGCTTGAACAAGAAATTTCTACTTTTAATCTAGAATGTTCACTTTAAAACTCGACATTTTTACTTTAAAACCAGAAATTTCACATCAAAAATAAAATTTTCCAGTTCAAAACAAAAATATATATATATCTATTCATAAAACTACAAATTTTTATCATTTTAAGTGCCTCACTCGATTTCATTGCTTCATTTTTCACCTAGGACAAGAATTCGAAACCAGTACTTAATTGACGTAAAATAAAAAAGTTATGGCCGAAAAACTGAAAAATACAAAAATTAGCAAATTCTCAAGGCTATCGTGGTTGCAACGCAAACCAAAATGGCCTCAAACTCCCAACAATTAGTTTTTTTGGAAATAACTTTTAGAACACGCAAAATACAAAAAAAATCGTAGAAGTGAAAATTAAAAAGCACAAAATTCTACACAAAAAATTTCCTTAAATAAATATCTTACATGCAACCGTTTCCTCATAAAAGAAGGATCAAAGTTATGGAGTCGCGAGCCAATGCGCGAACGCCAAAATTGGCGTTTCGGTATAGTCAGCGAAACCTATATTGTGACGGGGCGTGCGTATAACACATGATATCTTCAGTCTTTTACACCGCTTTCATTAAAGCGAGAACGATGATTATTATTTTTGCTGGCACGCGACCGGGGCGGAGTTTCAGTTACATTCAGAGCCGCATTTAATTTTGTTACCGAATCATTCTAGCAGTGCTGATATATATAAGTATAATATTATAAGATAAATAATAATTATTTAATATCTGTTTATTTGCTGGCGTGTTTTTGAAAATATTTTAAGAAGGTACTTGATGTAAAATTGTTTCGCACGTGGGAGGCCTCTACGTCTGCATCTTATTGTTTGTGAAAATGAAAGTGATAGTGATTACAGTGATAAAGAAAACCATAGTTCATTAGTGTTTTCAGTAAGAAAAAATTGGATACATTTGAACGAGCAAGCGAAATAAATTTGCCTCAATGTTTACAATAATTTTTGAAGCGACGAGTTAATGACCCTAATTTGTATGATTTGGATTTACTAGGTGCAACAGCATTTCTGACTAACGTTCTCCGTCCCACAATATACAAACTGGTAAAAGAAGGTTCCCTCCCAAGAAAACAAAGATCCGACGCCGGTCAATCGAAAACTGGACCAGAACTTTAGTTTACGACGCGTATGAGAAAAATTAAATCCCAACTATTGACATGGTAGACAGAAAATTAAAAGAAATAGATTATCATCTAAAATATACCAAAAGAACTTTAGGAACTTGGCTGAGAAAAAATTGGATTGAAATATCAAACTATTAATGGACGCATGGCGATTATGGAAAGTAGACAAATAGTGGATTGGCGAAATTCATAACTAGAAGAGCTAAAAGAACTCGGAAGGGAAAATAGACCAATTTATTATCTAGATGAAACTTGGTATGACACTCATGACACCGTAAAAAAAAGGATGGACTGATGAATCTAGGAAATGTCAATCAATCTCATTGCCCCCTAATAAAGGGACTCGGTTGATTATATTACACTGTGGATCTGTTGATGGATGGGTTGATAATGCACTGAAACTGTACGGAAAAAATTAAAACCGAATAACATCATTGTTCTTGACAATGCGAAGTACCATTCGAGACAACTGTATAAAATTCCTAACAACGAAAAAGTAAACGAGAGAACAATACAGTTAAATCCGGCTCTGCGTTCCGTACGATCTTACCACGGACGTCCCGTCACAATATAGGTTTCGCAACTATACAAAAACTTTAATAACTTTTGCAGAAATGATCAAATCGTAATAAAAGAAAAGCCGTTTTTAAAAAGCACGAAAGCTTTCATCGTCATATAAATTTTTCACCATAGAATTTGTTTTCTGCATTGAAAAACAGATTCAATTTTTGTTTATTATTTTTAGAGCCTACTCCATTAAATTATCTATATCTTGGAATATACTCGTTAATATAACAAGGGCATTTGGTTTTGAGATTTTAATATGTCACTTTTCGATATCATGGTAGTTGAAAATGTGTAAATGTTCTTGACGGAAAAATGAGTTGACATTTTTTGTAATTTTCATGATTTCTACAGTTTATAAAATTTTTATTTCTAAATGCTCTCAAATGATGAAAAATTAACACTGACACATGAAAAGCAAAATGCAAATTAAAGCTAAGAGCATCTACTTTTTATTAGCGATATCCACTTTTTCATTATAATTTGCAATTAACAGAAATTTGCAATATCACAATTAAAAATCAGAAAGTTTTTACAAATGCATTTCAAATATACAATATTCATACTTTTTTTCAATTGTGTCCTATGGTGATCGAAAGATATATATTTGTTCTTTGGATTGTAGGTATAGTGAAAATTTGTGATGCGGTCGGTAGATATAAAATGAACAGGTATGATGGTATGAAACTTCGATAGAAATTTATAAAGAATTCGAACTCGGAGCAACTGCTCGAGGATGCGTGTGCAACGTCACCTGTGTGTGATTTTCTTATTGGTGTGTATATGTGTGTGCACGCGACGTCACGTTGTATGCTTTCTACAAATGTAAAAAAGGTTGCGAGAAGGTTTGCAGTCGCAGACCTGTTTGTGTCTTCTATCAGATTGATGGATACACTAATTTTTAAATTATTTTAGATAAAGTACACGAAGATGAAAATGTAGGAATATAATATATGTATGTATGAACTTTATCCACAATAAATTAACGTTGCACTTGTATTTATATAAAACTTTTTTCACACATTCAAATAATTTTGAAACCTTTTTACTCTATTTATTGTAAAGAATATGATTTAAATAAGTATTTATGATTTTTTTATTTAATCTTCTAATAAATACGCATTGATAACAGTAAATTGCATGTTTTCAGCAAAATTAAAATATGCGAACATGATAAATAACTCAAAAACTGGTCACACATTACGCAAAATAACCTTCGGATTTGAATTCAATGACTCAAAATAATAAATGTAACCAAGATATTTTCAACAATCTCAAAAGACTACTCTGACCCCAACTGATGCCCACGAACTATCCTTGACACTCATTTTTTACGCAAAAATGGTTGCATGTATGAAATTTTCTGTAAGGACCATTTGTGTAGAATTTTGTACTCTTTAATTTTTACTATGATTTTTTTTTGTATTTTGCGTGTTTTAAAAGTTATTTCCAAAATAACAATTTTTGGGAGTTTGATGTCATTTTGTTTTATGTGCAACCACGACAGCTTTGAAAACTTTTTTTTTTAATTTTCTACTAGCAAAGACCTACAAGCATATTTCACATAAGGATTATTTCATCCCAGCTTTTGCCGTTATGTTTTCTCTGAGGACTCGGCTATAAAAAAAATCATTTTTTATAAATTCTATTTTGATTTTCATTAATTCTTTTCTTTTGTAAAATTTTTGCACACCATGAAATTTTGGTTTCTATGTAATTAATAAAAGGAAATTTAGAGATGCCTTTGTTTTATGTACTTTGCTTGATTTGAAAGCAAAAACTGATAATTTTAAAAACAGAAATGTTATGGTTGTAAAGCAGACGTTATCAGTTAAAGAGAAAATCCTTATATGTTTTAGTTTTTGCACATTTCGCTAAAAAAATTCAAACTGAATTTGTCAAATATTATAACAGGATTGTCACATAAATTTGTGGCATTTTGATGCCAAAGATACTATGAGTAAACGGAGAAAAGGAGATAACGTTTAGGTGGTGGAGGTAAGAAAATCAATAGACGAAAGTTGCTATTACGAGAGGCCATTTTGTTGTACGTTGTGGTCATTGAAGGCAGAAGCCACTTTTATATTTTCAGTGTTATTTTCTGTTTGTTCATTATTTTAGAGAATATATTCTGCAGTGAACATTAGAAACATGTTTAGAACATTTTTGGAAGGATATATTTTTTAAACCTACGTATGCATTTAAATGCAACACAAAATAGTTAGTTCTGTATCTTGTGGAATTTCCCATAAGGCAAAGAAACAAGGCATTTTCTTTCATTGGTAAATACTTCTTGTTTAGATTAACCATTTAACGATATTTTGTTTTAGTTTTTTGTATATTTTAATGATATCCAAGGCTAAATTTAGTATAACGTCACATATACTTCAATCAGTGACATACCTATTTATTATAATAAATATTCTACTATAAAATACTTTATTTGTATGTTTCTTTACTATATATACTTAAACTTTAGTAATATAATAATAAAAAAATTAATACTGTGTTTTATTTAATCAAAATATAATAATACAAAAATATTCTGCTTTATTTACCCAAATTGAATATTATGAATAAAATAGCAGCCATTTATTAATTCAATTTATCATATACAATGATATTGGCCAGATCAGATAAAGATCCACACATACAAAAAATTTTAAAATCAACATAAAATTCATTGATAAAAATTTAAATATTCAATTATAGACTAAAAAGTTCCTTACTGCTGAAATAAATGTTTTTTAAATTAATAATGTTTCTTAAATCTACATTTAGTTTATTATATAAAACAGAGCCCATATAATAAGGATTTGATTTGTAAATTTAAACCTGTGCTGGATATTGCAAATTAGAGCCATGTCGGGTGGCATAATCATGATGAATGTTTTGAAGAATAAATTTATTTGGATTTTTCTTTACCGGTGTTAAAATCTCTAAAATGTATAAACACAGACGGGTCAGTATGCTCGGATTTATAAATGTTTCATTTGTTGAATTGATTTATTTTCAAACCATATGAGGACTGGCAATATACTTTGCACTCACAGGATAAAACTGCATGAAAAAAGTTTTCTCTCTATTTATGGTTAAATTATTATTTATGAAGTAGTTCGAAACTGAAATTTGAGCTTAGATTATTTATCACATTATCTAAATTTTTTCCACTTGCTGCAATTGTAATATCATCTGCAATGCAAATGCACAGTGATATTCTGTTATATGTTGGTCTACATCATTAATATATAATACAAATAGTAGAGGTCCGAGGACACTGCCTTGTGGTACACCTATATTAACGTCAAATTCAGTAGATTTTGCTCCAAAAAAATCAACAAATTGCTTTCTATTTGAGGTAGGATTTGAGAGCATTGCCCGCGAAGACCATAACGTTCCAATTTACTTAAGAGAATGTCACGATCCATACAGTTAAATGCCTTTGAACGATCCACAAATAATGCAATGACCTTGCGCCCCATGTCTAGGTTACGATATACATAGTTTAAAAAACTTAATAAAGCTGTAGATGTTGAATGGTCTTTTCTAAAATCATGCTGATTAGGGGAAAACATTTTCATTGTTTCCAAAATGTTTACTATTTTATAGATGTTACGCCTCTATACAGGAAGTCGGCCATTACAAGAGGCTACTTTTGTCTACAGTTCCACTTCCATTACATTCTCTCCTTATCTCTTTTTACTCAAAGCAAAAATGTCATAAAAAATTCTATAGTTCGTGTATTGCAGATATTTTTAATTGCCCTTAAGTTTTGAATAAATGTCAATATGCAGGACAGCTTTTTTTTGAGCAATTAAGACCACAAGTTGGGTATTCTATTGACAGAATCTGTACAACACAATGCCAACTAAATCTGAATCAAACCTAGTATATACCTACAACTTTTAATTATATTGTTTAAATAATTCACCTTTCCATAACGTAAACTTCTTGTATGAAGCGAAAGTGACCCATC
This sequence comes from Rhamnusium bicolor, assembly GCA_029963845.1. Classification (NCBI taxonomy): domain Eukaryota; kingdom Metazoa; phylum Arthropoda; class Insecta; order Coleoptera; family Cerambycidae; genus Rhamnusium; species Rhamnusium bicolor. The sequence continues at coordinate 97,882 of JANEYF010003706.1, read as the reverse complement.
AGAGTATACACTTTGAACTTCCGCACTTATGAGATCACCTTCTTGCAAGTACTGCCTCATCATATGCTCATCCTCTACAGATCTACGCCTCTAAAAGCAAGTTAAGAATTTTAAAAAATTTGTATCTACACAAATGAATTAATAATTACCAATTCTCCCCCAGGTAAATTAACAGATGAAAGTAACAACAGTGAGTCTAATCTTGAGTTGGTGTCAACCTTCCACCTTTTTTGTTGTACTTCTGTTATTCGTCCAACAACTACATCTCCAACTTCCCCATTATATCTGCTTTTAAGCGGTCTTACAGAGATGAGATTGTTAACTTGTTCCCTAACACCAGCTACAGAGGATTTCAAAGCACCGTTTTCCTCATAGGTACCGTGACCCCTAACAAAACGTGTTTTTAATAATAATTTACAAAAATTAAAATGAAACCTAACCTCATAAACTCATTTTGACTTGTTATTACCTCTCCAGGAGTAAATATCTTAGGATATCGTTGATTTACAGCTACCGATGTATTGACACGGTGGGAAGCCAAGCGAATATATATTTTTTGAGGCATTTTTTTTTAAAGAAAAATTAAAATAGTTAAGCAAAATCGTAAGACATAAAACACTGCTTGTTTTGTTTATCACACATGTGTTCGCCAGGGTTGCCACGAGTAAGAAAAATAATGTACTGACCACATATTACAATTTGTAATGTTTTGTAATGTAAAGCGGCAAATTTTAAAACGCTAAAATATTTTTCAATGAAACAAATAGTAATTTGGAAACAACGTTTTCTCTCATGAAATAATCAAGTTTGTGTACCTTAAAATATTCATTTATCCATTTACTAACATAATAAAGAACTCGAACTATAGTCTGTTCACTTAAACTTTGCAGTGGTGGGTTGGACTTAGTGAGCCCGATTTACAATGGGAAAAGTAGCGAGTGTATTGTAAATTACTTATTTCCAGGCGTAAAAAATATAGGTATCATTGTGGGTTACTTATTTATTACTAGGCGTAAAAAAGCAAAGCTTATGTGAACAGACTTTAGTTAGAACCAGCTTATATTTATGTGCCAGGAAACCTAACTTTTCTGGGTATTACTTTTAAATTAGTTTTCTATAGTACTTATTTCTGTAGGCTGTTGGCAGTTTTAATTTGGTTGAAACAGCTAACACCGAATTTTTTAATTTACTAGTAGCAACCAATTCGGCAAAAATATGATCAATTATTTTTTTTTTTTTTTTCGGTTTCCCGATGCCGGTCAGTCCTCCCGTGGCCTCCGACGCCTCACGGGAGTCGCGCCGGCGCATCAACTACAGCCACTCCCCGCATCCCGCAGGGTTAGTGACTGTAGATACCAGAATCGTGTGCCCTAAGCAGACGGAGTGAACCCAGAATGACCGCCTTCTGCATTTGACCTGCCAGCCACTCGGCTGGTTTTTGGCAGGCCGGTATGATCTTCAGTTCCGAGAGCAGCGTAGTATTTTTATTATTATTATTATTATTATTATTATTATTTGGTCTAAAAATAATACAATCAATCTCAATGCGAACAAATTGTAATGAAATGCGGTGATCTGAAACTTGTAATAATGACGTATGACAGCATGCAAATTGTAATGAAAACATTACAATTGAAATGACTGTGGCAACCCTGTTGTTCGACTCGTCGTCAAAGAGCAAATGTCAAAATTCAAATTATTCAGGTAACCAACCACAGAATTAAAAAAATTCTTCCTTCGATCATGTTTATGATCGAAGTGTATAACAAACGTCTTTAGATTACGTAAGTATAGATAAACCATTTACCAGTAGGCATACCGTTACAGTAAAACTTGGATTTTTTTAAATTACTTAATTTTGTGTTTCATGTGTAATCAATAGCTATATGCTATGTGAGTTGGCATCTTATATTTTTTAAAATAAAAAAATATTATTGTTTCACAATAATGTATAATTGCCCTCATTTACAACCAATGAAATACTCGTTTCTATGTTTCAGCCAATGTTGTCATAAGTCCAATTTTTACGTTAACTGTTAATCCTGGAATTGATTGGAACCTTTGACGCGAAGATAACACTGACGCAGTTTTTCATGAAACAGCAAAACGCTATATACTGCACTCAACGTGCGTTTCGCCAACCAAGTTGGCATCATCTGGAGATGATTAAAACTCAGTTTTAATCATCTCCAGATCGTCGAGTGCAGTATATAGTGTTTTGCTGTTTCATGGAAAACTACGTCAGTGTAGTTGTTAACTCTTTAAGTGATTTCGAACTATTTTGCAAATGTCTACAATCATTTATTGTATCAAACTTTTTCAAGACTACGTTAATTTACAGTACTATGTATTTTATAACTTAAAAACTATTGAAAACTGAATTCTACTCTCGCCGAGAAAGTACTAATAACTTTTTGACGTGTATTATTGTTATTGGACCTGAGAAATGTAGTTAAAAATCTCCCGCATTACAAAATCAATTTATATAAACTCCTAGCAAATTTATTCTTTTAAATTTTTACAACTAACGTGTGACGGCAGACGTAGATACTCTAGGCTATAAATAGACGGATAAGTAATAACTGGCAACACGACGTCATCTTTGGTTTACTTTTATTGATCATGTTAGATATGTGATCGTGTTTCAGAACGAAACTAGACGCATAACGTCAATAAGGACTAAAATTCAAATTTCCTTTTGCTTACCGCTCTCGAAGAAGTTTGAAAAAAAAATTAGTGAATTGAAATATTTAAATACTGTGCAATAAACAAATAAAAGAAATGTGGAGATGCTACTTCTAGGGTTTCTATTGACCGCCAACTTTTTTTGAGGATTTTAAAGTTTATTTTTTTGCATTACGCGAAGTTGCATTAAATATGTGCAAATATATCCTTTATTGTGTTCTGCAATAAGGATCGTTTTCTTTAAAAGCAACATCTAAGGGGCAAAAAATGTCATATTCTTGTTCACCTAACCCAAAAAGAGGGTAGTCAAAAAATTTCAGAAATATTCATTATCCTATGTAAATTGTAAGAATGTACCAAAGTATTGAGCAGTCTAGCCCGTAGCCTTGAGAATTCATGTCATAAAGGGTAATAAACACGTTATTCAAAATTGGATCAGTTAAAATATTAAGTTGACCAGATGAACTGTAGATGGCGCGTGAACAGTTCATATGAAATTATATAGTGTGTAAGACAAAATATAGATAGTGCCTTTGTCTTTATAGACAAAACAACGACTTCATAACATGCAGAACAATGTATTTACAGGAAAACTGCGCCATCTATAATTGATCTAACCACAGAATCAATAGGACAACCAACTTGGAATTAAAACCTGGTTTATTTTCGACAAAACCTTTATTCACTTTTTATAATATAAAATATTCTTTGCCTGTGGGCTAGTACTTTTTCTTATTATTAATGCAAATAATCCTTAATTAATCATTACATTCGAAATTTAAAATATGGAACCACATTGTTTTTGTGCTCGAAGGGGTTTCTAGTTCCTTTTTCCAATAATGTTGGCACCGCTTCTATTGATTATGCAAAATACTGTCAAATTATTGACAATTATCAAATACAAATCATAATTAATTGTAATCCAATGGTGTGTTGTCACGTCGATTACAATAATTTTAGTATTGAATAAACTTACCGATAAATAAATAATGTAATGGTTTATATATTATAGTCAACATGATTCTCCATAAAGTTTTATTACTTTTCTATTTTGCCTGTCAAAAAAGTATCCAGAGTGATATTAAAGGCTTTGATGACACGATATTGTTTAACATAGACTGGCCTGGAGAGCTGCCGCTAGAAGAAACAGATTTAGGAAGTGAATCCATGATAGTGACATCTTTACATCAAGAAAAATACAAGTGCATTTTACCTAGCATTTCCGAAAAGGAATCTAACCAAGAATTAAAATATGAGGGTCCCACAGCTATAGAACTTATATCGCCCTTATTTACACAAACTACCTGCTCCTTTAGATTAGAATCTTACTGGACATACGAGGTATGCCATGGAAGATACATCCGTCAATATCATGAGGATCGAGAAGGTAAAAAAATTAAAGTGCAGGAATATTTCTTGGGGAAGTGGCACGAGAAGCAGTTTGAAAAGCTGCTAGCGAATGCTGCTGAGGATGAAGCAGATAGAAGTGCTCAAATCCCAGTGAAGAAAATCGACAATGCAAATTTGCCTTATTATGAAATTACGATGGAAAATGGTACTTTATGTGATCTAAACAATAATAAGCCTCGTATGACAAAGGTACTGTATGTGTGCTATGTTCATGGTAAACATGAAGTTTATTCTTTGAAGGAAACTTCTACCTGTGTTTATGAAATAATTATTTTATCACCTCTGCTCTGTTCCCATCCTAAATACAAGGCGAAAGAAACGGGGAGCATAAGATAAGTTGTGTACCACTTGATGGTAGTCCCAAAAAACCTTATAGTCTGGTTAAGTTGAAGTCTGATAGTGCTAAGTTACGACGAAGCTCTGACTTGGATCGTTTCCGGGTTGAATTAATACAGTTAGAAAAAGAGGAGCCTATTACCAGGGCACCAGAAACAAAACTACTAGACACGTCGCCTGTAGAAAGTTTCTTATTAGGTAAAAAATGTCATTAATACCTCATTAATAGTTAATTTGTAATTTGTTTTTTTTTATAGGTAAACATTGCTTAAATGGTGGCACTGGATGGTGGAAGTTTGAGTTTTGTTATGGTAAATCAGTAGAGCAATACCACTTCGAGAAAGATGGCAGAAAAGTATCAATCAGTTTAGGCCTTTTCGATAAGCAAACTCATTTAAATTGGATCAAGGAGCATCCCCACAAACGTCCTAAGCCTCTAAGTCAAAGAAAACAGCTTTCACATTTTTATGCCGGAGGAACAGTTTGCGATAAAACAGGCAAACCAAGGCAGACCGAAGTAAAGCTGAAGTGTTTGGAGAATCCACCCAGCCCCAATGCTGTATCGCTATATTTGTTAGAACCACGATATTGCGAGTATATTTTGGGGGTAGAATCACCTCTGATATGTGATATTTTATCAAGGGCAGATGAAAATGGACTTGTCGAAGTAATTGATAATGAAATAACTGATTCTGATGATGACATTCCGACTATAAATATCAAGCTGTAATCCAAACACTGTTTTATTTCATTGTGATAATTTATTGAACATAAATTTGTATTATTATTAAATAATGTCCTATCATTTATAAATTGTAATTTTCAGATATTTTTAAATTCTGAAAAAAAAAGTAATTTTTTACATTACGAAATGTCCAATTAAAAAAAATGTTATCATACCCATCTCTGCCTGCTGAAGTTTCAATAAAACATCTGAGATTGGCTATAGTTTTCAAGTTTCCTCTTCACAATTTTTATTTATTTACTGATTTTGTAGTTTATTGGTATCAATATGGATTCTTTGAAAATCCTTAAATACCAACACATTCACTTTGATAATGTTTATTTATGGCATTCGTTAAAAATAAAAATTTTTCAAACAATATTTTAAATTTAGAAACTACCTAGGAATTTTTTTACCGTCATATTGATAGGGTTGGACTGCAAGTTTCAAGGCATACAACCTAAATTGTATTATTCTTATCTTCGACCATTTATGACTAGACCAATCTTGACATTTACTTCATCAAGACAATAATTAAAGTCAAGAACAGCATGTCGAGGAAAGGAGGGTTCTCATGGAAACATTGACGTGCACTTTAAGAGGGGTAAAATTTCAATAAAAAAAATAATAAATCTGCAAAAATATTTATTTTCAGTATTAATTACAAAATCATAATTAAGTTTTAAGTTATGAGAAACAAATTTCAATATTTCGATTAGTGTGCAAATTTTTTAATCCTTCCTTATAAACTACATCTAAGCATAAAATAATTTTTTTCTAGAATGAATAAATTAGTTACACATTTTTATCGCAGAAACTATTACAACAAACACTTTTTGTTCTTGTATTGTAACTGGAGAGAATCAGTTTTTAAATATAAATTTGTTTTGCCAATGGAATTTTTTTTAATCGATAATTTTTTGCTTTTAAAGTATGGATATTATTATTTAATCAAATATATTTTTGTATGTTGCAAGAGAAGTAGTTTTAATAGTTTCTGCGATATTAAACCATAAAGTGTTGTCTAGCCAAAGCAGAGAAATTATCTATAACATATTAAAGTTTATGAAGGAAGAAGCAGGCGCTGGAGCCCCCGTAGTACAAATCTCAAAGGTATGTTATTATGTGCATATTTCTAAAATATATTCAATGAGTTCTGAGAAAAAAATGGACTTTACAAATGTGAAATTATCTTTGTTCTTTAAGGTTCAACAACGTGCTGCTGCAGCTACGGGTGTTAGTCTCAGGAGCATTAGAAACATTAAAAAAGAAGGTAACAAGATAGATACAGGCGTGGTCACAATGTTTTCAACTCCGAATAAAAAGAGAGAAAACAGAAAATCTGCAGTCGCCTTACACGACTTTGATCTTGCTAGTTTACGGAGGACCATTATAAATTATTATATAACAGAAAAGTCTGTACCAACTCTAAGACAGGTTCATAGAAAATATCGTGAAGACGTTGGCTACCAAGGAAGTACGAATAATTTAAGAAAAGATATTCATAAATTGGGTTTTTGTTGGCGAAAGGTAAAAAACAATCGAATGATCTTGATGGAAGGTCAACCTATTCGACATCTACCCAACCTCCATTTTCACCAACCTTCACTTGTATTATGATGATGGTGACTTGGGTATAACCTTGTTTTATCATTAAGTTTGTTCTCTAGGATGCCACCTCACCTGGGTTGTGTTTGCACACACCTGCTATGAAGTTCTACGATTACATTACATTTTTATTTGTTTTTTGTGACATTCAAAAATGCATAAAAACATCATATGATAAATAATGATCAATCCATATTTCTTAAAAATTTGGTAATCCAGGCATCTACTGTTGACACAAAAATCACAAAATATAATTCTTCCATAACCATGCTGTTTTATAATAATAATAATCTTTGTATAGATTCAAGATATGTTGAATGGTTCTCATAAATTGGGTGCCAAATTAGAGATCCCTCCAATTTGGAACGTACAATTGAATAATAAAGAACATTCAATGCAGCGTCGCTAGTGAAAGATATACAATAATGAAACCTAAGGTTTTTGAGAATGATAGTCCTAGACTGTTTATGTGTTTGGCAAAAGATAATTTATAATCAAACAGTATGCCTCAATCTTTTGTTGAATTTTGCCTATCTAACATTTGGTCATTTAGAGAATATTCATATAAAATTGGCTTGTTCTTTCACGAGTAGCTTACGACTTTACACTTAGATACATTTAGATTAAGTTTGGAATTAGTACACTATTCTATAAGCAAGTTAATCTGAGTTTGTAAGAATAAGCAATCCTGTATTGTGTTAATCTTAGCATATATTTTTAGATCGTCTGCAAACAGGAGCTTATCACAGTCAATCACTTTAGTGACATCATTAATAAAGAGAAGAAATAAAAGCGGTCCAAGATTGGAGCCTTGTGGAACTCCAGACGTAGCCCTATACATATCTGACTTAAACCCATTGTATGCTACATACTGTAATCTATTATCCAAGTATGAAATAAAAAAATTAATCAAACTTGCAGGAAAACCCAAAATATGCGAGTTTAGATATTATAATAGAATGATTAATAGTATCAAAGGCCTTTGAGAAATCCGTATGCACCACGTCCACCTGTCCCTGCGCATCTAAGGTTTCCGATATTTTTTGCGTAATTAGTGCTATTAGTTACAGTGCGAGCGTTGCTCCATGAAACCATGTTGATCAATTGAGAGCGATTTTTTTACTGAAGGATAGACGTGATATGGAAATCTCGAAGACCTTCGCGAAATTAGACAAAATTGTAAAGGGCCTGTAATTTGCTAAATTACTTTTATCACCATTTTTTAACACTGGACAGACTCTGGCTAATTTCCAACAATTTGGAAATTGAGACGTACGTATTGACAAATTAAATATTATAGCTAACGGTTTAATGAAAACTCCATAGTTTTATTGTTATACCGAACCATAAAGGATCACGTGACTAATACAGATGCTCTATTTATTGACATTAATAAACTAAAAAAATCTCTAAATAATAATGTCGGACAGAGATTGAACTTTACAAATTTCAGGAAAATGTGCCATTTTGTCATTATTTACCAATATCTTGAAAAGTATAGCACAGATGAGATTTTTGCCTCGAAATTCGTGTAAAGAAGACAAAGATGAAAGATGGATGGTAAGAAAAAAGTTTTGTTCAAAAATTGGATGTTCTGTAATATAAAAAATTATCACCCATTTACCTAAAAATATTCAAAATGGATTGAAAATTTTTGTAGTTGCTTTGCTAGGGTTGAATAGATTCTATGATTTGTCTATGGTGTTTAGTAAATCAGTACAAATATTTTTAAGGCGACGTTTTCAGTGCTTTGAGCTCTGTTCAGAATTCATATTTTTTATTTTTTTTAGTTTCTTAAAAACAACTCGATAGATTCAAAATTATTCATGACGATTTTTACTGCAAAACGTACCTGCAAGTACCATATTCTATATTATTTTTGTATATTCTGAGGAACAATGTTTTCCAAAAATCGTCCTTCCAAAAGGACATTCGAATCGTACCACTAAATTTGCACATAAACAGTAGATTTTAAAAACTTTTACAAAAATAAACATTTATGTGCTGTACTTACGTTCTAAATTATGTAGAATAGCACATAAAATCTATAAAGAGAAACAAGATAAATATATCTTTCACAAAAGCAATAAAATAGTATTTTGACAAGTGTATGACATATCAAAACAGCTAGTTTTTATTGAAATAACTCTAGAAGGCAGGTATATTAATATATTCTTTTAAATTTTGGCTAATGAATTTGACAAGACTTATTGAGAACAATGGCCTGAATGAAAGGTCCACTTATTCTGTGATAATTTATTTTTAAATTGATTATTGATTGTCTTGATTTGTGCACTTTCTAACATAATGGAGAGCATTGCAATGGCAATTGTTACAAATAGCAGGTATCCTGACCAGTTGGCAATATTACTTCCATTAGAGATGTTCATCTGGATATCTCATGTATGTTACACATATTATGCAACGATGAAAATAAGATAAAGAGTTCAAAGAGACAGTTTTAAGTAACTTCAACAGACTCGTACCAAAACCTCTTAAACAAGTTACCATCTTTCGGCATGCCTTCTCAGTTGTGCTTGTGGATACCGAATAACCACATAACTGCTCACTTTGTAAATGTGTGCTTGATGGAGTCTCCTTACTACCTAAGTGTTCTCTATCAACGTTGATGTTCTGCAAGATTTGCTTTTTTCCCTCGCTCCAGTGTAATAGGCCCCAATTTCGTCAGTAAAAAAAAACAGTATTAAACAATTGAGCTTAGAATTGGCACTTTTTTATTTGGTTGACTTTGTAGAAAGTTTATCATAAACAGAAAAAAAAACAAACATCAAAATACTAATACCTAGACATAATAATAAGTTTAATATTGTCTACACAAATATTTATTTATTCATACTCATTCACTCACTTATGTAAAAGTTGTATTAAAATTACGATTATTTTGGTAAAATATACGGTAACCATAACGGTTCACTTATCACAGTTTAATTATTATCATTAGGTAAAGACAATAATAATAAAGAGAAATTTGAGTGAGTGTAATCCTAATCTGCTTTGTTCTTCTTTCCAAAAATTTTCATTAAATTCTTTGACATGAAATATGGCTTTTCTGAGGAACCATCATTTCTTTCACAGTCTTCCACTAAAAACAAAAAAAAAATAAGGATTAATATACATTATGCTCCTAAACTTATGGAACACAGCCTAGTAGTAAAGATTTTCTTAATAAAAACTTGAGCGCCAGTAAGAAAAAAATCCTTATTGGTCATAAGTTATAACTAAAGCTGGCCGAGGTGGCTGGAGTACAGCCACGGTCTTGCGCTGGCGTCACACGTGCCGATTTAGAAGTAATTTACACTGCAGTCTTATTTGAAACGTTAATGCGTGAGGTTGTACCTATAAATTATACATAATGTCAAACGCGCCAAAGGGTAAAAAACGACCGTACGCGGCCACAGTGAATAAATTTATCGGTGAATTTCCGGATTTAATCTATGACGGATGCAAAATAATTCGTAAAGTTTGCAATCAAGACTTAATGTGCTGGCACAAAACAGATTGTTGTCGTCATATCAATACCGTGCAACATCAAAATAAAAAAAATGGCATGCCTTTGACAACTCAGTTTATGTGTGATTTATTGTTAATGTTAATAGCCTATAATATTCCGCTACTCATATTGGATAAACAACCATTTCGGGAGTTTTGGAATAAATACAATCCCCAGGTGAACTTACCAAGTCGTACATCTTTACATAGATATATTCCAGCTGTTCGTGAAAACATTGTAAATAGGATTAAATGTGGATTAAAAAATACACGGCTCTGGTTACGTATTGACGAGACGACAGATTGTAAAAAAAATTCTATTTTAAATATTACAGTACGCGTACTGGACCCTCTTAAACCAACATTTCCACTTTTACTAGCTAGTAAAAGACTAACTGCGTGTACTGGCGAAATAATTACGCGTGTGGTGTTGGAGACATTCGAGAAATTGAACTTTCAACAAGTCAAGAATTGATGTTTGTGACTGATGGTGCCGCGACAATGCGCGTGGTAGGCCGTTCTCTTCAAAGAGACAATTGTAGGTTTTTACATGTTACGTGTAAAGTGCATGTGTTACATCTTATGGCAGAAACGATTCGAAAATGTTTTCCAGAGGTAGATGCATTAATAGCAAATACAAAAAAAGTATTTCTCAAATCTCCTAAACGGCTTCGAGCATTTCACAGACAGTGTCCTGGTATCCCTGAACCACCAGAGCCGATTCTTACACGTTGGGGAACGTGGTTGAAAGCGGCTTTTTATTATGCCAAATATTTTCAACAAATAAAAACTGTGATACTACAGTTCAACCCTAACGAGGCTGCAGCTATTAGGGAAAGCCCGACAAGCTTTCAAGACGTTGGTACCTTTGAAACAGATTTAAAAACTATTAATAACAATGATAGAGGACTACACGACGGAATAGAAAAATTGCAAAATAGTTCGTTGTCGTTAGTGGAATCGCTGCAAATAGTGGACGACGTAAATACACAGCTACAGGCTATAAATGACGCAAAAAATAATCGCGGTAGTGAAAAATTCGAGAGTGTATTACAGAAAGATCCTGATTTTAGCAAATTAAGACAAAGGTGCATCTACAACTTCGTTAAGTGAGTTCACAGATTGCTTTACTTATGCCTGTATTACATCCGTAGATGTCGAATGGTCATTTTCAAAATACAAACATATTTTTTCACCAAAGCGAACATCGCTGACGGAGACAGCTGTAGATACATACCTGATGCTATTATACTATAGATCATCCCCACTTTGTGATGATGACAACCAAACTACTTCATAAATCTGCTTAAAAGGATGAGTTTTATACAAATTTTTATAAAATGTAACATTATTGTTAAAATTTATTTCCATTTATTGTACTTATTCAAGTATTATGATATGATGTAAACATATGAGTCATATGACGGCTCCGTCGGCCAGGTGACCTCGACCAGCTTTAGTTATAACCAATATCATTACTACAAGTGGCATAACTAGCACCTTATACAACCATCACCTACGCATTATTTTTTGTGAATATTGCATTAATAATCACACGAACAAAATCCGAGCCCCACTTTGGGCGCCGTGCCTTGCAAATAGAACACGAGTCCAATAATTTACTAAGAAAATCTTATTGATGGTCTCAAATATTTATCAAATTTCATTTTTCGAGGTATGATTACCAAATTGTTACTATTTCCGGTTTTACCAGAAACGATCTTATATCATCGATTTTTAACCAACACAAATATACAAGGGCTGTTAGTACAAATATTTGAGGCCAAGATGAATTGAGGAGGGGAGGAGTGAAATATTAAAAATTAAAAATTAAGTAAAAACTTAGAACAAAAATTTAGAGCTGCCAAGTTAATTAGAATTTCAAAGTTTTTGATATTTTTGGTTTACAAACATTGAAGCATTGAAATTTTACTTCTTCAATATGTTTACGTGTTCATTTGTAATTATATTTTTCTGAGCTTAGTTTATTTTTACAAATACGTCAAATTTTATTACGACAGACAACACAGTAATAGATGTTATTATTTTTGGCTTCCATACACGTCCATTTTCCACATAAATAATATTTGCTGTCCAGTTCTCAGAAAATTAAATCATATTAAAACCAAATGCTATCGAATAATAAAAGTTAAAATAAGAGAACAAGATAACATATTAAATGTATAGGGGGTTACTTAATAACCATGTTTGGGCGTTTTCGGTAAACTGGAACTAATGGCAAATAGGTCAGAAAGTGTGCATAACAGGTACTCAAATTTTTGTATTAAAAAATAAATACATAAGGTTCAATTTTATCATAAATTAATGCTATGTTTTGTTCCAACAAAAAATTCCAAGATATTTCCAGTTTTTATAACCATCAATTGAATTGCGTAAATCTCTTACTTACAGAAACACAAAAACAAAGTGTCCACAGCCATACTGTAAACACTGAAAAATACTGATGAGATCAGGTAAGTGCAAATCATTATAATAACCACTGGTACAGCACCATAATTTAAACTAGCGTTATCAGCCCATACGAGATCAGTTGCGAAAAACACGTACGACACTGCTCCAACGCCCATAGTTACTAATAATTTGCTAAGGAAAAACAGGAAGTCAGTCACCTGCAAAATAGAAAATAGTGTTAAAATAATACAATAGTTTATCGAAGAGAAATGAAGAAAACCTAAAAGGGCGGCAGATTTTTTTATTTTTAAAAAAATAAAGTTTGTGTAATTGCAATCTTTTGCTAATATCTGATTTCTTAATTACTTCTCGAACAAATTCAGACAACACTTTTTTTAAATCTACAACTATAATTAATAAATAAAAAAAATTTCTAGCAACTATATGAAATTCATTATTTTCGAGATATTAGCATTCTAATTTTTTTTTCGTTTATTTCTGATTGCAAATCTGAAAGATCTGCCCCCTCAAAGGATAGTTTATTTAGACATTTCTCGTCAAAACTGGTAAATTTTCTGCGGCGAGTTATCACAACAAAATTAAATTTCACAAATGTATCAACAGCAGACAAAGTAACAGACATAAATATAGTTTATTTACGAGTTTTTAGACCGATTTCGTGAGTCGATGAAAAATAGTTAATATTTTCAAATAAAATACAGTAAAATTGATAAGGGGGCTCTGGGATTTTTTTCTTAAACAATTTTTTGAAAGACCATATATCTCGGTCGTCAGAGAAGGCCATAACCGGTCAAGATCAACTCGGTGTCGAAAAATAAGTGAATTTTAATGTTTGTCAATCTACCAGTCAATCTATTTATGATTTTTTGTGAATAGATGCCATATTGCATTCGAATTAGGCCCTGATGGTACTCGAAATTTCAAAACAAAACAAAAAAAAAATGTATTTCGTGAAAACGGACAGTCGATTTTCAAAGAAAATTCGTTCAATAATGATTTCGCAGCTAATACTTACTTTGTCTAGTACAAAAACCCTTATAATATTCCTCATTAGAAGCATAAAAGCATCTTTGGCACTAGCGCAGAAATTTTTACCATGTACGGCGCACATAATGTAAGCGTTTTTGTTAATGAACTTGAGGAATTTTTCTAAACACCAGAAGAAACATTTCAAACAGCACATGATGGCTCTGGTAAGCTCGTTGTCGTATTGTTTTAATTTCTGGTCTAAATATTCTAAGAAAACCCTTATCATCCGACAAATTGCTATGATCAGAGAACCAAAGGCCAATGTTCCAAGATGATACCTTAAAAAAATATAGATAATAGATATTGTTAAAAATGCTACATAAGGTTTGTTCCACTCAGAAATTTTATCCAATTTCAAAGGTAAATTCTGAGGTGGGCCATTTTAACTGGTAGGTGCTTTATTATTAGGAAGTATTTTTAAAAGTATAAATAATTACTGGTCGATAAAACGCAGTTTTTGTAAATAATCCATATTTATGTTTCGATACAAATTTGTAGCTCAGCCCCCGTACCCACGTCACTGGTAGTGCTATTCCAAAATTAATTATCAAAATAATTTGATCCGCAACTCAGATGTACCAAATTTATTCAAACCTTTTTTCATCCAATATCCCCCTCGAATTAATGAAAATATACTTAGGAAATACCCTATACAGTATGTCCGCAGATGGGGTTTACAAGAGGTGAAATTGCTAAAATATTCAACTTTTCGAGAAAAGTGATTCCACATTAAAGTTTTGCTTTCGTAGAAACTTTGTTTTTTATACAGGGTGCTCAAAAAATCACAAAAACTTGAAATTTGCTTGAGAGTAAATTGACCTTATCTTTAATTTTGGAATAAAATCTGAAATAAAAAAGTTGTTACAAATTTTATATCCAACCAAAATCCGAAATTTCGATTGAATATGATTATTTTTGTAAATTACGCGTTATAACGTACGTTTTTGAAACACCTTCCTATAATGTACCATTTCATTTTTAGATATTTTATAAATTTAGAACAAGTGTTTATCTTTTACTTACATACAATTAGCTAAATAGAAAAGTTGGCAAAAACTGACTAACGGTATTTACTAAAAATTCACTTACCTCACAAACGTACCGTAATCAAATGAAATTTTGGATTTAGTGGCTATAAAATTTGAAAAAACTTTTTTGTTAAACATTGATTTTGATTTCAGTGGCTTCGTGATCGAATGGTAAGGACACCTGTCTCTCACCAATACCATGGCTGGCTACCTTTTTGAAGTATATAATACTAGACCCAACGAAACCGAGCACCAGGGTCAATTATCGATGCAAATATACCACATACCAACATACACGCCCATCCCCCCACACAAACTATCCACACTCCTTACATCTCCTAGCACACTTAAGGTCATACTCAAAACTCTTCTCAACCTGAAAGCCCCCGGCCCCGACACTATCCCAAATATACTTTACAAGAAATTACCACGCAAAACAATTGTCCAAATCACATACATAATAAACGCGTCAATACGCCTGTAATATTTCCTTACAGCAGCATGAAAAACCTCAATTATTGTGCCCTTCCTGAAGACAGGTAAAGATCCTACAAAGCCCGCCAGCTACCGCCTCATTTCACTCTTAAACACTGGGAAAATTAGCTGAGAAAATTTACCTATTAAATTTAAATAAAATCATTAGAAAACATAATCTCATATCTTACTTACAATTTGGCTTCAGAGGAGGGCACAATACCACGATGTCGTTGTGCAGAGTTCCGGTTTCACGGGAAGTGACACTAACTTTCGATTTTTAAATGAAACACCCTGTATGTTAATGTATTTTTGATTTCTGCATTATTTTCTGAATCCAACGATACCAATTTCAAACGTCAGTATTTTTTATATTATAATTATTAGTTTTCCATTTAAGTGTGCCATGACGGTTCTTATTTATTCTAAATGACCTGTGTAATGCTAGAAAAATCGAAGTACCGTTAAAAATACTAAATTACGAGATTTATGACCAAATAAAGTTCATCACAATGGTTTTTGGAGAAAAACAAAATTTTTTCAAATGGAACCATATTGGTACCGTGGTATCATTTATTAGTACTATTAATAGGGAATTTATTCATATGTCGTATTAAAATGTGCGATAAATACAAACAAAATTACAGGTAATAGAAAACAAGAAAATACAATTTTGTTTTAATTACCTTGTTGTACATAAGGTGGCTTTGGAATACAAAAAATGAACACAAAACATTTCAACAGTTGTTCAAAATGCTGTCTATTAACGTCAATTTTGTCGGTTAAATAATCCCAAATTTATAAACCTAGACTCGTCCGAAAATAAAATCATTCCCAAAAAATCATTGTTTGGCTGCACGTTATTCTGCAAAATCCAATTACATTCCATCCTACGTTCGTAATTATTTTCGTACAAGTGCTGGTGCAATTGGTACTTAAAAGATTTATACTTAGTGGTATTTGTGCAAAATTCGGCTTACTGTTTGGTGACTGATTTCCAATTCAAACATAATTTGCCTTAAAGAAACAGTCTTATCAACTTCTACTCGAGCCAAAACATTAATTTCCGTTCCTTCGTCAAGAATGAAATTTTCTTCCGAATCATTGTTGGGCTCACTTCGGAATTGATTTTCAAGACGATTAAAATAATTTCTTGCTGGACATTGTCAATCAGGATATCGTTCGGCATAAAGGTGTCTAGCCGCAACGGCATTTTTTCTACATTCCCCATAAATAATTAACATGTCCACTTTTTCATCTCTTGTATAAATTTGCGGCATCTTGAACACAATTAACAAGAATTTTAAAATTTTTTTAAAGACACATTAAGAACACCGGTAAACCAACAAATGTTTGACAAGCTAAATATTTCATTGTTTTCAAAGCCACCTTAGTTACTTCTTAACATTTAATTAGAACAAAATTATATTTTCTTATTTTCTTTTAGCTGTAATATTGTTTGTATTTATCGCACATTTTAATAAGACATATGAATAAATTCCTTATTAATAGTAATAATAAATGGTACCACGGTGCCAATATGAAAAAATTGATATTTTCCCCAAAAACCATTTTGATGAACTTTATTTGTTTATAAATCACGTAATTTAGTATTTTTGACGGGATTTCGATTTTTCTAGTATTACACGGGTCATTTAGAATAAATCGGAACCCTCATGGCAGACTTAAATGGAACACTAAAAATTATATTATAAAAAATATTGACGTTTGGAATGTCACTTCTTTGATATCGTTAGATTGAGAAAATTATGCAGAATTCAAAAATGTAATGACATACAGGGTGTTCTATTTAAAAATCGAAAGTTAGTGTCACTTCCGGCGAAACCGGAAGCGAAAAAAAAATCACTTTCATGTGAAAAAGTGCCGCTTATTGTGTATATAGGATATCCCAAATTTCAATCAATTATCTTCAAACTAAAGGAGAAAAGGGGGTGTATCATGATCCTGTTACACCCGGTATACGCGACTACATTACACAGACAGCAGACAAATTTCTCAGAATTTCTCATGTAACAGTCGGTGCTGACAGCACACCTAACGGACATCGAAACTAATTTGTGCACACGCACCGCGGCTGTTGCATGAAAACTTACCTACCTATTTACTATGACTAACAGTAACTTCGTACAGACAACGACAGACATACACACTTTACATACATCACATTATATCACCCACCCCTAATTCTATATCTTACTTAGATAACCACCCCTTCTACTCTTTACCCCTTTTTACAGACATTCAAAATTCTAAATTATCTTAAGCATGTTTTTTCTTTAGCTTTTTCCTGCATACCAGACTATAACGACATTTATAATATATATACTACTACTACTACTACTACTATAATAAATATAGTAACCTATATTTATTTTCATTATTATAAGCTGTCATAGCAAAATAACCTAAACGCGTTGAATTTTCCAGGGAAAATGCCACCAGCACGAAGAACAGCTGGAGAGACATACATAGCTAGCCACTGGGGCCAAAACATCGGCCAGCCATGAGGGTCCATCCCAACTTTGTTGGGACTGCTAACATCGCGGCTTATATTGCTTTTGTTTTATATAAATAAAATAAATAACACCATAGCCTACCCAAGCAACATTTTACCAACTACCGACTACTTTTTCACTAATTCCGACGTCAGAATTATTACAAATAGTAGGTAGTCGAGTAATAACTTAAATTTTGTAGTTGTAATACGACGTCGAACCAAATATTGCGCCGACCTCGCAAACCTACTGCTTAAGTCTGGACGATTTCCCAACGTTGATTTGCCGTTGGAAAACGACTTAATAAGGTTTGATATGTTTTCAAGTCATCCAACGTTGATGAGACGTTGACAACTGACTAAAATAGGTATGGTTATATTTTGAATAACTTACCAACGTTGGTTAGACGTTGACAACTGACTAAAATAGGTATGGTTAAATTTTGAGTAACCTACCAACGTTGGGGTAGACGTTGGTGAGTAACTGAATAGGTCAAGTTTGTTATGGAACACTTGCCAACGTTGGTTAGACGTTGGTTAGTGGCTTAATAGGTTTGGTCCTTTTTAGTTATTAACCAACGTTGGTTAGGCGTTAATGACTAACTTAAGTAGCTCTGATTAATTTTTCGGTAATACACCTACTCATGTATAACGTTGGTAGCCGACTTGATAGGTAGCTACATTCATCTCAAGTAACATTTTACCGACTACCGACTACTTTTTTACTAATTATAAGGTCAGAATTATTACAAATATTAGTCAAGTAGCGTCTTAAATTTTATAGTTATGATACAACGTCGGAGCAACGTAGCTTGAACCTCGCAAACCTACTATTTACATCTAGCACATTTACCAACATTGGTTTGATGTCAGAAATCTACTTAATAATAATAATAATAATAATAATAATAAATTCATTTATTTATCTAAAGAAGATAGTAAATACAATTAATACACATAGTGACATAGTAGACGTATGGTTTCAACAAGACAGAATAATATAATAATACAAAAAAAGATACAATAGTAAATAAAAACATCATTAAAAATAACTTAACTAAACAAAAATTGCATTGAGAACAACTTAACTACTCGTAGGTTACTAAGAAGTATTTTTCTTTAAATATAGAAGTTGAGATTTAAACAGTTTTACTGGCCTTAATTTCATGAGGAAGAAGACTGAACTGTACAATTCCCTAATGGAACAAACTTTTCATAGTACTACCCTTAGTTGTTCTTTTTACATAAAGATTATTTGTAATTGCCGTACGAGTATTACGTAGGTGTACCTCAGTAACAGGCAATAACTGTCGTACTAGATAGTCCGGTAAAATGTTATTAATCATCTTAAAAATAAAAGTCATAGTTTGGAAGTAAAGAAATTGTTCAATGTTAAGCCAGTTCAATGTATCTAGCATCCTTTGACTACTTGAGAACCTGTTGCATCTTAATATTACTCGCATTGCCTTATTTTGAAGAACCTGCAACCTACTAAAATTTGTACAACTTACATATAACACTGAACTGCAATAGAGAAAGTGAGGCAATATTAGTGTATTATAAATTGTTAACTTTGTGGACATTGATATAAAAGGAGCAACTCAAGAATCCTATCTTTTTGCCAATTTTTTTTGACATGTATTCAATGTGCTTATTAAATTTCAATTCCCGATCAATTACTAGACCTAAGTACTTTATTTCCTGAACAAGCTCAACTGTTTCATTATTTATTAGAATATCAAGATTTAAACTGATAAATTTGTTGTACAAATAATTATTACCCACAAACATACATTTAGATTTCAATTCATTTACCTTAAGTTTATTGATTTTAAATTTTTCTGTCAAAACCTTTAATTCTAAGTTTACAGTAGCTACCATCTCTTCAAAATTAGTATTTTCATAATAGATAAGGGTGTCGTCAGCAAATAGATGGATTTTACATTTCCTCAACACATTTCCAAGGTCATTTATATAAAGAATAAATAATAAGGGACCAAGAACACTGCCTTGAGGGACTCCAAAGTTATTTAGTATTTGCTTAGATAAATTCCCATTCACTTTTGTTATTTGGTACCTATTAGTTATATAACTTTCAATCCAGTTTAAGACGGTGTGATCAAATCCGTATCTTTTTTAGCTTTAAGAGTAGTATTTTACGGTCGATTGTTTCAAAAGCTCGCTTAAGATCTACGAAAACAGCGCAAATTCCGACCCCTGCTTTATCCAATGACTCCTTCCACTCAGAAATCACCAATTGTAATGCCGTGTCATACGTTGAGTGTGTTCTTAGATTATTATCCAAAGTTGATTAGACGTTGGTAACTGATTAATTAGATTTGGTAATTTTTGGGTAACATTCCAACGTTGGTTAGACGTTGCTGACTGACGTAGTCGTTTAGCAACGTCGGTTGGACGTTGGTGTTAGGCTTTTGGTCCTTGGTCTAACATAACCTCAAAATCAATGTCGATAATTCAGGTATTGATAGATATTTAGTAAAGATTTATACACCAACTGCAAGAGACGGTCGATATTATCGTGATTGTTTGGAATGAACGTTAGTGTTAGTGCAGGTTTCTGCACGAAAGCCTACTAAAAGTTGGTGCAGGTAAAATTATTTAACCGTGAAGTCGCTATTAGTAAAAATAGTTGCACTTATTCCGCCTTCGCCATATTTTCTGGTTCCACAGAAGGAAATAATAGGCGGCCATGTTGATTATGTGTACAATTATTTTAAATACACAAAATTTGCCTGTTTTTTCAAATAAAATAAGCAAAAAAGTTTTTATTTACTCGTAAAATTAATTAAACAATATTTCAATTGCGCTTTCTTTGGAAACGGAAAATATTTTTTGAAAGTAAAAAAATAAAAATAGTACTTTCGTTCTTAACATAAACATTATTCTTATGGGTTCACTATATTTTTCGACCTACTTTATATATATGTATCAATAAAATTTCTTTTGTTTCAGTTTTTACCCCACCAGATTTATTAAAATTTTATTCGAAGTATTTTGTATATAATACGTACTCAATGATAAATACGCCTTAACCATTTTATATAAATAGATAGATACGACAAATAGAATAATACACAAAATTGCTTAGTTTCACTATCTACACCCGACTTTTGTAGGTCAGATTAAGGGCAAATTTTAAATAAGGTTGGTAATAGGCTGACAACCAACTTAAGCCGACGTAAAATTTGGTGAACATTTGGTCGGTCATCACAACGACTAAAGTCGGTCCTTTACGTCGAATCGACCCATATTTTATTGACCAGATTAGTACAAATATGGGTCATCCCGACGTTTTGTGTACGTTGCACACAGACTTTTAGTTGCGAACAGCAACGTCGGTTCGTCGTCAGAATGTTGCTTGGGTAGTAGCCTCCATATATTTATAATGTATATATTTCCTTGTGTAATGTATCCTATAAATATTATTTATGCTAATGTAATGTAACTAAATGTCAATAAATGTTTTAAATTGGAATTGGACCCTGGAGTCCCGGGTTCGATTCCCGGTCGAGGTGATTTTTTCTAAACCAGAAATTAATCTTAGTATATTCGAATATTGGGTGTGTACCCATTATCTCTAAATGTGTAGCCCTTTCCCGCACAAGGTAACTTGACATACCCTCAGGGATACAGAGTGCTGTATTACCTGTACGGTTTAATTTTTTTCCAAAATTAAAAATGACCAATTTGCTCTTAAGCACATTTCTAGTTTTTGTCATCTTTGAGAACCTTGTATAAGAAACATAAACTTTCTCAACGTAAATTGTATTTTTTTTAGGAAAGCAAAATATTTTATGTAGAATAACTTTTTCGAAAAGTCGAATGTTTGCAATTTCATCTCTTGTAAACCGTATCCACGGACTGTATATTAAACACACAAAAGTTTACATAAAACAAAATTGCTGTAAAATTAATATTAATTTCCTCGAACAATTGAATAAACACAGAGCGAATCATTGTCAATTTTCGTCACAAGTATCTTCATGAACATAATCAAAATAAAAGTAAAAGAACACGAGTATTTCTCTGGAGTTTAGCTAAGGTATGCGGTATGCTTGTGACAAAAGGTCAGATATACGCAATTAGGTAATTAAGTAATTAAAAAGAATATGTTGGACAAACAAGAGAATAAATTCCAACTAGATTTAATGAACATATAACCCAACTTAAATACAGAAAACAAGTATGTCAAGCATTCTTTAGAGAACTATAGCATTGATATTGGCAGCTATAACTGTTAATTAAGAACAATAAAATAAAAAAATTTAGTTCCAATCGTCGCAGGATGAAATGCGCGTCCCGTGTAGTGTGTAGAATTTAAGCGTTTGTGAAAACTGTTTCCATATTTGTACAGGAAAAAAGTTCAAATTTATAAAATTTATAAATATGGCAATTTATAGGATTGAAATGTCATAATTACGATAAATTGATTCCTGACACTTTTTTCTTTTATTTATTTTGCAAACATTTTACTGAATTACCTTATCGTTCTACACAACGCTGCAGTCACTGCAAAAAATGGAAGGGCCCGTTTATTAAAAGTCCAATACCACTGAGCAAAGACTGAAGCAAGAACCATCTGCCCTAATGCAGAAACAAAGAACACCAACCAGAAGAAACCGAAAACGTTGATTGCTAAAAATTTAAATTAGTAGTTGTACTATTTTAGCAATAATACCAAAGTCTCACCTTGCAAATACGGGTAGAAAGCGTCGTTTTCCATCCTTATAAACTTACAAGTGGCGTTTGCACACGCAGCAATGTTTGAACCAGTTAAGTTTTTCAGTGTATTACTAAATTCATCGGGGATGCATTTAACGTTATCCTAAACAAAAAATAAAATATATAGGAAATTCTCGTGGATTTATAAAAAATATTAAATAATATCTGATAGTTTTTTTTGTGGGGATTTCGGTCAGGTATAACTAATTTTTTTTTTTTTTCTAACGTAACCGAAACGTTAAAAAAAAAGAGGAAAACAGAAAAAGAAAAGAAAAAAGAAAAATAATAATAAAATTAGTTATACCTGACCGAAATCCTCACAAAAAAAAAACAGATATTATTTGATATTAACGATCAAGAAAGAAAAATATATATATATATAAAAAATATTATGAATAAAATTATTAAGTCAACGTGCAAAAGCGTCAACATTTTAGGTGGTAAGATAATGGAGGCTAAGCGGTTTATACATATGGAGCGTGGCAAATCAGACTTTCAGTATCGTTCCATGTGGATACCTACGTTCTCGATAATTACGGCAGATGATGAAATAAGTAACATTCCTTACCTTTTACGTGTTAACAACCAAGGACAAAAGCTGAGATTGCGCATTAACGAACATTCGAATATAACAAACTTTCTATGTTTTCTGCTGAAAAACATCTCCTTTGTGGGGTAAACACATGAAGGGGTAAACACAGAGGAAGACGGTGGCAGGATTATGAAGCATCATCTGAACGAAGCAAACACAGGAAGGCAGTAAAGCTCTTTCGGGATTTTGGACTTGATAACATTCATCATTTTTTCTTTCTTACGGGCTGCGGTTTTGACTACCTGCTATACTGAAGCTTAAGCTTATTGTACTCCATAGTCTCATTACTCCATAACACCCGTTCTATTCCAGAATGCGAGTATACATTTTATGGGTCCTCTGGCTATCTCTTCCGGGGTTAAAAGTGGTCCCTCGAAGTGTGTTAGTCTCATTGCCGTTAGGGCTGGGCATTCGCATAAGATGTGGTGGGGAGTTTCTTCCTCTTCAACACACATCCTGCAATCTGGATTGTCTTTCACCCTTATATTGGTTAGGTGTTTGTTTAGTGTGCAGTGTCCTGTTAATATTCCCACGGCACACATCAGCTGTTTTCTGCTCAGCTTTAGCATTTCGTTGGTCCTTGCTCTAGATATTTCTCCGATGAACAAGCGTGACTGCCTCATTCCCGGTATCTCTCCAGTGCGAGTAGTGTTTCTGTCTTAATAGTTCCTTTACCGATCCTTTTGCGGTGCTGTAAGATACCCCGCAGGTCGGTTCGGGACCTGTTAGAATTGATTTAGCGCCTTTTCTGGCTAGCATGTCTGCTTTTTCGTTTCCCGTATTTCCCGGGTGTTCTCGTGTCCACTCCAGTTGTACACTGTTGTGTTCTGTAAGTTTCTCCAGGGACTCCAGGCAGTCGTTTACTGTTTTAGATCGTATTTCTACTGCTTCTAGAGCTCTGAGGGCTGTCAGTGATGATGCGGATTCTCTTATTTTTGTATGCCCTCCGTATCATTTCTTGTGCACAGACGTCTATTGCTGTGATTTCGGCTTGGAACACTGTTGCGATACTTCCAAGTTTCAGGCTGATGTCTGTCCCTGGTTGTTCTCTCGCAACTCCTGCTCCGGTAATGCTTGACGTTTTTGATCCGTCAGTATACCAGATGGTGTCATTTTGTTGTTTCTGCATCCTGCCTCCTTCTCCATCCCTTTCAGGTATTTTTACCCTGAAAGTTTTTGTGAAGTTGTAGGTTGTGCTGATTCTGCCTGACTGCATATCGAGTAGCCGATTTTTTCCTACATATTGGAATACTTCAGTATGGTATCCTCTCCTTGAGATGGTCCCATACCCAGTTGTTTTCAGCCTGTATGCTGTCATTAGTGCCTCATTTTCCACCACTAGGTGTGGTGGAGGTAGGCCTAGCAGTATTTCCAAGGCTGCGGTCGGCGTTGCTGACATTGCTCCCGTGATCCCTAGACATGCAAGTCTTTGCAACTTGCCTAGTTTTCTTATCATTGTAATAACTGAAATCTATTGATGAAGTAAAGCAGGCAGCCATTATTGATGAATTACATTTTGCATCATCAGAAAGCTTGGATATAGTTCATAAAAACTTACTGGAACGATCATCTACAGTACCCTATTCTAACGAAGACGCTATATCAATCTTACTAGATTTAGATTTAACGAAACAACAATATGAGTATATACAAAGTTGTATTATGGGCAAAGGTTTTAATCTGTTTCCCACATATAAGCAAATGTTAGAAGCTAAAAAGAAATGTTATCCCAATGATGTGACAATAACCGACATAAGTGCAAAGGTGAAATTGCAATCTCTTTTAAATCACATTGCCAATAGACTACTAATGCTTGATTCACTTAACCTACCTGATGAGATGGGATGGATTTTATATAGTAAATGGGAAATTGAAGGATCTTCTGAACAAAGAGAATATAAACAATTTGTTGATATTTTCGCTTGTTGATGAAAGCAATGGCAATAACATTTGGCAAAATCTATCACCTTCATCAACACGATTTTGTCGGCCTATTCTCCTAACATTTGCGAAAAAAACTCAGAAGTGTTGTAGAAATTGAGGCACCTTCCTCCGTAATCAAAAACCTCGTCAAGTTAGTGGGACTAGCAATGACGGAAATACTGCAAGGAGGTTTTTTAGCAACTTTATCTGTACGTCTGAAATAACAGGAGTTGATGAATAATTGATTAAACGATTTTATATTATACCTCAAACTATGTCTTCTGGTAAGACCATTAATGCAACAAAGTTTGGTAATACATAAAGCAAAGCTTTATTAAAGAAAATATAATTGGTCCAACAAGCCAGCTTCAGTTCAAAGTTTTGATACACAGAGAAAACAATTAGATACAATGCCATTTTACCTCTTGGACAATTTACGGAAGATGCTCATGAATGTAGAAACTAAAATTACAAAAAAAATCATCATCATTCTAGAAAGTGTTCCAAGTCAGCAACTAATGAAGATGTTTTTCACAGTTTATTGTGCACATCCCCCATCGATTCATAACAAGCATTAGATACCAAACTCGATGGGAAAGTTTTGAATTTACTGGACACATCAAATTAATATGTCTCCTTCTCTGTCATATAATGATGTAGTTTACTATATTATTCCACAGCAAACTTTAACTTATTTGTTAATGGCTGGTTACTCACTGTATCATAAAGTATGTATTATCTATATAAGTCCACTCATTGATGATATACCTGTATTACTTTATACTTACTTATCAATAAACAACTTCTCAACTTTTTCGTTTTAATTGTTAAAGCCTACATAATATCAAATATCTGTATTGTAAAACGGATAAGCAGAGACTTAAGGTTTGAAGTACTGATATTTACAATAAATTGTGGAAAATTGGATTTTCGATTCGATATATTAAATTCGCCATATTGGTTCTTACACTTCTGATGTCATATTTGGATTCAGCGATCCAAAAAACCTTTATGTACCACATTTCATAATAATTGACAGAAAAATAAAATTTGCGCCACACAATGTCAAATATATTTTTTTTAAATAAACAATTTATAATATTTTTATAAATTTTCTTTGATCCCATTACACTTTAACCTTTTCCTGTTATGCGTACCAAGTTTTATGTAAATTGGTCTAACAATAACAAAGTTACAGATTTATGTCAGAGATATGTCCATTTTGCATCATTGTGCGCCGTTTCATTTTTATTTTTATCAGTTTATACGGTCGCGACGAAATACTTAGAGCCTATGCGCACTAGCAACCTGGCCGCACGTGGGCGGGGACTCTTAAGCAGACTAGAATACGGCTCGCAGAGATTTCAATTACATCTGCTGCATACGCGTATATAATGTTTGTTTCCTACGTACATACGTCTATGACCAGCGTTAGATTTGCCACGCTCTAAAATAAATGTTTTTTTTTACAGCTGACGTTACAGGAATCATTAAATTACCTACCTGATAACCAATCTGACAAGCTGGATTTATGTATCTCGTCCTGTATATCGCATCACCAGTGCTGGTTAAAAATAGAGCAACAGATATGGCATAGGCAATGACTCCCAGTTGTAATACCCATGGAAATATAGGAAAGAACAAAGAAGCGGTTACTGAGCTAACAGCCCTAAAAAATATTTTGATTATTTTTCTTGTAAGTATTAAAAACGTTGACAAGATAGCCCCCGAGCAAAACTACTTAGCTACGTATAGTTCAATTTTCGAGGGTATATATTTACGATAAGTAAATACATAACACAATTGTGTACTTGGAAGGTCAAAACAAGACTGATACTGAAAATGTCCCACTTTACTTTAACTTGCTCCTCCAAAATTTCGACCCATCATAAAATTAATTACCTGGAAATATAATGGGGTCTATTGTGTTCACACCATAATTAACAATATAAAATAAAAACCATAGTGTGAACTATTTTACAGAAATTGTGTTGACCAGTGTAATTGCTATTTTTCATGATGGGGGAAAAAGTGCCAAGACTAATGTAGACCACAGCTTTAAGAGACACATAAAAAATCTCAAAGCTTTGCCGCGATTATCCTTAGGATAGAGTGGGGCATGCTTTATTTTTGTACAGCTTATTAAATAATAAATATAATGTATTACTTAATACATAAAACATCATTATTCTCATGTAAAGTATGTTCTGGCATGATTAAAATAAGAAATTAACGGAAACGCGCCTGTATCAATTATAATTTCAAACTATTTTGATATAATTACGCAACTCCTTCCTGAACTAACGGTTACTAAAAGGCCATAAAAACCGGCCATAAAAGTGTCAAAACCGGCGTAATTACATGTGACTCAGTACCGTACTTAAAACTTTTGTGCGTTGAAATACACAATGTTAGAAATTTAAAAGTATTGTATCTTTGATAAATAATAGTTATCTGATACCATGATAAATTTAAAAAAATTACTCTGTTTTGTTTGTGTAAAGATAGGAATAATATTTTATATATTGGTGGGACATTGATAAATTTTTTTAGTCTAAATTAAAATTATATCCAATATTCTCTTGTTGCTCAGTTTAGCCAATAATAATTTAATATATCGAATTATTATTGTGGGTTCAGAGTTAAGGTTATTGATATTATTAAAATAGGTAAAAAAAATAAAGCAAATCTTTAAATTCTGTAAATAAATAAAATATTATATTTATTAAATATGATTTGAAGGAAACAACTACTCAGCGGGCAAATACCCCAACCTGCATTGGATTACATCTTCAAATCATGATAGATCGATAACCAATATCATTTGTCATAGACCGGTTTCGAACTTATTTGTTCTCCTCAGTATACCATAGGTTATGGAACCGACAAATGATAGTGGCCAACCGGCTAGTCATATACTAACTAAGGTAAATTGAGTAGTGGTGAGAGGTATGAAACTTTCATACCTCTCACCACTGCTATTATATTTATATCAATAACCCTAACTTTATCTAATTGACCCAGATTAAATAAATAAATTAAATTCTAGAAAAACAAAACAAATAATTGTCAAATAAATAAATTCAATTCTGGAAAACAAATAAATAATTATCAAATAAATAAATTCAATTCTGGAAAACAAATAAATAATTATCAAATAAATAAATTCAATTCTGGTAAACAAACAAATAATTACCTAATAAAATATGTATACATATATATAATACAATAAATGAAAATAATGTTATATTGCACTTGCGCGTATGTAAAACACTAATAAAACGATAAATTCATAATGTACACTATATCACATATTTTATTCAAAACACTAATCACTATACTCACTCAACACTTCACAACCATTTTCTAAATCGGTATCTGAATCAAGATATATTATTAAACGGTCTTGATTAGGGTTGATGCTTTTTCCTAAATTAATGTATTCATCTTCAATTATTTTAATGACATGCTGAATACAATTCTGCCAATAACTTTGTGTTATTTCTCTCACTTGAGCTTTAATAAGGTCGTATACATTAGCACCAAATTTGGAAAGGTGTTATTTTTTCGAATGCTTCTTTTCAGCTGACTCCATATTAATTCGATCGCGTTGAAAACACAAAAATATGGGGCAACCGTAAAACTATATGTCCTTGAGCTTCAGCCATTTTATCAATTACATATTGTTTTGAGAAATTTTGCTTTTTAACAATATCCAAAAGATCTTTCTTTTTCAATTTTTTTTGAAATTCCAAATTATGTTTTCGGAGAAATTCTTGAATATCTTTTTTCTTTGTTCCAGTATTTGGTATTTTTTCGATTTGTCGCGAGTGATACGAAGCATTGTCTAAAACAGTTACGCTGTTTTTTTCTATATTTGGTAGCAATGATGTCTGAAATTGTCTCTGTAATTTATGAGCCATTACCATTCCCCATATCTTCGTGAAATTCTCTGCTAGTGCTAGGTTGAGGATCTTCCCAAGGCCTGAACATTATCACAATATTATTTTACCACAGCCACCTAAATCCAAATAAAATGTAGACACTGAAGCACACACTGTATTTATAAAGTACATAACCTATATAAATTCTAAAAGGCACGAATCGGTCGATCTTTTGCGGCGTCCGTCCCTGCATGCTTTCTCATTATTAAGCTATTACATCTGGTTCGGTAGTGACCGTTAAATTGTAAAATATTTTAGAAGAGAGTTGCGTAATAATATCAAAATAATTTGAAATTATAATTGATACAGGCGCATTTCTGTTAATTTCTTATTTTAATCATGCCAGAACATACTTTACATGGGAATAATGATGTTTTATGTATTAAGTAACACGTTATATTTATTATTTAATATGCTGTAGAAAAATAAAGCATGCCCCACTCTATCCTAAGGAGCATCGCGGCAAAGCTTTGAGATTTTTTTGTGTCTCTTAAAGTTGTGGTCTACTATACAACTTACTTGCTTCCTTCTTTTTATTAGGGCGATGGCCAATAATATGCGTTTTCGGAGAAATATCAAAACTAATAAAATAATAACTAGTACAATGGACAAAATTATTAAACCAGTAAGCCATAAGTCCCTTTTTGTTTTAATTTGTGCTTTTACTTCTTCGTAAACTTCATCATTGTACGCATCTTTGAATTCGATATATTTTATTGTTGTAAAATATACACCTAAAAATAACGTGATGAAAATCTGTACAGAGCGATAAAAAAATTAAATCAAAAACGGACTCAAACCAACATATAGTAACAATGCAACCGCGACAAAGTGATAAAAACAGAAATTCTCTTGTCGAGCCGAGTTTCGCATTTTATTTATTGTAAACTTTCCCCACGTGTGGGAAAAGTGTAAAAATAACTTTTTTGATTTTCTTGACGCTTGGTAGACTGAACCTGTAAACCCAACACGAGATTTTCTGCATAAAAATGTTAAATACATGTGAAATTAATTAAAATTACAGTTTATAAAACATATCGTGATAACTGAAACTCTGTCTGCTAAAAGTACTGGTGTCTATATAGCTACCTAAGGAATCATGTATGTTTCATATTTAAAGAAAATCTGCGATGTACACAACGAATTTAATATTGCTTATTTGCCACAAACTGACAAAGTAATAAAGTACCACCTTTGAGTTCACTATCAGCATTATCTGGAAATGTATCCAAAATGTAACAACAAAATCAGTTAGATGAGTCTATTACTCACCGTTCAGAAGACTGGCATTAAGCATATTCCATGATTTGACTTGAGAGAATGATTTTTTAGTAATTCTTTTCTAACACACACAGATAATTTTAAATCTATGCCTAGGCAGACATCTATTGTTTTGATGAAAACGATGTATTTAATGCTTTGAAAAAACTTAAATATATAATGCCGACTGGGCCTGATGGTGTTCCCTCATTCTTGGTTAAAGATTAAGCTTGTATTTTTGCAGATCCACTCACGGTATTATTTAATTTATGTGTTAAAACTTGTCTGATAACTGGAAATGTTCAAAAGTATGTCCAGTTTTAAAAAGGCGATAAACATGACATTACCAACTTTAGGCCTATATCCATTTTATATAATTTTTGTAAAACTCTTGAAATCATGATTCAATCTATTCCAGCGTCAGCAACCAGATGTCGGTTGTCCAGCATGGTTTTATGAAAGGCCGGTCCACCACATCTAATTTAAGTTGCATAACCCAGTATATCTATAAAGCAATTGACCAATGTAAGTAAGCTGACTAATATATACCAACTTCTCAAAGGCTTTCGACCGACTTGATAACACTATACTGCCAAGTAAATTGTCAAATATAGGTTTTCACTTCTTTTACTATCATATTTTATTCTTATCTTTCTAATAGGAAGCAACATGCGACCTATAGTGGATTCCGGTCAGTCGAATATACTGCGGCATCGGGTGTTTCTCAAGGGTCCATTCCTGGACCCCTGTTATTTAATGTATTTATTAACGATATTGTAAACGTTATGGACGTTTGTTGTTTGCTCTAAGCTGACGATCTTAAAATCCTCAAAACAATTTCTTCCTTAAATGATTCGCCTTTCTACAATATAGTCTCTCTAATATATTTAATTGGGTTATTCAAAATATACTAAATTTAAATGTGTCTAAATGTAACGTTTGTCTCATACAACTAAAACTAATTCTGTTTGACTATAGAGTAGAAAACTTAGTTCTAAGAGCTTTAACTCTTGTGAGCCTAAATTTTGACAAAGAATTTTCTTTTATACCGCATATAAATAATCTAGTAAATGAGTTACTCAAAACTCTTAGCTATTTAATTAGAACTAGTATGATTTAAAAATTATAAACACTTTTTTACTTGTCTAATTTTCACTTTATTTGTTATTTTACAACTAGTTTCATCCTATTCGGACATTTTCAAGTAAACTAAATTATACACAGATTTTACTTTAATTTAAATATAAACTGACCTGAATAGAGGGATGGGTCACTTTATGGTTGATAATATAATTCAAATTTGTACAGATGTTATGTTTTTAAATGTAGGGGTTTTCCAAGCTAGTAAATTATATTATGGTGTGATTTTTATTAGCAGCAGTTTATCTGAATAAGTTTAATAACGGAGAATTATTTAAATCTATTTGGTCGTTTAATATGTTGTAATTTTTATTCCTATTTAATTTATTAATTTCTAACACTTCTAATAAATTAAGTTTTTTACTTTTCCCACAAATATGTAATATTTTAGGTTGATGGTCGTCAGTTATTGTATGACCAGAATCGGTTAGATGTTTATAAAAGTTGGAATGTTGTTTTTGTGTGTGAATATGTTCTCTATATCTTACTCCGAACGATCTCCCTGTTTGGCCTACATATGAGGCGTTACATTCTGGGCAATCTAATCGATATACACCACATTTTTTAGAGATATCAGTTTTTTGTTTTGCATTGAAAAGATATCTGCCTATATTTTTGTTAGAACTAAAAGATGTTTTAATATTAAATTTGGAAAAAGTATTGCTAATTGAATAGGAGAGTTGACCTGAATATGGTAATGAAATGTATGTTTGAACTTTTTTCTCGTTAATAGTGGGATAAAGTTCTTTCAAGAGGGACTTATTTTGTTTTTTATAGATTAAATTGTTGATTATATTTTGAGGGTACCCATTATTATGTGCAATAAGTCTTATTGTGTCTAATTCTTCTTTTAAATCTGTCTCAGATAGAGGTAAGCTGAAGGCTCGGTGTGTCATAGATTGATATGCGGCTAATTAGTGGGAGAGGGGGTTATAGGAATTAAAGGGTATAGTGGCGTCTGTAAAAGTTGGTTTGCGGTAAATATTATAGGAAAATGATGTTTTATGTCTTTTTATAGTTAAGTCGAGAAAGTTTATCGATTTATTATCGTTCTCTGTTTCTAAGGTAAAAGATATATTATTATGTGTGTTATTGATAAAATCAAGGAGTATTTTTAATTGTCTGTCTGTCCCTTTAATTTTTAAATCAAAATGGATTTTCACAAAGTAACTTCATCTTCAATCAACTTTTTTGAAATCGGCCTGTCAAGCAACCCAGATGAAACTATACTACAGATTATTTCTCAAGCAACGTTTGGCGTCTCAAAACATATGGTTTAACCAACAGTGTCTCAAACAGAACATAACTCCAAAATACGTGAACATTTTTTCAAAACTAAAAACACCGGCAGCTCAGAAATCAATAGAAGCAGCAAAAACTACATGGATAAAAGAAGAAATTAAATGCTGGTATCGTAAAAATCAAAACCTCAGACAACATTTGTTAGTGCTACATTCTCAAATTACATATAAATTACATCCAATTGAATTTGACGTCTTTGAAGATAAAATAAGAAACCAAGTAAGTGAAATTATCTATAGAAAATACCAGACACAATTGAAAAAGATTAATAATTTACCAAAAATTCAAGAAAAGCAAGCAAAAAAACCAGTTTAATAAAAACATTAAATTTTATCCAAGATTCGTTAACCTATCCGATACAAATTTCACTAGTACTGAAGAGAACCTCTTAAATTTAGGCCCAAAGTTCACACCGCAACCACAAAACATACAAAAACAAAAAGAAATACTAGGTTTACATGCAGAACTAGCTATAACAAACAACAATAAAACCATTATGAAATCCCAAAGCGTAAAACATCAAATAGCACAGAAAATAAACAAGTCCACAGAAACGACTAGCCATTCACATACAGCCACAATAAAAAGTATCCAAGAAAAAATACATCACAACAAACTCATTTTAACGAAAGCAGATAAAGGCAATACTACAGTTATTCTCCAAGAAACAGAATATATCGATAAAGTTGAGAAATTTCTAGACGAACAAAATTTACAAAAATCAACACAAGATCCTACGAACAAATTTGCAAAAGAAACGAAGTCCTTAATACAAAGTTTTGAATATTTGTGCCACTCCGAATTTGAAAAAAGAAGACTTACACATATGAACTGTGAAGCCCCAAAGTTGTACGGCTTAGTTAAACTACACAAAGACAATAAACCCATTAGACCAGTGGTTTCATACACAAATGCGCCGACACGTAAGTTATCTGAATTACTTAATAACGAGTTTAAATCTATTACAAAATTTAAGCCAAAAAAATACAATTAATAACTCCTTAGACTTAACAGTAAAATTAAACAGCCTAAATATTGACCCCAACTCTATAAAATTAGTATCGTTTGATGTGTCGAATATGTTTCCTAATATCCCTCCCTTCGAATGTCTTCCTTTAATTTCAAATATGCTAGAAAAATGTAAAATTATTCCAAAATTAAAAAATGAAATACTGCAAACATTCAAGTTGTGTTTAGATCAAAATTACTTCCAATTTAATGAGGACATCTTTATACAAAAAACAGGGCTCCCTATGGGTTCGCCACTTAGCCCCCCTTTTATCCGATATATTTATGGATAATCTTGAAAAAACTATATTGGATTCTCCAATATCAAAAAAACATATTATCTTTTGGTATAGGTATGTTGATGACATCCTAATAGGTTTTAAAGGGACAGACAGACAATTAAAAATACTCCTTGATTTTATCAATAACACACATAATAATATATCTTTTACCTTAGAAACAGAGAACGATAATAAATCGATAAACTTTCTCGACTTAACTATAAAAAGACATAAAACATCATTTTCCTATAATATTTACCGCAAACCAACTTTTACAGACGCCACTATACCCTTTAATTCCTATAACCCCCCTCTCCCACTAATTAGCCGCATATCAATCTATGACACACCGAGCCTTCAGCTTACCTCTATCTGAGACAGATTTAAAAGAAGAATTAGACACAATAAGACTTATTGCACATAATAACGGGTACCCTCAAAATATAATCAACAATTTAATCTATAAAAAACAAAATAAGTCCCTCTTGAAAGAACTTTATCCCACTATTAACGAGAAAAAAGTTCAAACATACATTTCATTACCATATTCAGGTCAACTCTCCTATTCAATTAGCAATACTTTTTCCAAATTTAATATTAAAACATCTTTTAGTTCTAACAAAAATATAGGCAGATATCTTTTCAATGCAAAACAAAAAACTGATATCTCTAAAAAATGTGGTGTATATCGATTAGATTGCCCAGAATGTAACGCCTCATATGTAGGCCAAACAGGGAGATCGTTCGGAGTAAGATATAGAGAACATATTCACACACAAAAACAACATTCCAACTTTTATAAACATCTAACCGATTCTGGTCATACAATAACTGACGACCATCAACCTAAAATATTACATATTTGTGGGAAAAGTAAAAAACTTAATTTATTAGAAGTGTTAGAAATTAATAAATTAAATAGGAATAAAAATTACAACATATTAAACGACCAAATAGATTTAAATAATTCTCCGTTATTAAACTTATTCAGATAAACTGCTGCTAATAAAAATCACACCATAATATAATTTACTAGCTTGGAAAACCCCTACATTTAAAAACATAACATCTGTACAAATTTGAATTATATTATCAACCATAAAGTGACCCATCCCTCTATTCAGGTCAGTTTATATTTAAATTAAAGTAAAATCTGTGTATAATTTAGTTTACTTGAAAATGTCCGAATAGGATGAAACTAGTTGTAAAATAACAAATAAAGTGAAAATTAGACAAGTAAAAAAAGTGTTTATAATTTTTAAATCAAAATGGATTTTCACAAAGTAACTTCATCTTCAATCAACTTTTAGAACTAGTATAATTTTTTCAATTGTTAATAGTTTAAAAAATATATATTTTGCGGTTATCAGGTGAATATGACCCTTATTACAGAAATCCATTAACTATCTAGAAATTTAACAAAGATGATTTATAAAATTATTGTAATTTAAATTGGATGGAATATACCCGATTGTTGGTTCTTCACAGCTAGTTCTTAAATATATTCTCTATGACTAACTGCTGACTACAGGGTTGATACTGAGCATTGTATGGTAATAAATAAATAAATAAAAAAGGAAATCTATATCTGTAAATTTTTGGTTATAAACTCTCCAAACAGTGCCGAATGAAGTGCTATTGAAAACATTTTTGTTTTAGTTAATTCCAGCAAAACTTTTTTAGATTTGTGTCTCAAATATACACAAGCGTCAAGAATGATCAAAAAGTTATATTTTACATTTTTCGCTTATGGAATTATTCAGAAATTTGTTGTGGAAAACATACGGATGTCCAGTGGATATCCGTCATGTCCATCACGAAAGTCCATAAGATATCCGTCGGATATGTGTGTGCTGTCGGGGGAAACCATTTATATTTTGTAGATTTTAACTAATTCGTATGATATTTCAAAAAAACTGTAACTGTAGTTTAAATTTGAAAAATCCTAATCTGCTCTCATTCTTTTCAACTGGATACAATACAGGCTGCGTTTACTTTAGATGAAGAAACTTCAAGAATCGGTATTTTGCCACAATACTTTGCAAATACGCGAATATCCATTTTGTGCATGGTTTCTGCTACGGAAGTGCCGAAGCCGCAGTGCAAGAATATCGTCGTAGGTTTCCAAATGCGCAGGTTTTTATTACCACTCATAGACGATTCGTTGAGTATGGATTGGAGAAAATTAGTGATAGAGAAATTTATCAAAATTCAAGGGACAATATAATTCTTGAGTTATTTGATATTAACAGAAGCTGAGTACAAGGAGAGCTGCTTTGCAGCCTCAGGTATCACAGAAAAAATAATTAAAAAGCTAAAGCGGGATCACCGGCTACTTCAAAACTTATTGTCTGGTGATGCCAACAAGAGAACCAATTTTTGCAGATGGATTATGGAAAAACACCAGCACGACCCTCATTTACTTTAATGAGTTTCGTAGACAGATAAATACAATTTTACACGTTCCGGAGAAGTTAATTATCGAAATCTTCACATATAATCACACGAAAACCCCCACGAAATACATCCCACATCGTTCCAATATGAATTCAGTTTTAACATTTGGTTGGGCGTTCTCCACAATACCATTTCAGGGACTTATTTTTTACCGCATAGGCTAAATTCCATTTTATGTTATCAATTTATTGAAAATGATGTCCATTTAACTAATGGATGTGTTAGATGATGTACCACTGTATTTAAGTGGATGGGATACCTGCTCATTATTACACTCATTAGCAAGAGGCATACGCATTAGGTATACGGATAGGTCGGATTCTAACAGCGAATTTTATCTAAATGATTACTAAAATTAAAACATTTTCGCCATACATATACAAAAATTTGGATATTAAAATTTTATTATACCTAACAAAAACCTTGAGTTTTGTATGTACATACAAAAATCACTACAGGGTGTGCCAATAAAAACTCCCAGGTGAAATATTTCAGAAACTACTAGAGATATTTGAGTACTATAAAAGCCCATTGCTAGAACGTATAATTGGCTTTAGTTTTGAATACAAATAGTGTTTTAACATATTAAGGGATAGATGGCGCTGTGCTACAATGAATTTCTTGGATGACAGGAACTTTGAAATGTAATCTATATCAAAGAGAATTTAATATCAATTAGATTTCGTTATATGAAAAAAATTCGAAAATTCAGCTGTTTTCGAAAATTTTAGTGTAAAATATTTAATTTTTGAAAAACTAGAATCGCCTTAACTTTCTTATATTAAATTTTAGACGATAGTTCGTTTGAAACTTTCTTCATAGAAAGACAGTGTGAATAATGTGGCAATAAAACTTTTTTTTCAACTTCAGGTTACACCAGTAATTACATTTATTACAATTTTAAAGCATCCGCCCCTGTATTTTATTAAATAATATTGAATAAATATATGTTCCATGCAACCGTAATAGTAACGTGGCAATAAAGGAAATAACAATGAAATAAAAAACTTATTTTTATTTTATTTAATAAAAACAAAAAATAAACTAACAAGTAATAACTTATGGAAGAAGGTGTTCGAAATTATTGCCATTTTCGTTTGTACACATGGAGAATCTATTCAATAGCTCAAACCCATAAACTTTAAGTAGTGTATTCCTATTGATGGCTCCAACACTTGCATAAATTTTATTATAAAGGTAAGCCATGTCTATGATAGGTTCTTTATAAACCTCACTTTTCAGATAACCCCACAAATAGAAATCTAATGGGGTAATATCAGGAGATCTAGTTGGCCACTTGAGTGCCCCATTTGTATCAATCCATTTTCCTGGATATGTGTTTGGTTTAAATAATTTACCACAATATTGCTACTATGTGGGTCAGCGCCATCTTGGTGAAACCACATAGTATCTAATTGAACTGGTAAATTATTCAATAGCACAAGTAAAACAAATAAATCATTTTGTAAGAAGTGTAAATAAAGTTCACTATTTAGATTTCCATTATAAAAATATGGACCGACAATGTATCCATTTACAATGCCACACCAAAACATTTACCCCAAATCTTGTCTGGAATCTGGTTTGTCTGATCCATTTAGGATTTTCTTTAGACCAGTAACGGCAGGTATGTCTGAATATTACTCCGTTGTTGTGGAATTTAGATTCGGCACTCCGTATAATTTGATTAAGCAAATTAGGGTTTTTCTCTAAGATAATGGAAAAGTATGCCAAAAAATCTAATATGCGCTGATAATCTCCCGGTCTTAAATGGTGCACCAAAGGAATTTTATATGGATAAAGTTTATTATTTTTTAGAATCCTGCTACACGAAGTTACAGAAATATTAGTTCTCATTTAACTTATGTAATGACCTGAGGAGATTATTTTCTATCGTTTCTAACAATAACACTATATTTTCATTTGATGTAGCTCTCTTTCTTCTAAGTGTTTTTGTTTTTTTTTTAAACTTCGATAATTATCTAAATTATCACATAAACTTACAAAAGTTTTGCGATCAGGCCTTGGTCTCTCTCAGGAAAATGTATTCCATATAAATCCACAACTGCAGAAGAATTATTACGGCATTCTCCATAAATTAAAACCATGTTTAATTTATTCCGGTTTGTATGAAGTACCATGTTTTATAACAATTTAGCAAAATACAAGAGCTAAATACACATCATTTGACAATCAAAAACTAAAACAATGTCTAAAGCAATGTCAATATTGACAATATTGATTATGAAGATTTCCAAAGGCACCTATGTATGATTGTATTTTGCGTATGTAGTCGTTTTAGTTCATTAAGGTGAACGTAATCAATATAAAATGTATTTATTCGCCCACGTTAATTTTTTCTCTATTGCTACTATATTGAACATATTTTTATTCAATATTGTTTAATAAAATACAGGGGCGGGCGCTTTAAAATTGTAATAAATGTAATTACTGGTGTAACCTGAAGTTGAAAAAAAAGTTTTATTGCCACATTATTCACACTGTCTTTCTATGAAGAAAGTTTCAAACGAACTATCGTCTAAAATATAATGTAAGAAAGTTAAGGCGATTTTAGTTCTTGGGAACGCTTTCAGGTCTCGCTGCGCCGCAACAAATTCTATTACGAATAAGTCTCTTAGAAAATTTGTTTCATTTTTTTATTGTTACGGTGATTTTCAATACTATAATCTATCATTTTCAGCTGAAATCAAAAGTTTGTGGACGGACTTATTAGGAAATATGCAATGCATGGTTGTTTTAATTCACCACAAATGAAAATTTAGTTTTAATAATTGTGAGACTCAATGTTAGCCAAGATTTTGTTCCAGGGGTGCACAACTTAGTACACTCTAGAAAGAAAAAATCGATGTTTTACTACTATTAACCACGGCTCTAAATATGCCACTATTGCGCCCCCCTTTAGCCAAATCTTAAATCCGCCACTGGCAGGGACCGGTTAATTGGCAAATAAAAAATATAACCATTGGCGAGCATTGCAGCACATTTGACCTCAATTAATCTAAAAACTCTAAAAAATTGCTAACATTTTTTATTCCGAAAATATCGAAGAATAAAAAGAATCATATCCATTTTTTGAAACTACCATAAGTGTAGTAGTTCCCTTATCTACACCTATGGGAGCGACATATTTTAATCTTTTATATCGTTTGGTAAACTTTAATCTAACATAAACAAAACCCAAATTTTATAAAAAGCTGTTTAGCCAATTTAAAGTTATTCGTCGAAACTAAAAATAAAAAAAGCTCAACGCTCTCTATCTCGAAGTCTAAGTGTAGCGCTGATAGTAATAAAACTTGAAATCAGAAGTTTTCTTTCTTAACGAAAACAAAACAAATGTGAAAATATAGTTGCGTGAAGATATGTAATGTGTATCTTTCGAGAGGTGCGATAAGACTATTATACAGTGTGGAAATTAAGTAACGCATAAATTCAGTAATTCCGTTGATATTAATTTTTTGGAAAAAATCTCGAAGGGGTATAACGATTTTGACTTCAGCAAATATTTTCAGTCTATTTTCAGTTTCTTAGGTTATTTATTTTTTAAATTATGACGTCATCGACTTTTTTTTAAATGACAACCTATATTTTTTATTATTGATTTTGGTAGTAGTTTTTATTCCGGTTCTGACCGTATAAAATTTTCAATATGTTATATTTGAAAAAAATCTTGAAAAACAGTCTTAAAGTTCAAATAACAAAAATTCATTAAATTGGGAAAATTTATCTAGTTGCCTAAGTTTGACGGAAAGTTATCGACGGCACATTCGTTTTTATTTTGAAATTATACAAATAGTTGAAAAATCGAACTAATGTGATACACCGGCAACTAGATAAATTTTTCCAATTTAATGAATTTTTGTTATTTGAACTTTGTAACGCATAAATTCAGTAATTCCGTTGATATTAATTTTTTTGGAAAAAATCTCGAAGGGGTATAGCGATTTTAACTTCAGCAAATATTTTCAGTCTATTTTCAGTTTCTCATATCATTTATTTTTTAAATTATGACGTCATCGACTTTTTTTTTAAATAATAACCTATATTTTTTATTATCGATTTTGGTAGTAGTTTTTATTCCGGTTCCGACTGTATAAAATTTTCAATATGTTATTATTTGAAAAAAATCGAGTAAAACAGTTTTAAAGTTCAAATAACAAAAATTCATTAAATTGGGAAAATTTATCCAGTTGCCGGTGTATCACATTAGTTCGATTTTTCAACTACTTGTGTAATTTCAAAATAAAAACGAATGTGCCGTCGATAACTTTCCGTCAAACTTAGGCAACTAGATAAATTTTCCCAATTTAATGAATTTTTGTTATTTGAACTTTAAGACTGTTTTTATCGATTTTTTTCAAATATAACATATTGAAAATTTTATACGGTCCGAACCGGAATAAAATCTACTACCAAAATCAAATATTTTTTGGATAAACATAATATTTTAAATAAGAATCAGTTCGGATTTCAAAAGTCAAAAAACACTACTGATGCCATTTTTGCTTTTTTAGAAAAAACGTATCTCAAGTTAAATGAGGGCGAAGCTGTTGGTGCAGTGTTTTGTGATTTCTCAAAAGCCTTTGATTGCGTTAATCATGAAAACTGCTCCAGAAACTTAGGTGTTACGGTTTTAAAGGTACCTATGACACTTAGTTGGTTTAAATCTTACCTTTCCCAGCGTGATCAGGTAGTAAAAATTGGAGACGAGATATCAGACGTATCAGGTATTGACTGTGGTGTGCCTCAAGGATCTGTGCTAGGTCCGATTTTGTTTCTGTTATATATTAACGATTTAGCAACTATAAACATTCTTGGTAATTTTACTCTTTTTACTGACGATACTACGATTCTCTGGCATAGAAAAAATGTTAACAGTCTGAAGGAGACCATAAAGTCTGACCTATATAAGGTCAAAGAATGGTGTGATTCTAACCTAC
Organism: Rhamnusium bicolor; assembly: GCA_029963845.1. Taxonomy (NCBI): domain Eukaryota; kingdom Metazoa; phylum Arthropoda; class Insecta; order Coleoptera; family Cerambycidae; genus Rhamnusium; species Rhamnusium bicolor. The sequence continues at coordinate 56,522 of JANEYF010003706.1, read as the reverse complement.
TTACATTTAATAGAAGTAAAACTAATATAATCACTTTTAAGTTTAGTTATGATGATCTTATAGTAGATAATCATTTTATTGATAATAAATCACACACAAAATTCCTTGGGCTATATATTGACCATAAATTAAAATTTGATCAGCATGTAACTAATCTAGGAAAAAAGTTAGCTTCTGGTTGTTATGCACTGAAAATTGTTTCAAACGAATTGGGTCATGATATAGCAAAAACAGTATACTATTCTTTAATTGAGTCACAAATAAGATATGGAATACCTTTCTGGGGATTGTGTAGTCAAAAATTGCTAAGCAGTATATTTGTGTTACAAAAAAGGGCTCTAAGATATGTATGCAAAGTGAATTCAAGAGATTCCTGTAAACCGCTTTTTATCAGTAATAAAATACTAACTGTAATATGTATCTTTATCCTAGAGACAGTATGTCTAATACATAAGAAAATGTTGAATGGGGTAAACTCGGATTCTCAGCCTCATTATAATACGAGGCAGACATTGAATTTACTTCTTCCCTTACCCATCCCCAGAACAACTGCAACGAAGCACTCATTAATCTATGAAAGTAAACAAATATACAATCACATACCACTGTTTCTTAGAAATATGACTCAATTAAAGAAATTTAGAGAGGCAGTTAAGGGGAAATTGATTGAGAAGGCTTATTATAGTTTATTTGAATATTATAATGACTCTCTTTAAACTGTTCTAGTATGTCTTTTTTTTCATTGTTATTTTCTTTATCTTCACTGTTATATTTACTAATTTAAGACTATGTACCTGATATTTATTAAATTTTCGTTGTTTGTCAACCGTATTAGTACATGCTTGTATAGTTAGGTCCATAAATATGTATATATTATTGTATCGTTATATTTTGTTTGTTGTTTGTTTTATATTTGTATTTTATTATTTGATCTATATTTTGACCATATATTGTATTAATATATACTAGTAGCTTTGTCAATAAGAATGTATTTCTTAGACAATAAAGCATATATTCATTCATTCATTCATTCAATAATAAAAAATATAGGTTGTCATTTAAAAAAAAGTCGATGACGTCATCACTTAAAAAATAAATGACATAAGAAACTGAAAATAGACTGAAAATATTTGCTGAAGGCAAAATCGCTATACCTCTTCGAGATTTTTTTCCAAAAAAATTAATATCAACGGAATTACTGAATGTATGCGTTACTTAATTTCCACACTGTGTGTGTTAGTCTGGTAAGGATATTTATGTAAAAGAATTGAAAGTGATGAACGGAAATCCTTTACTTTACTGCAGTCATTGATAACTTGTTAAATTGCGGGTTATTCTAAGTTGAATTAAGCGTTATTATTAGAGAACCCCGATTGTAAGCTTAAATAATTATTTATTATTGTGTTTCCAGGAAGGTATGTTCGATTGTGGTTTCTATAAGTAGAATTGAAAGTGAAATGTTGGGAACACCGACCATAGACTTAAATAAGTATTTATTGTCGTGTTTCGAGAATTCTCGTTTGTTGTGAAATCCAGATTATAAAAATAAGTAATTCTATTATCGCCTTTCAGGAACGTTCGCTACACCAAGTTCCATAAAATGTTTATAGAATAAACTACACTCATTTTTTAATAAAGAAGCGATACTCAAAGTTTCCTCATTTAAAGTGAACTCACCCTGTATACACAGTACAATAAGAAGTGCGATTTTATATATTGTATTTTTAACATTTAATCTATGGATACCATATTCTCATAACGTATTTTCAACGCTTTAATGTTTGAATTTAATTTGGTCACGCTGCGAAGATTTTGTCACGCTGTGTAAAGCAATAGAAGTGAAAGCGGAGTGATGAAATGTATGGTAGAAGACGAAATAATCCGAACAATTCACACTCATTAGGGATATCCCTTCATATAAATTCATCCTGTGTTGGTGTTGGTCTGAATTTCTTTCTTGAACTATAATTTGTAATGTATGGAGGTTTAAAGACTGCGAAAATTTATCTTATAAAAATACTTACCGAAACCCAGAGCGACAACAACCCCTATAATGGACAACCACACTATTGGAGCTGCAATCCATCTCAACATTAAAATGTAAATAATACAGACGAGTAATGCTAGTATGGCTCCTATTAATATATTGACCCAAGTGTGCATTATGTCTTCAACAATGTTTTGTCCGATCTAAAACTCGAAAAATAGTTAAATTCGTTTCTCAGAAATTAAGCAGGCATTTTATAATCTGCAGATCATCAGATTGTAAATTTTGAAATAGGATAAGCATCCTATTTCAAAAAACACTATGAAAAATAAATTATTAAATTATGTAAAGACTAAATTTATCGAATAAGAAATCGGAAATTATCGGTTTGTATTCACAAAAACACGAGGTTGATTTATTAGTTCTATTTTAAAATTGCAATTTTTTAGTCTGTGAACGACATGTCACAAAGCGCTATCCGCCATGATAGTTTTAAATGTGACGTCACTCTTGTAGTAAGCAAAACCTACGGTTCTCTTATCGTGATTGCTTTGTGAATATTTGGACTGATTTAATCCTGATTTCTGTTCTGCCCAATTTAGGAACATTAAAACATCTGTAAGTATATAATATTTGTTTACTTCTAATTGTAAAGCTAACTAGGTACATATGTATATAAAAGTGTGTTAAAATGTAGGTAACTAGAACATTATTTATTAGATAATCTTCTTCATAACCTAAAAATTACAAACATAACAGATATGAGAAAGACTTCACTTGTTTACATTAGTTGTAAAGTATAACGCTAATGAGAGTATAAGACAAAATAGTACTTACATCAAAGTAATTCTCACAAAAATACGGTATACTTATACTCGATAATAATTTTGGATCTCTCCTGGCAAGCTGTAATCAAGTCTCTCTCATTTTAATATCATCTGGCAGTTTTATAAACAACTTTTGTGCTATCTTTACACTTGTACTCTTGCAATTCGGCACCAAACACCACGTATAACGATGGGAACTCAATAAAAAATGATACCAAACGTTACTTGCGCTTATTTGCTTACTACAAGAATGACGTCACAGATAGTGACATGGCGGCTCGTGTTTTCGCGCCAATTTATATTTACTTATTTGTTTTATTTTATTTTTCATCGCTGAGTACAATATCAAATTAAATCTGATGAGCAACAAATTATATATTGTTACAATCAACACCAAATCAACAGTACATACAAAAGCAAATAATTGTTATTTTACAAACAAAGCTACAAATATTAGTAAGGGAAACATTTAGTACAGAAAAATGACCGAATGTTAGAGATTTTCACATGCAGTACATATAAGGTTTTTAAAATATCCGCTGTCAATTTGTAAGAGTACTTTTTAACGTTTTAAATTTTAATAACTGTCATATTAATCCTAACATTCTCGGAATAATAGAGTTAGATACTCTTTCATTGCGTTCTTCTGACTTGAATCCCATTGAGCAAATGTGGGATTTATTGGGTAGGGCACTTCAAAACCATCAACCGGCTCCAGAGAATATTAGGAAACTGTCAGATATTCATTTCATTTTATGTGCATAAATCCCACAATACGTGATCAACCACATCATCAGAAGCACTAGACGTATACTTGAAGTAATTAGAGGGAGGGGCCAGAATACGAGGTGTTGATGATAGGTTTAGGGCATTGTTGGTTCCCCACGGCTAAACACTTCTTAAACTAAAATAGTTTTTCCTCGTTTTTTTGTTATAACCAAATTATGCTAAAAGGTTAATGAAGAAGTTGTCAATATGGGGCGACCGTAAATAACTTTTTTTGTCAGATCCTTTGATGAAAATGTGAAACAGTGTATATGAAAACAAAATTTAAACAAAATGAAATATTTCCATAATGAATGTACATTTATCATTTTTTTTTATTTAACTCAAATAAATAGAAAGCGTTCAATTTTCAATAATACTTGCTAAATATGTTTCGAAAAATTAATTACTGAAATATAATACACGGAAAATCGCGTCAAGAAACACTGCCTTTTCTCAATAATTAGTAAACAACTCGAAACAGATGTTTGACATTTTACTTTTCACAAATTTTCGTATATTCGACTACGATATTATCCCCAAGTCATGGTAAAATATTTGAAATCCTGTCTATCTATCTATGTATAATCACTATTTGGAACCTCTATAGTTGATTAGTTGATGATATCGACATATGTTCTAAATATCAACAATTTTTTGCATTCTGTCATTTTTATTACAATTATTTTCATACCCTGCCCAACATTTCAACAGTTCAAGTTCAAAATATGTTCACTGTTAATTAACAAATTAGAATGCCTCTATGCAGTGCATTTCAGTGAAAACTATCCACCTTAAATCTCATGTTTTTTTGATCTTATGTTTTCTTAACCGCCTCTCAAGTCACCGAAGTAACTCCCAGAAAATCCTAGGATTTTGTATTGGGCAAGAGAGACGAGGCCCTACAGTTTATTGTGGAGTCTGAACCACATCCAGGGCATCGACAGTTCTCTCTCATCTTAATCCGAAACAAATTACAAATAAAATTTCTAACCTGCTCCGGGATGAATTCGAACCATCGATATTCAGTACCTAGTAAATAGCTGTAAGCGCTTTTACTCACTCGGCTACCATGCCCACTTAAATAAATTTGGATATATTGATTTTTGCAAAAATCGCAAAAACACGTCATAAAGAGAAAAGCGGGAGACACATTTTTTTTATAAATAAACCTAGGATTAGTTCCACCCCCTCACAAGCAAAGCCACCCCTACATTTTTTTTAACCACCCCACATTTTTTTCAAGTCATTAGTTTCTCCTCTAACAGCTCATTACAAAAATGTATAATTTGTAGGATCTAAAGTTAATAGTTTGGAAGCTATAGATACAATTTATTTGAATCCATTCACCTAAATTTTTCGAGCAAATTACCCATACCATATTTAATAAAAGAATAGGTACTGACAAGAAGAATTTTTTTGCTAAAGCAAAACTACTCCTTTTTATGATTAAGGCGTATTTTTTTGTGATTCTTTAACAAGTGAAATCATTAAATGAATGTAGTGTAGAATAGTGCCTAGTTCCTTAACTATTTATCGTTCCTATTACAATTATTTTCATAATGGTGTACACCCTGCAAGAATGAATTGAAATTGTAGGATTCTACTACGGAAACAATAATTCGGCAAGGGCTGCTGCTAGAATTTTTAATAATACTCATCCCGGAAAAAAATGCAACAATAAGTACGTAATTGAATTGATGCAGAAATTTATGGAAACGGGATCAGTTGGTAACAGAAAGCATAACCCAATACGAGTGGTTGACGAAACTATGGAAGTTACAGTTTAAGGAGTAGTTACTTTAGAGGATCAGCAATCTTTATCACAATTATCTAGAGCAACAGGTGTTTCACGCAGCAGTGTTTTTAGAATTTTATATAAACACAAATTTCATCCACATAAAACAAAATTGGTACAGGAATTGCACGAGGATGGTCCTGACAATCGTCTCGAGTTTTGTGAAGTAATGAGTAAAGCTGCAAATCGTTTCTGTGTCATGGTCGTAGAGTACAGATGTACTTACTGTTGCCGGCATTCACCTTGACCGCGAAACTCTTTCTCCAGTCCAGTATATTATTAGCTTTTAAGATGTGTACACGTTAAGTCACTTGGGGCGTATTGCATATTGTTTTTGTTTTTATTTTCTTTGTTGTACTGTATTGTTGATATTAATTTAATAATAAAGCATGACAGACGTACGCAGGGGTAGAAAACGGGCATTTGCTGACAAAGTGAATAAATTCATAGGTGAGTTCCCGGATTTATTCTATGATGGTGCTAAAATAATTTGTAAAGTGTGCGAGAAAGATTTAATGTGCTGGGATAAGCGTGATTGTGGACTTCACGTAAATAGTGTACACCATAAAGATAAAAAAAAAATGACGTGCCTTCGACAGCACAGTTTATGTTTGATTTACTATTAATGCTGATTGCCTGTGATGTTCCGCTGCACATACTCGATAAACAACCATTTCGAGAGTTCTGGAATAAATACAATGCTCAGGTGAAGTTACCAAGTCGCACAACGTTATGTAACTATCTATCAACTGTACACGTAGACATGGTAAATAAGATGAAATGTGAATTAAAAAATACACGGCTGTGGTTATCTGTTCATGAGACAACAGATTGTAAAAAAATTCTATTTTAAATGTTATAGTACGAGTACTGGACCACCTTAAACCGACAGTTCCACTGTTACTAGCTAGCAAAAGACTAAGTCAGTGTACTAGCGAAACAATTAACAGGGTGGTGCTGGAGACGTTAGAAAAATTTGAACTGTCAAAAAGTCAAGTGTTGATGTTTGTGACTGATGGCGCCGTGACAATGCGTTTGGTAGGCCGTTCTTTGCAAGAACAAGGTTGTACGTTTATACATGTTACGTGTAAAGTGCATGCTTTACATCTTGTGGCAGAAACTATTCTAAAAGGTTTCTAGAGGTGGATGCATTAATAGCAAGTACAAAAAAAGTGTTTCTTAAATCTCCTAAACGTCTCCATGCATTTCATAGCAAGTATTCTGGTATTCCTGAACCACCATAGCCGATTCTTACATGTTGGGGAACATGGTTGCAGGCAGCTTTTTATTATGCTGAATATTTCCAACAAATAAAAGCTGTGATACTACAATTCAATCCAGATGAGGCTGCAGCTATTAAGGAAAGCCAGGCAAAATTCGAAGATATTTCCGTTGAAACAGCTTTAAAAAATATTGCGAAAAACTATAAACCATTACATGAAAGCATAAAAAAATTAGAAAACATTGCGTTGTCGTTAGCGGTGTTACTGCAAATAGTGGACGAAGTAAATCTACTGCTACATGCTATAGGTGACGCAACAAATGAGCGCGTTAAAGAAAAGTTCGCAAGTGTGTTAAATAAAGACACCGGTTTTACCAAATTAAGACAAATATGTGATGGTGCAGCCCCACATCCGTTAAGTGCGTTCAAAGACTATTTTTCGTATGCGTGTATTACATCAGTAGATGTCGAACGGTCGTTTTCAAAATATAAGAATATATTTTCACCAAAGCGAACATCACTCATGGAGACAACCATAGAAATATACCTGATGCTGCAAAATGGCTACACATCTTCTCCAGTTTGTGATAAGCAAGCTAGTTCATCAAGCTAGTTGAGAGGGTAAGTTTTAATACATTGTTATAGATTGTAACAGTTTATTGTTTCTCGTATTAGTTAATTTCGCGTACGCCACTGTCCCACGGAACATTTTTGACAGCCCTAAATGTGTGAAAGTTTAATTGACATTCTAAATCTTTTGTACATTTGTTTCTCCGATGAATGTACATTTTCTGTCAATGGATCAGTCCATAGACACAATTGCAGATATTGAGTTAAGAGTGATCCACATGTAATGCGCGAATTTCATACTCAGACCTCAAAAATTGAATGTTTGGTGTGGTATCCTTGGAAATGAAAATTGTTGGACACTTTTTTATTAAGGGAAACTTAAATAGTGAGTCTTATTTGGAATTACTTAGAGAGCAGTTGATCCACAAATTACCCAAATAATGGAAAATGATAAGACTTTTTTCTGAAAATCTCCTTGCATTTCAACAAGATGGAGCATCCCCACATTTTGCTGTGACTGTTCGTCAATTTCTTCATGATACATTCCCTGGTCGTTGGAAAGGTAGAAGAGGTGCGACGATGGAGTGGCTATCAAGTTTTTTTGTGGGGGTATCTGAAGACGAGTGTCTATGCAACTCAACCAGGGTCGTTAGATGATTTACGACAAATGATTGTTCAAGAATGTCAACACTTAACGCCAAGTTTTTCATAATGTTAAAGAGGCGTTTGAAACGCAACTGTATCATTGCATGGAGGTTAATGGATGTCAGTTTGAACGCCTAATAAAGTAATTTTTGGTATTGAATCGTTTATTACTCTAAACCTTTTTTACTTTCATATACCTAATATAAGGAAGTATTAGTAATAATGATTTTTTTCGACCTCGAGATTTTGATTGGTATATACATTTTGAACCTTCCTGAATCATTTCTGACTATTTTCCAAATGATGTCTGTCGGTGCGTGTGTGTGGATGTGTATGTGTGTATACGCGATAACTCAAAAAATACTAATGGGAGACTTCCCAAATTTGGCAGATAAGATTGATAACAATATTTTAGCTGACACATTAAATTTGGTGAATGTGGTACCACCAGAAGAGACATAATGAATGAAAGAAGAAAAAAGATACAATTGCGGGAAAAAAATTTAAAAATTTTTATCGTCTGGACGAATCTCGACGAATTATAATGAAAAAACATAACTTTATAAAAAAAATCTGTCCGCATGTCTGTAGTATCGCGATAGCAGCCACAGCTTTTGAGATAAAGCTTTCTAATTTGGTACACTTGTTCTAAAGGCCAAAGACAATGAAAACTTCGGTGATGAGCAAAATTGGCCAGCTGAAAGGGGTCCACGGGACCCAAACTTTTTTGTATTGGACTTCACACAAAAATATATTCTTGATGAAAGGTTATAAATCATGTCTACTATATCAAGAGAATAAAATATATTTTCCAAGTACTTAAATAAAGCCGATGTTCTGAAATATTGTACACATTTGGCCTCATGAAATGCGGTTAGGATAAATTTAACAATTTGACATTTGAAAGGACTAATTTAGTTACAAAAATGTCAATGTCAATAACAAAAAATTATTAAAATTTATGACATGAATTATAATTGACAGTATCGAATGATAATTAGTTATTTAAAAATATTCATGAGACATTTCAAGGTACGCTATTAAAATTTAATTGAGGTAAGTGAAGAATTAAATAGAATGATTTTTTTAGATCAGGATAATGGGTATAAGAAAGTTGTGTGCTGGCCACATCAGATATTTTTAAATTAAAATAGTATGTAGCTCCCAAACTATTCACTTTAGAGCCCACAAATGGGGAGGATGACTTGAAAAACATATGGGGTGTTCCATTTAAAAAACATGTAGGAGTAGCTCTGGGGGTGATGGGGTGGAACTAGTCTTAGGTCTATTTATAAAAAAAATGTGTCCCCCTCTTTTCCCTTTTCAACGTTTTTGCGTTTTTTTGCAAAAATCAATATATCCAAATTAATTTAAGGTGGATAGTTTTCATTGATATGCACTCTGTATAAAATGTCAACACAAAACAAAAACGCCACAAACACCAACAAACACATTAAATAAAATTGTGCCTACCTCCTCTGCCTGCGCAAAAAGTTTAATGTTACTAATAGATGTTTTTATGTTTTCAAACGTCATGTTAACATGTGTTACTCGTTGTATATCATCGATTATCGTTTGATTTACCTCCGACATGTTTGGAATGCACCTTTTTTGAACTGCAATTATTAAAATACCAATATGTATATATATATATATATATATATATATATATATATATATATATATATATATATATATATATATATATATATATGTATATATATATATATATATATATGTATATGTTGTTTTTCAGGTTTTCGCGGGTGGTGAATGTTAAATTCGTTTTCCGGGTATACTCCCGCGTATATGTATATATATATATATATATATATATATATATATATATATATATATATATATATATATATATATATATATATATATATATATATATATATATATATATATTCCGGTGTAACAGGATCATGGCTCACCCCTTTTCTTCTTTACCTTTGAAGATAATTAATTGAAATTTGGGATATCCTATATACATAATACGCGACACTTTTTGACAAAAGGGATTTTCTTTTCAGTCAAGTGACACTAACTTTCGATTTTTAAGTATATTATTGCAATATATGCAATAATATACATAGTGTTCCATTTACAAATGGAAAGTTAGTGTCACTTCCGGCGAAACCAGAAAAGTACCGCTTATTATGTATATAGGAAATTTCAATCAATTATCTTCAAAACTAAAGGAGAAAAGGAGGGTGTACCATGATCCTGTTACACCCGGTATATATATATATATATATATATATATATATATATATATATATATATATATATATATATATATATATATATATATATATATATATATATATATATATATATATATATATATATATATATATATATATATATATATATATAAAACATTAAAAGTTAAATGAAAAGAATATTTGTTTGTAACTTAGTAAAAATTGACCTAAAAGCCATTTACTTATCGACTTTTAACAGATGTGTCTTGTGAAGATTGAGATGTATATCCTAAAAAAATTAGAAATGAAAATAACCCTCGCCCCCACTCCTTGAAACAGCCCAGTCCCTTGTATATAAAATAGGAAGTATAGCTTAGCCTAACACTACTTTTATAACCGTACTCTCAGATATACCAGAAAATAATGTCGAATATACAATCAAATACACGGATACCTAGATAAATTTGAAATAAAATTCAAAAGCTTATTGGTTAGTTTTTACATTTAACTCCTCGGGAGTAAAGAGTGTTTTAGTCATTTTCATTTCGCCGAATAGAATGTCGGAAAGTTTGTTGAGTACTTTCGGCTGAGATTTGCATGCAGTATTTATTCGTGTAATATTAAAATAGAAAATAAAGCCTGGGGTAAAGCTCTCGCTAAAATCTAAAAAAGATGCAAAGCTCTTCTACGTTCCTTCACCAAATTAGTGAACTACTTTTAAAGTGATTAATAAAAGCTTGGTACTGTATATTACATCGTATTAATTTTAAACCATGAGAAGTTCGAGTTATCTTAAAATTCGTTTTAAAAACATAGGTCAATGAAATGGTAATTATTGGTGTCCATTAGCTTTAGAGTTTTTACTCTCTTTGTATCATCGCTGAGGTTTCGGTTCCCTGACGAGAACTGGAATTGTTTTGAAAATAAAAATTTGCCAGTTATTCACTGTTTTAAATCACTCATAAACAGTAAGCACTTTAAAAAAAGAAAAGTCAAGAAAATAAAAAAAAGTTCTATGTGATATAGAAAATGTTAAATTCCATAGCAGAAGTTCGCCAGAGTAAAGTCAACGAGAATTTGAGTTTTTTCATCTTCTGAACCTGCCCTGACATCACAAGTACGTCCCATGGATATCCAGTGGACGTTCTCAATAAATTTACTGGATATCCAGTGGATGTCCAATTTTAGCCCAGGGTACGTTCAAAGGACGCCCAATGGATGTTCAGACGTCACAAAAATCTGCATCCAATAGATGTTCACAACATGTACATAGAGGAATGTACTGGACATGGCATGGACGTCCACAAGCCCCAAAAGTCTGCAATCAATGGGCATCCATAACATGTCCATAGGCAACTCTACTGCGCCTAATATGGATGCCCAGAAGATGCCACAAAATTCTACATCCAATGGATGTCCAGAACATGTCCATAGCGCAGAGAAAACTACTGAATATAGCCCAGACAGCACAAGTACCTCCCATGGAGATCCAATGGACATCAACAATAAATTTACTGGACATCTAGTGGAAGTCCAGTTTTTGTCCAGGGGACGTCCAGATGTCACAAAAATCTATATCCAATGGACATCCATAATATGTCCATAACATGTACTATACTGGACATTATATGAATGTCCAATGTACGTCCATAACATGTTCATAGAGGACTCGTCTGGACATAATATGGGTCCAGCTATCACAAAGTTCGGCTTCCCATGGATGTTCAGAACATGTCCATAGCTCAGAGAGGAATTTACTAGCCACAACATGGATTATATTTTAACAGTTACGGCTGGCAATGGTAATGGTGGGGAGACTGACCTTGGCAGGTAGGCCATAGAGGGGCTCTTTTTACCAATTCCCAGCTGTCCCCTCAGCCATGTACTACTCTGGAGATAATTAAAACTGTCAATAAGCTGTAATAGAAATAACAAGTGTATACAAAATATTAAATGATACAATATAATTATTACATTTAACATACTTTCATTTGTCTTGGTCCTTCAGCTATAAGTTGGAACTTATTAATTAACCTGATGTCATATCCAGTGAATACCTGTTTGGATGTCGTGATATGGACATCCACTGAAGTTTGACATACATCCATTGGATGTCCTGATGTGGATATGCAATGGATACCTGTTTGATATACATCCACTGGATGTCGTAATATGGACATGGAGCAAATTGCATTACTCCTAGTCCACAACTAATGTCCACCGAATATACATGTTTGGATATACCGAGTATCAACAAAATCTGGGTCACCCCTTTCTCCTTTATATTTTTACAAATTAATTTGAAATACGGTTGTATTATCTACATATAATTTCTCGCTGTTTTGCCAAGTTGCTTCAAAGTTGGCCGTGTAAGCAACAACAAATTTACTTTTCGTATTTTTTGGAAAGCCTTTATGAGATCAAAATCAACTTGTGCTAACTCCAATACTTTTTTGTACTTATTGAATAAATTGTTCTGTTATATTTTACTATATGTAATTGTATTGATGATGCAAATAATTTTTTTCCGGTAAAACCTATGTCGGAGTGTCCTCCCGTGAACTCCGCCACCTCACGAGTAGCGCCGACGAACTAACAGCCACTTGCCACATCCCGCAGAGTTAGTGGCTGTATATCCCAGAATCATGTGCCATAAGCAGACGGAAAGAACTCAGAATGACCGCCTTCTGCATTTGGCCTGCCAGCCACTTAGCTGATTTTTGGCAGGTATGGTTCTCAATTCCGAGAGCAACGTAGATTTTATCCCTTCAAGTACACAGATTATTAGGAAGATCATATTGAGTGCCCCGCCTGGGTAAAGCAGGTGGCGGTCATACTGGAGAACGTGAAATTTGGTCCGCTTTTCGTCCTCTTTCAAGGTAATTTATATACAGATTGAGCATATTTTAATTGTGGTATCTTACCTTTAACAATGAGTGCAAGGAAGATACCACAATACCGACAATTACAAGTATAAAATAAGGATAGAAATGGTCAAGAAAATACGAGCCACACACTTCGCAATTGGCGGAGGGCGTGGTCGTTTCTATCCCTATTTTATACTTCCAATTACCAGCATTGTATCGTCTATCTCACACTCATTATTACCTATAAAATTCCAAAATTGATTTTGCTCAGTCTGTATAAGTATTTGGAACTGAGATACCTATAAGATACAAGAAAAGAGAATTTAATTTAATACTGGAATGGATGATCAGCAAATACCAACAATACAAATATATGTCTAAAATAAGAATATGTCTGTAAAGTATGAAATAAGTTCATTATTTTTTAAACCAAAAATATTTAGAAACAATCCTCGGATACGTCAATCTTTAATTTCAAAAGTACACCTTATCCTTTACATGTTTGGTTATGACGTCATCACTGAGGCTATCGATATATTTTTTAAATGGAGCACCCTACATATTTCTCCAATTTTGGTTTTTGAGTTAGCAGCTGATTTCAAAAATGTATCACACTTAGGGTCTAAAATTGATAAGTTGAAAGATACGGCTATTTTGAATATCCACCTGTTCTGAAATATTTAGTCAAGATACCTTCGAACGTCTGCTGCATAATGGGGAGGCGCAACATCCCGTTGATACCACAGGCTTTCGTCAACATTTCCTGGATTGATTATACTGGGGAATAAATTTAGTAACGTTGGATTGAGATAGCCCATTAAATACTGGAGATATGCCGGTCCGTTTACAGTTCCATCGAAAAAATAGAGTTCAATGATTCTATTTCTTACAATTCCCGCTCACACATTTACCTTTTGTGGACACTGTGTGTATTGCTCCCTCATCCATCGAGGGTTTTCCCTTGCCCAGTATCTACAGTTCTGCCGATTCACTTCACCATTTAATTTGAAAGTGCATTCATCGGCGAAAATAATATTTTTTATCAGAAGAGGACCATTGCACATATTCATCATTGTTTCACAAAATTGTATCGTCCGATCTGGATCATCACTTAGTTCTTGCAGAAGCTGAATCTTAAAGGGATGCCATTTTTCTAATTTTAATACTGTATGTACTGACGTTTTAGTAACATCATAATCGCGACTAACCTGGCGAACGCTGGTATGTGAATTTTCTTCAACAGCTAGTAAAATATTTAATTTTGTATCCTTGTATCCTGTTTTGGGAAATCTTCCACCACCACCACCGTCTCTCTAAATTTTTTTTTACTTTTACTCACTGTCGATTAAGTTATGGGTCGTTTTGGATATTTAGTATTAAATAAATTACATACTTTTTGTTGAGTTCGCATCCTATCACCATACACAATCAACGTAAGAATTTCAATTCTCTGCTTTATAGATACACTCATGTTATAAATTAAAATAAATCGACAACAATTATTGAGAAACCACTAACGGGGTAAAGTATTATTAAGTTATTCACTGTCAAAGACGATAATGATAAAACAAAAAAACAAACAAAAACCAGCCTACTCCAAAAATTAATAAGAACATTGTTTATTTTACTTTTTTACTTGTTTTTTTAAAATGGCAGTATCTTCCAACTTATCAATATTAGATCCTAAGTGTGATACATATTTAGAACCAGCTGTTAAAGCAGTATCCATAAATGGAGAAATATATAGGGTGTTCCAGTTAAAAAATCTGAAAATCGGTTGACCCTGCAGGCCATCCCTGAAACTTCCCGTTATTTTCGAGCTTAAAGCGCTCAAAAATATACATATTGGTTAATTTTTGAGCTCTCCGAGCAAATTTTTCGTAATCGATATCTCTTGAACGAATCAACCGATTTTGATGCAGTTTACGGTATTCACCGTAGTTTTTTAAGTACAAAAAGTTATCTTAGTACCAAAAATCGATTCGACAGGAATTTTGAATGTTATTTCAAAAAAACACTTCTTTGCAAATTTTTCATAATCGATATCTCTCGAACAAATCAACCGATTTTGATACAGTTTGCGACGATTGACGTTGCTTTATAAGGAGAAGAGCTGATTAGATTTTGGAATTGATCGGTTCAGTAGTCTAAAAGATACTCCAAAAAAACAACTTATTAAAAATTTTATATTTGCCGGGCCAAATCGGTTATAATTCTCAGAAAATCTAAGTTGAGTCAACCCCTTTAGAATGCCGCAAACCGCGTTTTGATTGGTCAAGTCCTTCAAAAAGTTATGAGAGGTTTACATACACCGTACACACACACACGCACGCACGCACGCACGCACACACACACACACAGCCATACAGACACCATCGTGGGAATAGCCAGAATAGCTTCTTAAGACCACAAAACGTCGAGATCTGACAAGAACTCGATTTTCGAAAATGGGGTGAAACCAATAACTTTCCAGTTTCTGAAAATTTTCAATTTTCTTAGCGGGAAATTATATAAAATATCGATGATATCATAAAGGAAACAGTGATGACGTCATAACCAACAAATAAAGGATAAGGTGCGCAATTGAAATTAAAAATCGACTTGTCCGATGATTTTTGGTTTCAGACATAATGAATTTATTCCATATTTTACAGACACACTATATAATAGAAATTAAAACGTGTACTATTTTGTTTTTTACCATGAATGTCGAAAAAATATATTCAGTGAAAATTTACTTCTCATGCGACATCCAGATCGACGTATTATTTGTTTTGGTGGTCATTGGATACCACCATGGAGGAAGCACTAAAGCTAGTGTAGAACTAATAATTACCAAAATTTGAGCATTAGTGCCTCACCACCCTATGTATTTAAATATCCTAATGTTTCTTTACAATAATTATTCCTACTAATACGTAAAATATATATACGAGTCTAATTACACTAAATACTTTCTAGGTACATTACTTATTTGTGTAAAGTTATTCCAGAATACCTGAAAATGTTAGTTTCTTCTGAAATGTAACAATGTTCGGGGTGGTCACTCACAATTCTACCCCCTATTATTTTCCACAATATCAAGGCGTACATTATTTTTTTTCTGTGATTTTGAATTTGAGATCCCGTATATTTTTACTCGATTGAAAAATATGACTTAAGTTGTATATTCCCTAATATTAATATTAAAAAAAGGGGCCATCTACCCCAGAAAAGGAAACAATGGCAAGCTATGGATACCACAGTTTCGGAATTATTGGTCATCGTCGTAACGCAGTCTAAGCCAGTGGTAAAATTTGGGATGGGATAGGTCTAGAAAGACTTAAAATGAGTGACTAAACAACATAATTTGAGTCATTTATTTGATACTTCTAACAAAAAGTACTGGTTCTCCTGTTTTTAAAACCAAAGTTTTATATGAATTACACAGTTTTCTCTCCATGAAAAGTAAAAGTAACCATACTACTACATGATTTCCAGGGTGTTCCAAAATGCACGATACAAAGAACATATTCCTTAGTCAAAATAAGAAAAAAGTACCTGAGAACATTTCCGAGATACAGAAAAAAAAAGAATTAAATTTAAAACAGTAGAAAAATGTTTAAAAGAAAATGGTCGCGCCATCTTTATGGATGGTAAAGAATGATCTACTTTCTCACTTTTTATGGATAATCGGCAATACCCACGTATTAGGCGAAAAATAATGATTCCATATCACAGCAAACCTCCTCTTTTTTATGGTTCATCAACAATTCATAAAATGAGGTTTCTCTAAGACCAATAATTGTAAACATTCTTTAGAAAAACGTTCAGAAAGTAATTTTAATAGTAATCATCTAACAGTAAATTTTGACATATTAACTAATGCCTTTACAAATGTTCCGGTAGATAAAATTTTAATCATAATTAAAAATAAATTACAAAAGATAAGAACTTGGCGAATAGAACAAAGCTCTAAGCATAGAAATTATAATGGATTTACTTACTCTTTGCATTAGAAACCTTCTTTCAATTAGAAAATGATTTTTATCAGAAATATTTCAGTATAACCATGGGTGCTTTATTGTCCCCCATTTTAAGTGATACTTTTATGCAATATTTTGAGAAAACAATATTCATAACTTAACTTAAACCTAGTGTGGAGATATATCGATGATGTATTTGTAATTTAGCCTTATAGCATCGAATATTTGAACAGTTTTTTAAATCATATTAACAGAAAAAAGCACCAATTAAATTTACTGTAGAAATATAAAATAATGAATTACACTTTTTGGATATTTTAATTAAAGAAAGAAACATATTATGAAGCCAGAGTTTATAGAAAACAGACACATCATACCAATTTATATTTAAATTTCAATTCTAATCAACACATTGACATTAAAAAGAGGTATTATAAAAGTTTATATGATAGGAGCCAAAATATTGTATACTTTAAACAAAAGATGGTGGCGCCCATTAATAAATAAATAAATTGATTTTATATTTCTTGGTACCATTTGGATTGGCGATTGCCGTGTCTAATATTGTGTTTACTTTATTTAGTTATAAGTTTGATTTGATTTATCTGATGAACCGCTTTGCGTCCCTGCCCAGAGAAGAGAGTCGTAAAGATTGCTTATTTTGAATAAATGAATTTTGCTATTAGATTTTTGTTTCATTCAATAAAATAATTGAACTATTTTAATGACAGGGTAACAGACGTTATATGCTACCAATTTATTAATTTTTAAGTCGCCGAGAAAAAAAATTACAATTTTTTTTTAAATGTGTGTTTTTAGGGAGCGCATGAATTTTTAAGAACTGTCAAATTCATGTATTACAGTAAACTTAGCGTCGTTGAAAATTTTAGTCCATTGTGAGGAGTCCCAATACTCCACTATTAGTATATACATCTTAAGCTGAATCGTTCTCAGTTATCGATATATGTTCATTTTATAACTAAGCATAAGGCCCATATACAATATCGTGTGTGGATCAAGTGAGCATAGCACTAGATTTAACTGCATTTATGTTTAATTTGCATCACTGGTGTAGTATGAAAATTTTCTGGGGGTTAAAAGGGATGCAGACCCAAAGAAACTAACACCCAGTAATATCGGATAAGACTAAATTAATATCAAATCATTGCTTGTAAATCAGTAAATGTGCGTACCAAATTTAAAAACAATATATCATTCTGAGATAATGAAAAAGAATTGTACACAAATTAAAATTTAACGCCCTGTTATCTCTAAAATGGTACATTTTTCTAACAAAGTTTATAGGGCAAACTAGTGTTAAATTGACGTGTTGTATTGATCTTTAAAGTTTGACAGGTTAAAACTGACTCGTAACCCATGAATAGTATCCCATGTGTGTGCGGTAAATATTATATTGGTGAAATCATCTAGGAAATGACAATTTGAGGCCAAAAATTTCAATGCGAATATCCGTGGAATAACAGTCAAATTATTAAGGATTGGACATCAGTTTTGCCTCTAATTTCATCAATTCATATTCGTTTTATCAAGTTTTATTTAATTAGAATGCTTTATTATTATTGTCATATTATACATATCATAGTGCGTCTAATAGAAAATAATAGGGGATGAAATTTTGAGTGACCACACGTACATAAGAAGATATAGTTTGCAAAGTATATTTGGTTTATACGTTTGTAGTCAAACTTAAATACCTTATGAGAGTTTTCATTCTGAGTAAAAAATGCGAGACTATTGTGTACGGCTATGGAAATCCACATGTGAGCTGGGTTCAGTAAATTTTGCATCAGCGAGATTTCATCGCCTACTACTCGAGCTAGATCCACTTTTCCCGATCTTTTGCGATCAGCCACATTGTACAAACAGCGGTTTAATACTAGATAAAATAAAACCATTATGTCAACAGCATAAAAATTTAATTATCAACCACCAACTCACTATCTAAACATGAAAGTGATATAACTATCTTTGATCTAGAATAAATATGCAGAAGGTGTCCAGTACTAGACTTAAATAGTTTACATAAAGGATTTAATAATGTGAACTGTATTAGATTGTTTATTAGTGCAAGAAATCAAATGAGGACGGAAACAAATATCCGAAATGTATAATTTAATATTTTAAATATATGAAAAAAATTTGCTTTTTAATGTTTCAAAAATATTTTATTAGAAACTCTACACGTGTTTCGGCTTTTTAGGCCTTTGTCAAGAGTAGAGGGAATACTGAACAGTAAAATTTGTATTCATTGCTTATATATAACCACATCTGGTACCTACTATAAAACTATTGTAAAGTATGTTTTTAAAAGTTGAATATTACTTTATTTTTTAAAATCTAAATTATTTTATTTAATATATGGTGGCCGTTTAATAAAAAAAAAAAAAAACGATTCGAGGAACACAGGAAATCTATTGTAAACAATGTATATAGCATGTCAACACATTGTATAGAAAACAGTCATTTTATAGATGTAAATAATGTCAAATTACTCCATTCGGAAAAGAAAGGAAAGAGACTTGATCTATTAGAACAATTAGAAATAAGTATGGCTGTTAAGAATAAGAAAAATGTAACGAATGAACAACAAAATTTTTACCGGCCACCATATATTAAATAAAATAATTTAGTTTTTAAAAAATAAAGTAATATTCAACTTTTAAAAACATATTTTACAATAGTTTTATAGTAGGTACCAGATGTGGTTATATATAAGCAATGAACACAAATTTTACTGTTCAGTATTCGCTGTACTCTTGACAAAGGCCTAAAAAGCCGAAACACGTGTAGAGTTTCTAATAAAATATTTTTGAAACATTAAAAAGCAAATTTTTTTCATATATTTAAAATATTTAATGATGTTTCACAAGGAGCCAACCGCAGAATCAGTTCAGTGTA
The DNA here is from genome assembly GCA_029963845.1 of Rhamnusium bicolor. Taxonomy (NCBI): domain Eukaryota; kingdom Metazoa; phylum Arthropoda; class Insecta; order Coleoptera; family Cerambycidae; genus Rhamnusium; species Rhamnusium bicolor. Next base: position 36,747 of record JANEYF010003706.1, on the reverse strand, counting down.
TAATTTAAAATATGATTTTAATTCAAAGTAGTGATGTGACATAACCTCAAATACAGGGTGTCCCACTTAAACCTTCCGAGGCCATTTTCTGGAAAACTAAAAGAGATATATGAATTCTGTAAAAGGCATTCACTGGAATATATAAATGACTTTTTGGACAAAATATTTAGTGTGGAATTGTCAATGGGTACATAATAGGTCCACACCTTTTTCACGACATTAAATGGTCAACGATATTAAGATTTTATAGAGAATTAGTTACCTCGGTTACTCAATAATAATATTCCAGTTGAGTTATTTAACACTTGGTTTCACCAAGATGGCACGCCAGCACATAATGCTGGTATCGTTACGAATTATTTAGATCGTACATTTCCAGAAAGATGGATTGGCACGAATGGTGTTATCTAGCCAGTTCGGTCACCTGACCTAACTCCTTTAGACTTTTTTGTGGGGTTATTTAAAGAATGTTATATACGAAGAACCCATTGAAGATATGGCTGATCTTTAAAACAACATTTATGCTTCATTGGCAGCAATTAATAAAGAGACGGTTTTAAAAGTTTGTAGAACTGAACTCTTAAATAGGCATAAGTAATATGTGTGTTCAGAACGATGACAGTATTTTTGAACATTTAATGTAACTTTTTAGTTTTAATTTTTCCTTGACCTTTTTTTACTTATCATCTAGCACTATTACCTATTTTATAGTTTGTATTTAGTAAATATATAAAATTGTTCTTTAGCTTACGTTAAGTAAAATAAAAGAAAAACATCTATTAACTGCTTGATTAACTTCTTTAATATCAATTGTAGACAAATTGTTACATGTAAAAACATGCTCAATGTAATATTTTTTTTAAATTTTCATGAAAATGTACTGAATGGCCGATTCAAAATTGAACAATAATGTAATTTCCGGTCAAACCGGAAATTGAATTGAATTTGTTTCAATACTATTTAAATCAGTCTGATTTACTATAAAAAACGTTCCTAAACGACTAAAATTCTTTTTAAAAAAGTTATGGCAATTTTTGTTACTAAAAAAAATTAAATATAAGTTAAAATATCTCGAAAACTAGCGATTTTGTCTACATCGTAAAAGTTGCTTAGAATTTAATGTCCTGTCACTTGCGCCTCTTTACAAGGTTCCTGGGATCAAATAGTTTCTTTGCATAGCAACGCCATCTATACCTCAATGTGGAGAACGACCGTTTTGTCCAAACCTGAATTTATTGATATGTTCTAGTGAATGCCTTTTACAGAATTCAGATATTTCATTTAGTTTTCGACAAAACGGCCGCGGGAATTTCAAGTAGGACACCCTGCATATCGAAAAAGAGTTTTTTTTTCACTTTTAAGTTAGAATCTCTCGAAAACCTGACGTGATGAAGCAGTTCTGAGGCCGGAATTGAATTCAGCACGTCAAAAACCTTAGGAAGAATATAGTCTGGTTTTTTGGGTTTAAAATTTTGTTAGCCTGTGTATTTTTAACTTCAAATCATTTCGTTTCTTGACTCAAAGTGGTAAAAAAAATCACCAATAAGTGATTGTGAGCTTTCTAAGTGGACTAAGAAAGAGCCAGTATTGATTGGCCTAGACACTAAGAAACAAGAAAAATCACAAACCACAGCAGGGCTACAGCGGTAAAAAAATCTTAGAAAAGTTGGATAGAGCATGAAGAGCTAACAAAAAGAACTTGATATGGTAGTGCCTCACCTATTCAACCCTAACCTCAAAAAATGAAGAAAACTATGAAAATGAGATTAAGAAAATTGGGTAAAATAATTATTGAATTGAAAGAAAATAAATCAAATCCCTATACTTACAATAAATGTACCGTTAAGCTTGGGCCACACTGATCCAGCCGGAATCGGCTCGGACGGAAACGAAAATAGCAGAAAGACTAAAACAAATAGATTTAAATTTATAAATTCCGAACGGCACCGGATGCATATAAGCATTCCTTACAGTTATACGGAAATGGCAGTATTAATCGCAATTTCATTGGCCGTTTTAAGATAGCCGTAGGGCATGCGCAGTTACATGACAAGTCAAAGTGTATTAAATCCTTTTGGAATCTTTTGTCAGCAAGGAGCTCGTTAGACCATAGAGAAGATACTCGCCTAGCACGCGGTAGGTCCAGGGTTCGAATCACAAACTTATTATTTTTTTTTTTTAAATAAGTATTTTTCAATTCGTTAGTAAGATTTATATGAAGATTACATTTTTTCCTTGCCCTTCATTATATTTTTTCCTTGCCCTTTAACTTATTATTTTCACGGTGCCGAATTCCCCTTTAAAAATGATATCTGATGAGCACGCCATGCCGTGGCCTTGAAACGACCAATGAAATTGCTAGAAATACTGCCATTTCCGTATGACTGTAAGGAATGCTTATATGCGCACCGGATAGCCCTTTCGGATTCCTCTAGGAGCATTCCATCAGAATATTTCCGTTGGAATGCAAATTGGTTTACATTATAAACGATATCGACTGAATACAACACTAAACTATTTAAACTAAAACATTTTTTTCTGTACTCTTCCACGAGAGATGCTTGTTAACCGTAAATTCTGCCTGTGTGAAAGTACCGTTCTAAAGCCGATTCTGTTCGAGTAGACTCCTACCGGATCAGTGTGGCCTAAGCTATATTTTGTTACAATTAATTGTTACAAAGTCTAAGAATACTGTAAATTTTCAGCTTCTTCTTTAAAATAAAATATTTAATTGCTTTTTTATTATCATTATTTCTTTTTTTACGTATCAGTAAATTTTTTGAATAAAATACACCTGTAGACTCGCCGTCCTATCATCAATAAGTACCTTGATTTTCACTCAAAAGTTTTATTTCCGAAAAAAACTTTCTACACATTAAAATTTTCATTTATAATCAAAGAATCAGATTATGAATGACTATTTCCCTCACATTATAAGAACCAATGAAATAGCAAGATTTGAAAATTTGGACCAATAAGAACAAACTTTCAGCGAAAATTGCCTTCCAAGTGAAAATTTTACATAAAATTACAGCGAAAATTTGTTGACAGTTCTAACAGCCATTTAAATTTTGTTTTTTTTTTTGTCATGTGACACAAATCACCCAATTATTTCAACATTTAACTGATAACAACATTCAGGGATGTTTTCAATCACAATGACACCAAGCTTTTGACAGCTTCATATTTATATTACTTTTAATAAATAAATAATTGTTTTGTTGTGTTGCGAGTTATTTGATTTTTTTTTTTTTTTAATTTTCTGACCGAATATCCTTCTGACATTGACAAATGCCTCATAATTTTATGTCAAATTTCTCAAGCACGTTTATAACTGTTACCAAGCAACGTGCTTTCGATTGTCATAAAATTATCTCGTGCATTATCAATATCCTAGAGATATTATAGCTGAAAATTGCACTGGGCTTGACAATTTAAAACGTCATGCGTCAGTTGAATCAATATAAAAATCGAAGATTTTTCTTTCTTTTTTATTTTTCTGTGAAGTTATTAGGCTTATAGAAGCAAAAGGAACATAATTAATTACCTACTTTTTAAATAGTTTGGGTTTTTCTATAAAAAAATAATTTTAAAATTCGATTTTTAAATAAATCCGTTTAAAAATTGTGACACGGGAATAAATGTATTCCCAGCCGTGATTTTTTGCGTTGCCAAGGATTTGTAATAAATAAACATATTATTACTGTGGAGCCATTTTGTGTGGTAAAATGAATCGTTTCGGTGTGTTTTTTTTTGGAAAATATTACACAAAGTATCTATAAAAATACGTCCGAGAACAAGAAAAAATCAAAAATATATGTATGGAAACAATTTTCCATATTTTACAAGGAAAGACAGTACCAATTTGATAGAAGTACATCAGATGCAGATTTGGCAAAGATACTTAAAGATTGGGCGTATAACATGCGTAAAATGAATGGAGAAGATACAAGAAAATGACTATCAAAATAATCTGGAACACCACAAACAAGATGCTCATGGACAAATTTTTCAACAAGTATAGAAGAATAATTAACCCATTTGATGCAATAGAATACAAGGAAGCAAGATGGGCCCGAGATTCGAAAAGGAAAGAATTACAGGAAGTTCCATCTAAGCGCGAAGTAAGTTCAACATCATGATGCAATGAATTCAAAAGTCTTGTTGACTTTTGCAACGAAAACACTACTGAAAGACTGCAGAAAAATGTGTTCTATGTATTTTCTTACGAGTTAGCCTGAAGAGGAGAAGCCGTAAATTGTTTAGTAGGTATCTTATTTTGATGAAGAAGTAGACAATTTAAGGAACAAAACCGGAAAGATTCGCCACAACCCGATTTTTGGAAAAACTGCTCAAGGCAAAGCTAAAAAATGTGCAGAATCAAAGTGGTTAATTGCAAACAGAATCCATGTAGATTTGTGCCCCATAAGATTGTACAAAAAGTTCATAGAAAAACGAGGAAATGTGAAATGCAATCGTTTCTTCATGACGGCAAACCCTCACTGGAAATTCAGTGGCAAGTGGTATAACGACATACCTATTGGAAGAAATGAACTTTCGAATGGACTAAAAATACAGAAAAAGAAGTTGAACTGGATGTCAGCGAAAAAAATTACCTATCACTCCCTGCGATCTTCCGCGGTTTCAGCTTTGGCAAAAGGAGGAATTGGTGAAGAGCAGCTAATAAAAATCACTGGTCATTCTACCACAAGTTCAATTAAACCTTACCTCTATCTGGATGATCAACATTACGAAAAAAATAATTAAGAAAATGAGAGGTGAATGAGAATCAATTACACCGGAGGAAACAACACATCAGGTTAAGCCTTCGACGTCATCCTCATCAGCTTATAAGCAGGAAATTGCACAGTTTGAGTCTTCTATGTTAAATAATCAAGAAAATACACTGATACAAGCATATACCTTTACCTCGGCCAGCCATATTATAACCTACAACTGCATTTTCATTGTAATAATTTGAATTGTTAATTCAGTTAATAATAAAATAACTATTTGTTTACCTAGGGAGGAAAGTGTATCACTTCCTCCCGCGGATGAAATTATCCAAGGGAGGAAATGATACTTTACTCTAGAGTTGTACATATGATTTTTTTAACACCTTCACATACTCGTTCGCACATATTATTTATGATAAAGCTTTATTTCTTATATTTTGCTGAAATCAAAAATATTTAAATATAAAAACCATGAGCAGGCTAGTAAATCTTTCCAGTTTCTATGGTAGCAAGTAATAGTCAAACAAAATTGTTTACTGCACAATTATTATTGCAACGCGAGTTAGTGCATTACGAAAAAGAAAACGAGTTCGGATAGTGACTGTGAAATTCCTGAAGCTATTGTAGAAGAAGCAAGAATTGCCACACTAAATGTTCTTTCAGCAAAATCGAGATTAAAATATGAAAACGAATATAATACGTTCAAAAAATGGATGACAACCAGCAACCTCAAAAAAAATAAATGATGTCATTTTGGACTATTTTTCATTTGCCAGTAAAAAATACAAATCGTCGACCCTTTGGGCAAAGTATTCGATGTTAAGAACTACGCTTCTCTTAAGAGAAGATATCGAGATAAAGAAACAGAAACTGATACATTTTTTAAAAAGGCAAGCTGTTGGATATAAACCAAAGAAAGCAAAAACTTTCAGTAGGGAAGATATAAACAAATTTATTTCAGAAGCCCCTAACGAAATATATTTGTTCATGAAGGTAAACTTAATTATTCTTCAACTTATTAGTAGTTTTTCTCACACATCTTGTTTTATTCAAGATTACTGTAGTTATGGCAATTTGTGGGGCTTGTCGGTGTGACGAATCAACCTATTTACATCTCGAAAATATTCAAGATAAAAACGACATTTTAGTTATTACGATTCCAGACACAAAAACGCACATTGCACGTACTTCTATTGTAACTAATGATAAGATTAATAGAATTAACGTTATTGACATATATAGGAAGTATTTTGCATTAAGATCTGCAAAAACAACACATTCCAGATTTTTGGTAAATTATATTAAAGGAGTGTGCACAGTGCAACTAGTTGGAAAAAATACATTTTCCCAAATACCCCGTAAAGTTGCCGAGTATCTTAAATTGCCGGAACCTTCTAGTTATACTGGACACAGTTTCAGAAGAACATCCGCATCTCTTCTGGTAGAAGCTGGAGGGGATATTACAAGTTTGAAGAGGCATGGGGGATGGAGGTCCTCAGCAGTTGCTGAAGGATATTTAGAAGATTTAATCTCAAGAAAGTGTAATGTGGCTCAACAAATTATTACTGGAGGTAAAAAATCACAGTCAGTATCAACTTGCGAAAATATAAATAAAGACAAGCAAATTATTATTGAGGGTTGTGAATCACTATCAACAATAACAAGTGAAAATCAGGGAGGAAAGGGAGGAAATGGCACTTTGCTCCTGTGTAATACATATGATTTTTTCTACGACCATTTACAGTGTTTTACATTGGTTTTACATATATTTTATTATATTTTCGTATGCATGACAATCAAAAAACCAAATATGTCAAAATGTCATAATAGGTATTTAGATAAGTAAATATTGTTAAAAATCAAAGTACATGGAACGTTGCTAAGGTTGCTTCTTGTTTTCAAAATAAACAAACTTCCAAAAAGTTTATAATAATGTATTCCGAATGTGAAGATGAAGTTCCTCAAGATATTCTGGAAGAAGCAAACGTGGTTTCGTAAATCTATTACCGTTAAAGTCTCGTGAAAAAGAGTACCAGCTATTTAATTGTCGAATGGAGCCTAGGCAAATAAGAAAAATATGTGAAGAAGTGGTTCTATTTTACTTTTCCAAGAAATGCGCCGATTTGAAACCTTCAACATTATGGAGCAAATACAGCATGTTGCGATCTACACTCCAAATTAAAGACAAAATCGACATTAAGTTTCCTAAATTAGTAGCTTTTTTAAAAAGGAAATCTGCTGGATATAAAGCCAAGAAAGCCAATACTTTTTTCAAGGAAGGATATCAACATTGCAGAAGTTCCAGATGAAACTTACATATGAAGGTAAGATTAATCGTTATTGTTGAATAATAAATAAAAACGTAACGCAGCATTTTTTATTAGAAAGTATATATGTATATGACAATTAAGTGACATTTTAGGCAGTTATCATAAGTGCATTTTCCTTTTTCAGGTTGTGCTTATATTTCGAATTGCTGGGGCATGCCGTAGCGATAAATTAGTTAAAATGGTACTTGAGGATATCAGTGATAAAGGCGATATTTTGGTGGTGCAAATACCTGACTCAAAAACTAATATCAAAAGGACATTTACAATAACAAATGAGATTTTAAACGGGGTATCTGTCTTGGATATGTATAGAAAATATCTGGACTGTAGGTCCCCTAAAACATGTCATTTTAGATTTTTTGTAACTTATGCTAAAGGGAAATGTATAAACCAGGTAATTGGCAAAAACACAATTGCCAAAATTCCATGCAGAATAGCAATATTTTTAAATTTGGATGATTCCAAAGGCTACACTGGACACAGTTTCCGCCGTACTTCAGCTACGTTGTTAGTCAATGCTGGAAGTGACATTCTCTAAAAAGAGATGGGGGATGGCGAACAAACGCAGTAGCAGAAGGGTACTTAGATGATTGTATTTCTAAAAAATGTGAGGTAGCCAGCCAAATAATTACGGGAGAAAGTACTACTTCAAGTACCAAAAAACGTTGTCTTGTTTTTGAAAATTTTGTTTCTACAAGTACTTCATCAGCGACCAAGACTTTGGAAAACAACAAACAGGAACTGATCTCCACCAGCAGAGCCAATAGTTCTTCAGGGGCAATCTCCATTAGTAATTTAACTAATTGTACCATAAATTTTAACAATAGTTAGTTACTGATGTTAATTCAAACCTCGATTTAAACTGTTTTCAATTTTTATAAATAAAAATAAGTAATAAAAAATCTGTTTCAAAGAAAAGCATTCATTTTCAGGAAGTTTTGTGTATCAATAAAAGAAGTCTATACACTACTATTACAGCTATTTGAAGTTTTTACTTATTTGCTTCCAGAGGGAGCCAAAGTATTTTCCTCCCTAGGGAAGCAAAGTATTTTCCTCCCGAGGGAGGAAAAGTACTACTTTGCTCCCTGAAATGAGGGAGCAAAATAGTATTTTCTATGTAGGGAGTAGAAAAAATATTTCGTTCTATGTTTCGTTCTGGAAATAGTCTAATAAATATATTTCGTGCATTAAAAATAATCCGAAAATTCAGCATTTAAAGCGTGTTGCCTTTAAAAAACCGCATTCGTTCGTTTTGATGTGATTTGGCTGAAAAAATACTTTTTGTCAAATCACATCAAAATGAACTCAAGCTGTTTCTAGGCTACACGTTTTCATGCGCTAAAATTTCGATAATTTTTAGTGCACTTAATATATTACTACAGAAAATATCGTTTCATAGAATGGGAAATAACTTTCTCGTGAAAATCAGCGATATTACAAGACGTTTTACTTATCGATGTATTACTCTTGCATTCACTGAACATCAATCATACCGTTCTTTTAACATGTCATCGACTCTATGTATAGCTATTTAATCGGCGTCTTATCAGTAATTTCTGATTTCTCGCATAATTTAACGATGTTGTACAAATTGAAACAGCAGAAATTAAGACTATATTTTGTACAAATATTTCAAAAGCGATATTTTATATTGGAAAATATTGTTACGTCTAGTACTGGACACTAAAATTCTACAGTTTTATATAAATAAAAAAAAAACAGTTTGTACGACTTTTTTTACAGAAGGGCTCATGACAGATAAATAATATGTAGATATGGACCTTCAAGTATCTATAATCCAATCTGACGAATTCATGTCACCTACTTACACAAGTAATTTTCAGGGACAATTCCATTCAAGTATGAACTCCAATAATGTGCTGTGTTATTTTTATAAAATTGCTTGTCATAGTATACATGGGTGCTACTAAAATACCCAAACTCAGAAGACTTAAAGAACATAATATGGAGGTAAATAATGCGAAGAGATCAAAGTTAATGAAAAAGCCCATTGTAATACACGAAGAACTAGCAAATAACATTAAAGAGATCGAATGTTAGTTTATTCATCCACAGTGATAAGTGTTTCCAAGGAATCAGCTAAGGAAAAATCCGTGAAGCGTGTATAATACGTATATAATTTATTTATAAACGCACCATCAACACATTATTCGAGTTCAAATTCGAACAATAATTATCATAGAAAATGCCTCATGTAATCATAAATGAAACGTTGATTTAAAAAATATAGACCAGTTGGCTGAGACATTCAATCCGACAAAGCTATAAATATTCCAAAACGATGCGCGACGTATTTTGACCTGGGTAGTCTCCTTGAAAAAACATTAAATTGGTACGGCGGTATTTTATTGGAAAAATATTAGTGAGGTAAACTCCTAAAAACAAGCGAAAACATCGCTTGTGGAACAATTTTAAATATATGTAGTTTTATTAGTCGGTTTGGATAAAAAATTAGTAAAGAAAACCTCAAATTCTCATTTAGTCGACGTTTCGACAAAATTTATTGTCTTCCTCAGGACTACAACATATAACATAAATTATGTATAAATTCAAATAAATAAATAAAGATATAGAACATTAAACACGCAGTATGACTCGATAACAATATTTTAAAAATTGAAAAAAATTTTTTAAATTAAAAAGTTCCATAAAACAAAGTTATAAGTAACAAAACGAGGAAAAATTTATTATTTAAAAGGTAAAAAATATTTTTGTTTGAATAAAAAGTAACAAAAATTAATAAAACATTATATTAAGAAATCACGCTTACCTAATGAGGTCTTTGGTTTTCTGTCAATATAATCATAATCGTCAAATAAATAAATAATAACGTCACTTATAATAACAGGATTATTTTGGACAAACAATGACCTTTGCGTAATAAATTAATGGTTTTTTTTTAACTATTTCCAATGCAGGTCAATATGAGTGTAAAGGCAAAACAGAAATGAACCAATATATTAAATGAATTTTTAATACACATGAATATCAGTCCCTTATCAGAGTAACAATGAAAGAACTATACTAAAAAATTATTAGTAATCACAAAAAGACATACCGAATTGTTCTTATTTTCATGTAAAAAGTTAGTAAACATGTATGTATATTTTTTATAAACATTTATTATTGTAATAATTCTACGTGGGCTATAATTTTACAAAGTTAGCTATTAAGTTATTGTATATTCTGCTCAAATTTTCCGTATCTGTTTTTTTATTAATGTCAACATTTTAGACAATGAACACAACTACAAAAAACGATTGATTAGCGAGATGATACTTATTAACAAACACAATAATACTGTTAATAAAAAAACAGATACGGAAAATTTGAGCAGAATATACAATAACTTAATAGCTAACTTTGTAAAATTATAGCCCACGTAGAATTATTACAATAATAAATGTTTATAAAAAATATACATACATGTTTACTAACTTTTTACATGAAAATAAGAACAATTCGGTATGTCTTTTTTGTGATTACTAATAATTTTTTAGTATAGTTCTTTCATTGTTACTCTGATAAGGGACTGATATTCATGTGTATTAAAAATTCATTTAATATATTGGTTCATTTCTGTTTTGCCTTTACACTCATATTGACCTGCATTGGAAATAGTTAAAAAAAACCATTAATTTATTACGCAAAGGTCATTGTTTGTCCAAAATAATCCTGTTATTATAAGTGACGTTATTATTTATTTATTTGACGATTATGATTATATTGACAGAAAACCAAAGACCTCATTAGGTAAGCGTGATTTCTTAATATAATGTTTTATTAATTTTTGTTACTTTTTATTCAAACAAAAATATTTTTTTACCTTTTTAAATAATAAATTTTTCCTCGTTTTGTTACTTATAACTTTGTTTTATGGAACTTTTTAATTTAAAAAATTTTTTTCAATTTTTAAAATATTGTTATCGAGTCATACTGCGTGTTTAATGTTCTATATCTTTATTTATTTATTTGAATTTATACATAATTTATGTTATATGTTGTAGTCCTGAGGAAGACAATAAATTTTGTCGAAACGTCGACTAAATGAGAATTTGAGGTTTTCTTTACTAATTTTTTATCCAAACCGACTAATAAAACTACATATAGAGATTGTGGATACGAAACTCCTTAGCTAAAAAATTTTAAATATTTTTGTTTGAATTTATTCAATTTTGATACTAGGTGTTTTTGCCCTGTATCAAAACAAAAGATATATGTTTGCGAAACAATGTCAACGAAAATCATTTTGCCTAAAATGGCGCCTATTTCAAGCTTTATCGGATTTAGCGTTTCAGGTTACGACAATTATTTATCAACCTATTGGCCTAGTAGTCCAAAATATATTTTTTTTATATCAATCTGAAAATAAAAGTTAACTTACAGATAGTGCTTTTCAAATACCATAATGGACACTCTGTCTTGTCATAATTACTACAAAATTCTGCATCTCCTTTATATCCTGAGCCATCAGAGAAGTAATTATTGTCGGGACAACGGCTTACACAAACCTTAAAAAAACAATTTTTATATCAATAAATAATTTTTTAAGGTTTTTTGTTGAAAATGTGGCAATTCTGATATATACCGGGTGTAACAGGACACCCCCTTTTCTCCTTTAGTTTTGAAGATAATTGATTGAATTTTGGGATATCCTATATACATAATAAGCGGCACTTTTTGACATACAAGTGATTTTTTTTCCACTTCCAGTTTCGTCGGAAGTGACACTAACTTTCGATTCTTAAATGGAACACCCTGTATCTTATTGCATTTTTGAATTCTGCATAATTTTCTGAATCCAACGATGCCAAATAAGTGACATTTCAAACGTCAATATTTTTTATAATATAGTTTTTAGTTTTCCATTTAAGTGTGCCATGACGGTTCCGATTTATTCTAAATGACCTGCATAATGCTAGAAAAATCGAAATTCCGTCAAAAATACTAAATTACGTGATTTATGAGCAAATAAAGTATATCAAAATGGTTTTTGGGGCCAAACTCAATTTTTTCAAATGGAACCATATTGGTACCGTGGTACCATTTTTTTGTACTATTAATAAGGACTTTATTCATATGTCGTATTAAAATGTGGGATAGATACAAACAAAATTACAGCTAAAAAAAAATAAGAAAATACAACTTTGTTCTAATTAAATGTTAAGATGTAACTAAGGTGGCTTTGACCATATACCATGTATATTTTTCGATTTTTCTGTCCAATATTTTAGGTTTTATTTTTGTATTTATCAACAAATTGAATCTACTATTTCCTTTATAAACGTGTGTCCTCAATTATGGTGTCATTTCTTTGTGGCGAGGTAAATAATTTTTCTAATTGCTTTTACCTGAGTGGTTTTGCATCCTGTAAACGGCACTGTGGGATCAAGGCATCTTGTTAAATCGAAGAAAAATAAATATTTTTTGTCTTTAACATGAGAATCCACCCCACATCTACTCCCCGCTGAATCTTTTGGTACCAATAAGGTGTTTGGATCGCCATTTGAATATGCTGAAAGCAAAAATTTTGCATTTAGCCTTTCAGAAGGTTTTTTAAAGACAGTTCCAGTTAAATATACTCCTTCTTCCTCAAAGAATTTTTGGAACAGAACCAAGGATAAGAAAAATGTGACCTAGCCTACGTTTCGTTCATTCAGCTATACACTTCCTAAGTCAAAATGTTATTAGGTTCTGAGGAAGCTATAGCTGAATGAACAAAACGTAGGTAAAGTAGACCACAACTTTAAGAGACATAAAAAAGGCCATAAAAACCGGCCATAAAAGTGTTAAAGCCGGCGTAATTACATGCGACTCAGTATCGTACTTAAAATTTTTGTGCGTTGAGACACACAATGTTAGAAATTTAAAAATATTTATCTTTGATAAATAAATAGTTATTTGATATTATGATAAATTAGAAAAAATTATTATGTTTTGCTTGTGTCAAGATAGGAATAATATTTTACATATTGGTGGAGCATTGATGAATTTTGTTAATCTAAATTAAAATTACATCCAATATTCTCTTGTTGCTCAGTTTAGCCAATAATAATTTAATATATCGAATTATTATTGTTGCCCAGCGAGGAAGTACGAGCAAATCCTTGCAAAAAATGTGGGTCAGAGTTAAGGTTATTGATATTATTAAAATAGGTAAAAGAAATAAAGCAAATCTTTAAATTCTTTAAATAAATAAAATAATATATTTATATCAATAACCCTAACTTGATCTAATTGATCCAGATTAAATAAATAAATTAAATTCCAGAAAATAAACAAATAATTATCAAATAAATAAATTCAATTCTGGACAACAAATAAATAATTATCAAATAAATAAATTCAATTTTGGAAATAAATAATTATCAAATAAAATATGTATACATACAACCACTTTTTAAATCGATATCTGAATCAAGATATATTATTAAACGGTTTTGATTAGCGCTGATGCTTTTTCCTAACTTAATGTATTCATCTTCAATTTTAATAACATGCTGAATACAATTTTGCTTGGTCTTGTTTCTCTCACTTCAGCTTTAATAAGGTCGATTACTTTAGCATCAAATTTGGGAAAGGTGTTATTTTTTCGAATGCTTCTTTTCAGCTGACTGCATATTAGTTCGATCGGGTTGAAAATACAAAACTATGGGGGCAACCATAAAAATGTATGTCCTTGAGCTTCAGCCATTTTATCAATTACATATTGTTTTGAAAAATTTTGCTTCTTAACAATATCCAAAAGATCTTTCTTTTTAAAATTTTTTTTGAAATTCCAAATTATGATTTCGGAGAAATTCTTGAATATCTTTTTTCTTTGTTCCAGTATTTGGTATTTTTTCGATTTGTCGCGAATGATACGAAGCATTAATTGTCTAAAACAGTCACGCTGTTTTTTTCTATATTTGGTAGCAATGATGTCTGAACTTTTCTCTGTAATTTGTTAGCCATTGCCATTCCTCATATCTTCGTGAAATTCTCAGCTAGCGTTAGGTTGAGCATCTTCCGAAGGCCTGAACATTATCACAATATTATTTTACCATAGCCACTTATAAATGGAAAACACTCGAATAATTCACCACCTGCCGGGATATTTATAAAAACACAACTACATAAAATACGCTTAAACACAAAGGAAAATTTCACTTATCTGTTAAAGTATTATATATTCTAGGCTCTCACAATCCAAATAAAATGTAAACACTGAAGAACACACTGTATTTATAAAGCACATAACCTATATAAATTCTAAAAGGCACGAATCATTCGTTGTTTCGCGGAAGAATGACCTGTCCCTGCATGTTTTTTCGTTATTAGGCTTTTACAGCTGGATCGGAAGTGACCGTTAAATCGTAAAATATTTTAGGAGGGAGTTGCGTAATTATATTAAAATAACTTGAAATTATAATTGATACAGGCGTGTTTCCGTTAATTTCTTATTTTAATCATGCCAGAACATACTTTACATAATAATAATGATGTTTTATGTATTAAATAATACATTATATTTATTATTTAATATGCTGTAGAAAAATAAAGCATGCCCCGCTCTATCCTCAGGAGCATCGCGGCAAAGGTTTGATATTTTTTATGTGTCTCTTAAAGTTGTGGTCTACTATAAGATAGCATTTTTCTTATCCTTGGCCCTGTTCCGACAATCGTTTAAGAAAAAAGAAAATTGTTTCAAATTTCAAAATTAATATACTGCAGCACCCAAAAAGTCTGTTTTAACTTACCATAAATTCCTATTCCTATCCAACATGCTACGAAAACCATAAAGAGAAACAAACATATTACATCTGTGCACGATCTACTTTTCAAAGGTCCATTGAAATCTGGATCATACGGAAGTGGTTCACCTGAAAATATATAAAATGTTCAGACTAAAAACTACATAGAGAACCAACTGGTGCATTAATTTGTATAACTATGAAAACGATGTAGAAGAAAAACTATAGAATCAATTTAATGTTCAATAAAATATATGAGTTTAGTTAGTTGCCTTTCTGTGCAAATTTTCTAAGATTTCTCACATTTCCGACATTTTTCAACATGACGGAAAAATCAAAAAACTTTAATAATTTTTCTCAACCGATGCAAATAATTATTACCTATTAAAAGCCATTCAAGAACTAAGAGGCGTTCAAGATATACAAAAGCAGTAAAAATTTAGAATACAAAAATTATTGATAATTCTAATACTCCGAATTAAACGTCAACTATTAAAGAAAACATGGAGAAACAGTTGGTCAAGTACACTTGAATCAATGGATCTTGGCGTGCAGGTCACAACCAACTGCAATTAGAAAAGATAAACTAATTCATTGCATTTGTCAATCTTATTATGAACTGCGTGTCGTATGGGAGACGTGTGTCTTCAATACCTACGACAAACGTTCACTGGTTATAGAATGAGGCAAATAAAGACAAAACGTTGCGTATGTCATAACTCCGGCCACACTAGATCTCACTTGTGTACAGGGTGAGAAAATTTCTATGTTTGTATAGAGATACAAAAAAATGGAAGACACATTCTCAATCTCTTTTTTTGAGACAAATTCACTGGCGAAAACTAAAATTTGCTATCGTCTTTTCTTTTCGAGTTCGATCTTTCGATTTTTAGACACATGTCAATATCTTCGTTGTTTGTAAAGTTATGAAAAAACAACTTTTACATTCCTGAGGCACTTTTTTCTGTATAACACAGTGGCGTCGAGAAAATTTTAAAAAAAAGGTGCAATTACGAGTTATGGCATAAAGTTGTATTTTTTTAAATGAGAATCATAGTTGGCTATAGTTCAGTTAAAAAGTAAATTTTTTGTCTTTGAAACCATATATCAAATGTGGGGTCACTTTTGATGTGTAAGTATTTAATAGCATAATGTTTTAGTAGATTACTTTTTGCGCTTTTTTTATATTTATTCCAAGTAGGCGTGTGTCATCTATGACAGTGTTTATCCGTTTCTCAGTAAATTGCATATCAATAATTTTGTTTCCGTCATAATTACACCTCATTTAATCGTAAAAGTGAAGATGTCTTAAGAAAATTACGAGAAATATGATATGCTAGAATGCATTATTCGAAGTAATAACAATTGTGATATTGCATCCTAAATATATTTCAATCACTATCCAGAAAGAAGACAATCTAATAAATCTATTTTTAAGAGGTTAAAAGAAAATCTCATTAATTGTGTGTCCTTCTACAAGCCAATACCAAAAAATCAGATATTTATATCTAATTTTATAATACATTACAATTACAAAATAAACATTCAAATAAAAGTAAATATTCAAAATGATGTTTGTTATACATAAATTACACCTCTTCATAACACTCTGAATTGCATTATAAATATGAAGATTAGAAATGGAATTCACACAGTCTATAAAATTTTGTCTGAGTTCATTTATGTCGGTACTGGTTTTTTTTGTATAATTTGTCTTTAGTATGGCCCCAAACGAAAAAATTCAGTAGCATTAAGTCAGGTAATCGTGGTGGCCACTTCACTGGTCCGTTCCTTCCCATCCAGTTATTTCCAAAATTGGTATTTAATAATTCTGAAGCGGTCCTAATATTATGAGGTGGTGCACCATCTTGTTAGAATAACTGATTTGTTGCCTTAATTAAGGGTAGATTGTCCACAAATTCCTCAATAATTTATTGGTTTAAGATTTCGTAGTACCGCTGGCCATTAAGATTTTCTTGATGTGATATGTTAAAACACCATTTCTATGTAGAGCACATCAAACACTAAAACCAAAGCGTCCCTGAGATCGCACGTCAACGGTATGGTGAGGATTAATATCAGACCAATAATGCTCGTTATGCTTGTTGAAAATTTCTGCACTGCTAATGTAGGCTTCATCTGTTCAAACTACATTTCTAGAGAAGAATAGATCTTGTTAACTATTTTGACAATACCATATGTAAAACTCCAATCGTCGCTGAAGATCAGTTGGTTGCAAGTGATGTTGTTTTCTTATTGTATAAGGTCTGAATTTGTGTGTCTTCAAAATACCCAAAGTTCGACGTCTTGAAATCCCAGAATCAGCTTAAATTTGACGACTTGAAATTGAAAGATTTGCAATCGCCATTCCAATTACAGTTATAGAAGTTTCTTCAGTATCTTCAATGTTGTAATTTTTTGGTCTTGGCTTGTTGAAGGACCCACAATAGGGAACTTGCACATTTTTTTTTTACTTCATAAAAATGTTCTACAATACTAAAAAATAAGATATGTAAAATATGACGTCTTAATTCCCAATAATAAATTTGTTATAAATTATTAAAGTTTCGCGCGCGAGCGAACCGTTTCAAACAGGTTCAAAAGCGCGGGAGTAGTCGTGACATCACACCATACAATTTACAAACGACGACGGAGATCGCAGCACTCGACCGCTTGATTTCAGATAAATTTTAAGTGTATACTTAAAATGGAAACAAAAACTCCTTATTTTGAATATTGCATTGTACCGTTGTGTAAGAATACTACAATGAAAGTGCCAGATAAAGTATTTATAATATTGCCAGAAGATAAGATTCGTCGATCAAAATGGCAAAAAGCATGTAGAAGAAATGAAAAAGACATTTCACATAGCAGTAGGTCTCTATATGTGTGTGATCATTTTAATGTAAGTACATTATTAAATACTATATGTCTATTTACCAGTTTTTCGCAGGCGGACAATAAAATATTCTGAATTCCGAATTATTGAATTTTAATTAGCGTAGGATTAAAGAAAGAATGTGTATATAATGTTAGAAAATAAGATTAGTAGATAGAATATAATTTAGTGATACTAAGTAAAGGTAATTTCCTGGTGCGAAAGTAAACAGCTATTTATTATTATACTCTTCGCAAATACGATTACGAAGAGTATATTGCATTTGATCGGGACCTTTCTAAAATCGTTAATATCGCTCGCAGAGAAAAAATCATTTCGTTCGTCATCGAATTCTGAACAACTTTCAAAATGTCCGTCTGTTCATCTGTCCGTCTGTCTGTCCGTCCGTTACGTTTCTTGTAAGCACGATAATTAAAGAAAGAAAAGTCCGATCGAATTGAAATTTGGGCTATAAGTTAGTGTTAGCTAGAGGAAGAAATCCATTGTTTTTGAAAAAAATCAAATACTAAATAAAATAGTTATAGGACATTTTATTTAAAAATATGAATCTACAGAGGGTAGCAATTTTCAATGTGCTACTAAAATTGAAGTAATTTTCTATAGACACCAAAATGCTGTAAAATATACTACCACAAATTTCGCCTACGCAGTCGGCATCATCGGGAGATGAAAAAAGTTGAAAATTAAATATGTGATCAATATATTAGGTATTGTAAGAATGAATCTTAGTTTATACTATAAAATATACTGCCACGCATTTCGCCAATACAATCGGCACCATCGGGAGAGAAAATTAAATATGTAGTCAATACATTAGGTATTGTAAGAATGAAGTTTATAAGACAAACACAAGATTCTTTTCAAAAAACTGCGAAGAGTATCCTACAGAATGTGCAACAATTATATAAAAGTTCAATAATACTACTGTCTGCGAAGAGTAAAATGTTTACCTCTAGTATATATAGTATATTGCAAATATCTTTCCCTTGCCCTTTAATTTATTCTATTTAAATCTTACATTTATCTATTATGTGAATGATAACACGACACAATCACTTATTTCCCTTGCCTCAAAACATAATACGAAAATACCTACGATAGGTAATTATACATTTGCGCAACATTTCCTTTGCAGCAAATGTCTTCTATAGAGACACTTTACACGTGTGTACAAAAAAAAACACGAAAAATATAGAAGTGGCTGTTGACCCTAAATTCTTTCAAACATAAGACTAAGTCTGCTAAAAATGCTTAGTTACGACTAAGCATTTTGTAGTTATTTCATTTTATTCCGTGATCAAGTCATAACTATTTTATGTTTATAAATTATTACTAAAAGCTAAAAAAATACATACTTCTCTGCCGTGACCCCGCGGACCTCTCCAAGGGAAAAACTTTCACTATTTTGTATAAAAGATGCCACCATAAACATATCCACTTTAGGCAAATTATCAGATTGGCCCTTTGAAAAACCTTGTTCAGTCATTTTAAAATATCTGTACAACTACAATAAGCGGTACTATAAAACACAATTATATATTTATATCAGAACAGTCACTAACAAATCAACCACAGTCTAATAACACCATATTGTACATATGTTTATATAGAATGTCATACTTTGTTAATTTGTTACAAACAAATTAACAAAGTATTAAGTATTTTATGAATGAATTGATTTTTAGTTTTCTTTTTTTCTGTATATAATATATGTATATATTAATATAAATCTTACTCTGTACCCTATACAAGTTGTAAATAATCTACTTAATTGTGAATAAAGATTTTAATTTGGAATTGGAATTGGTAAACATCAGATTGTGTTGCTTCCCGGCGCGACGACTACCGAATATTGTATGGTGTGACGTCACAGTCAATAGTAGCTCGTTTCGGGCCACTTCAATTTTATCGCTGTTTAGATCCTTCATACTGATCGCGTGGAATTAGAAATCTTATTTTTTTGTGAAGTACACGTTTTATTACAACGTTACGCTATGTTTTTTAGTATTATTTTTATTTTTAAAATTATAGGCAAGTTCCCTATTAATGAGATTTTCTTTTAACCTCTTAAAAATAGCTTTATTAGGTTGACTTCTTTCTGGATAGCGATTGAAATATATTTCGTATGCAATATCACAATTGATACTACTTTGAATAAAGCATTCTAGCATATCATATTTCTCGTAATTTTCGTAGGACATCTTCACTTTTACGATTAAATGGGGTGTAATTATGACGGAAACAAAGTTATTAATATGCAATTTAATGACAAACGGATAAACACTGTCATAGATGATACACGCCTACTTGGAAAAAATATAAAGAAACGCAAAAAGTAATCTACTAAAAAATTATTTTCGTTATTAAATACTTACACATCAAAAGCGACCCGACATATGATATATAGTTTGAAAGAGAAAAAATTTCCTTTTTTTACTAAACGATAGCCAACGATGATTCCCATTTAAAAAATACAAAATTATGCCCTAATTCGAAATTGTACCTTTTTTTTAAATTTTCTCGACGCCTTGACCGAGTTACTCAATATAATCATTGAAATTTGCCCACTATGTACAGTGTTTTGCAGTGATTTCATTTGACCACACGTTGCGATTAGTTCGGCAGCTTCTATGTTATGATGTGGACGCCAAAATCCACTAATTCAACTGTATGTTGTGATCATCATATGGTTCGCATGACTAGACAACAGATCAGATCATTGGTTATATGGCCGAAATTTATGGTTTCAAAGGAGACAAAACATTCATTTTGTAGTTTCACTGCACAACGGATATTTTTTAATACACCAACTCGAACACCAACCTATGCCCCCATGGTTGCGCCACTGTACCCTCGTTTATTTTACCTTGTTAATGATGTGCGTCATCCATTTTACATTATTTGTACTAGGTGGTATAGTCATGTAAAGTAAAAAATTGTCCAAATTCAAGAATTTAACTAATTATGGAATAATTTAAAACACATGTTTATGAAGTCGTATTATTATTATGCAGTTAAATAAAATTTTAACTGTTGTTAAAGTAGATTTTAATGGCTCCTGTAAGATGTGTTTTAGAATGTTTAGACTATATATTAACAGCAATTAATAAAGATTTAGTTAATATGTAATATTTTGTATCAGTGGTAGCTGATTTGGTTATTCAATATTATCTTATTATTGGAGCATGGGACCCGAGATGGGACCCAAATGGTACTGTAAGGTATGACCCTCAATACATAAATTTAAAGTTAAAGTTTTGCAAAAAGATTGCAATGAAAATTCGAGAAAAAATATTGCAACAATGGTTTGTCTACAGAGGTAATTTTTAGACATTCAGGATGACATTTTACTAATACTTTTCAAATTTCATTAAGAAATTTTGATTATTTTTAAATTTGTACAATGAAAAATTAATACACTGAACTGATTCTGCGGTTGGCTCCTTGTGAAACATCATTAAATATTTTAAATATATGAAAGAAATTTGCTTTTTAATGTTTCAAAAATATTTTATTAGAAACTCTACACGTGTTTCGGCTTTTTAGGCCTTTGTCAAGAGTACAGGGAATACTGAACAGTAAAATTTGTGTTCATTGCTTATATATAACCACATCTGGTACCTACTATAAATCTATTGTAAAATATGTTTTTTAAAAGTTGAATATTACTTTATTTTTTAAAATCTAAATTATTTTATTTAAAATATGGTGGCGGGTAAAAATTTGTTGTTCATTCGTTACATTTTTCTTATTTTTAACAGCCTTACTTATTTCTAATTGTTCTAATAGATCAAGTTTCTTTCCTTTCTTTTCCGAATGGAGTAATTTGACATTATTTAAATCTATAAAATGACTGTTTTCTATACAATGTGTTGACATGCCCGTACTATATACATTGTTTACAATAGATTTCCTGAGTTCCTCGAATCGCTTTTTTACATTTCGTCCAGTTTGTCCAATGTATATAGCATCACAGTCACTACACTTTAACTCATATACTCCGGTTTTTTGTAGCTTTTCAGTTTTGTCTTTATTATTAATTAACATTTTACCTAAATTAGAATTAGAATAGAACAATTTCAGTAAATAAAAATAATTTAGGTAAAATGTTAATTAATAATAAAGACAAAACTGAAAAGCTACAAAAAACCGGAGTATATGAGTTAAAGTGTAGTGACTGTGATGCTATATACATTGGACAAACTGGACGAAATGTAAAAAAGCGATTCGAGGAACACAGGAAATCTATTGTAAACAATGTATATAGTACGGGCATGTCAACACATTGTATAGAAAACAGTCATTTTATAGATTTAAATAATGTCAAATTACTCCATTCGGAAAAGAAAGGAAAGAAACTTGATCTATTAGAACAATTAGAAATAAGTAAGGCTGTTAAAAATAAGAAAAATGTAACGAATGAACAACAAATTTTTACCCGCCACCATATTTTAAATAAAATAATTTAGATTTTAAAAAAATAAAGTAATATTCAACTTTTAAAAACATATTTTACAATAGATTTATAGTAGGTACCAGATGTGGTTATATATAAGCAATGAACACAAATTTTACTGTTCAGTATTCCCTGTACTCTTGACAAAGGCCTAAAAAGCCGAAACATGTGTAGAGTTTCTAATAAAATATTTTTGAAACATTAAAAAGCAAATTTCTTTCATATATTTAAAATGAAAAATTAGTTTGAAGTAAATATTTTTAAACTTCCGAAATGCAATTTCCTGTAAAATAGACTTCAAAAGGATATAATATTTATACTGGGCAATGCAGAATTGTCTAAAGAATTATGCCCTTTCTGTTACTCCCGGAACACCCTGTGATTTACAATCTTTCATCAAGTATTTTTTTTTGTAAAGTTGAAAAAAAAATGGGGTTCCATATAGACACTTTTACTTTACTTTTAATGTTTACAATCATCAACTCTCTTTTTCTAATAGATACTCTCTTACAAATCCGGTTGGTTTTGCCTGCCTTGTGTGCAAACAAAATATATACCGAAAAAGTAAATTTGCCATGTCTGACACAGATGACAACGGTTTAGATGATATGGTTCTCTACCTACATTATGATATGACCGTTCCCTACCTTTATTTTACAACTATAGGATTAACTTTACTTTAGACCCTTATTTTGGCAAGCTGTTCCATACAGGGCCAGCTGTTTTCTACGAAATTATTGACAGTCTCAAATACGTATTTAGAAAATAATTAATCATTTATTCTGGTGTCTTTCGCTACAGCAAAAAATGTTGATATCGATATATCGGAAGCAATCTATCGATTAAAAAAATCCATATTGTATTTAATGACATAGTTTTTTAAACAATAGTTTTGAATTCTTACCGTGTCTGCGCCTGTAGAGAACTCCCCTGATTTTACTTTTTTGGAATTTTGTTTTTTCTGGGTGTTCGGGGGTGGAAAGAGGGCAGCAAAAATTCGTATTTCGCTTATAACTCATGGACCTTAATTTAGGACGGTACTTTAGCTTTTTAGGACATTTTTTTTATCTCTGGAAAAATTAACACCGTGACAACCTTTCTCGCATTTTCAAAAAAAAGTGATCATGCAAATGTTTCGGAAAATGGAAAGTTTCAGAACCATAAACCCAACAATTTAAATAATGTGTTGTAGAACGATTTCATCTGAATTCTTGCTAAATCGTTTAGTGTATAATTTTTAGACGATCGAATCGGTACCAGGTCAGACAACATTGACCTCTTATATTATTCTTATCTGTAGTGCAAGTAAAAACATTTTGTTTCCAAAACGTTACAAACGGTGATTAAAAAAATGCTCAGGAATCATTTTAGTCACTTTCTCACATCGACATAAGAAATATTTCAATAAACTTGGATTCAGACATGTCTTTTCACTAGAAGACATCTTTTTCATTTATTCTTGATCACAAGAAACTTGTCAATAGTTAAGTCAAACTATAACTAAGAATATTTCTCAAAAAGGCTACATAATATTTGATTTTTTTTTATTTTATAACTTGTTTATTCAAAATTGCATTAAAATATATGCAACTACAGAGTCCAGGCACGGCACCACACCGCTAAATGTATTTTATTAAAAACATCCAACTTGAAATACACCAAATTTAAAAGGACTTATATTAAAGAGAAAAAATAACAGCAAGAACTGGGATAAAATAATCCTAATGTGAAATTTTGCACAGAAGTAGGTTCTTGGTAGTAGAAAAGTATAAAAAAAATAAATTCTCAAAGTCACTGTGGTTGCAACATAAAACAAAATGGCGTCAAACTCACAAGAATTGTTTTTTTGAAAATAACTTTTAAAACACCGAAAATAAAATATTTTCGTTGGAATGAAAATTAAAGAGCATAAAATTCTACACAAAAGGTGTCCTTACAAAAAATTTCGTGCGTGTAAAAGTTTTCGAGTAAAAAAAAAAAGATAAAAAACTGAGATTTAAGGATAGTTCTTAGCCATCAATTGTGGGTGAGCAATCTGTTAAGATTGCTGACAATATATTGGTGATCTTTGGGTATTTTGAGTCGCTGAATTCATATCCATACGTTATTTTGCTCAATATATGATCGGTTTTTAGTTATTAACCATTTTTGCAACGTTTTTAACTAATTTTGCTAAAATATGCATTCACTGTTCATCGATGCGTATTTAGAGTTCTTACTTATTTAAATTATATTCTTCACAATAAATATACGAGAAATTTTTAAAAAATAAAACATTTGATCTGTAAAAATACTTCACTTACAAAAATATATACTGGGTGTCCCAACCAAAAGTAGGCACCATGAATAACTTTGGACATAAAAATTTTTTGAAAAATTGGTGAAACACGTCGACCTTGTTTCCAAGGGGGACATATTTTAATGTAATACTTGTATACCTATCATCAACCCTCTACCATACACGGCCACCCCCCATCAAAAAATTCAAATGGCAAAGGGGGTCGAGTGATTCATATTTTGAAAGGTCTTTCAATTCTTTACATAACTGTGTATTTTTTTAAACTTTTATCGATTCGTTCCTGAGAAATAATTGTTTCATTATTTTAGCTTCGGGAAATAAAAATAAAAGAAGCAGTTCAAATTATCGTATGTATTGTTCAAAATGAACCCCACCGACTTCCATACAGTAGTATAATCTGTCTTGAAATTCTGTACGAACATTTCTGAACACATCTGGAGTCAATAAACGGCATTTTCGAACAATTCTTTCACGTAACTCTTCCAGAGATGCGGGTTTTGTTACAAATGCCTTCGATTTCAAATGTCCCCACAGAAAGAAATTCAAGGGAGTTAAATCGGGTGACCTAGCGGCCACTCGACAGGACCTTTTCTTCCAATCCATCGCTCAGGAAACAGATTATCCAAAAATTGACGGACTGCTATAGCAAAATGTGGGGGTGCCCCATCCTGTTGAAAAAACAGTTCGCCCTCTAAAAAATTATCGTCTTCTTCGAGGATTTGGGTAATCATTGGGTCGATGTTATTTTCGAACAGATCGAGGTACCTTTCGCCATTTAAATTGTCAGGAATAAAAAGACGGCCCGACAATGTGATCCCTTAAGATGCCGTTCCAAACATTTAACTTCTGAGGCCTTTGGGTATGAGTTTCCATGAACAAATGGGGATTGGTTTCACTCCAATACCTATAATTATGCCTGTTTACCTCCCCATTTAACTGAAATGTCGATTCATCAGAAAAACACGTATTGTACAGTAGATTGGCATTACCGTTTAATTGTTCACTAAAAATCTCACAGAATTCAAGCCGACGATCGGGATCATCTTCATTTAATTCGTGTACCAATTTATATTTATATGGATGAAATTTGTAGGCCTTCACAATTCGATGAACACTGCTTCGTGATACGCCGGAAGCCTCAGCTACTTTCCTGATCGATTAAGTATTATCCATCTGCAAATGACCCAGAATTGCCACTTCGACTGCTTCATTCCTAATCGGTCGCTGAGGTTCATACTTTTTGTTTCCTACAGAACCTGTTTCCATAAATGTTGTCAATAATTGTAAAACATACTGAGAACCAACCCTTCTATCTGGGTGATTTCTATTGAATATGCGCTCCGTAGCTCTAGCACAATTATCGTTTTTACAATAAATGCTGACAATTTCTATTCTCTCCTGAAGGGTATAGACCATTTTGAGAATTCACTCTGGTAAAATGTCGCGAGCGAAAAATCGTGGACGATATAGCAACAAAAAATATTTCAAACACATTGCAGCAAATTAAAGCAGCCATACTGACACAAAACATTAGTGAGTAAGCGTGTTGCTCTGATTTCAACGTTGTTTGATTTCTGAGCGATTTTTAGTAAGTTCTGTTATTATGGGGTCTTTGACAAGACCCACAAACACTTATAAAATAAAATGAAAGATGATAAGATGAAACTGGAAACTGGAATAAACAACTATCTTATCTATCATCTATATATATTACTGGGGATTGTCTTCCAAAAGAAGAGCAATTCTCTGGTTCCTCTTGGGAATTGATTTATAAAATAATTGTTAATATTAGTAAAAAATTTCAGATATCTCTCGGAAGTCAACTGACCGTCAACATTATTGGAGGCAGCAACACATTACCTAACCAAACATGAAAATTAAATCTGTCTTGCTGGTTTCCTTCTCCAAGGAGGTGTTGATTTTGTTGTGCCCAGTATCTAGTATTTTGTCGGTTTATGAGTCCCAGATTTGTAAATCTTGGTTTATCAGAAAATGGTATTTGCCTGGCAAAATCATTATTTCTTCTAATATTAGTTATAATAGCCCAGTCACAAAAATCACTCTACTTTCAAAATCATTTCCATCGTTGATTTATTTGATAGTTAAAGTTTTTGTAATTCTGTTTCTTTAAAATCTTTCTTGCAGTTTCATGGCTAATATTTAACTCAGCACCAATTTTCCGGAGGGATAATGTTCCATCAATTTCAACAAGGGCTTAATACATTTACTTTAGTCCCCCCCGATTATAATTAATTTTAATAATAATAATAATAATAATAATATTTATTTACAAAAATAGATAGATCGATGCAAATGGGTACAAAAATTTGAATTACAAATATTAAGTACAAAATACAAAATAATGAGACATAATCTGGATTTCGCGAATAAATATAGAAAATCCACTTAGGCTTATTTATGGATATATTTCACTCAAGTAAATGCAAAAAATAGAGAAAAAATTCAAAAAATCATTTAAATTTTAAGTGATTTAAGACAACATAAAAAAATAAAGAATAATTGAATAGTAGAAAAATTAAATAAAGTAAAACAAAATAGAATTAGTCGATTTGAATAAATAAATTGCCATTTCTTTATCTCAACAACATACTAAATAGTTAAAGGGAAAAATATAAATAATTTAAAATATTAATTCAATGGAGGGTCAATAATATTATGCAATAAATTTCTATCGTTTGAAGTAATCCATGTTTTTAACTTCTTTTTAAAAGTTGCACTGTTTTTATGTTTTTCAGAAAGTTTGGTAAAATATTAAAAAGGTTCGGTTCAATATAGACAAAACATCGTTGGCCAATACTTTTATATGCCCTAGATAAAACTAAGTGGAGAGCTTCTTTATTTCTAGTGTTACGCTCATAACTAATCTCACTTATATATTGTTTATTTTTAAACAAAAATAATAAAATCGTTTTAGAGAATAGCTGCCTTAAATCTAATATATTCAATTCTAAAAACATTTGTTCTGTGGGGTATCTAAAGGGTTTGAAATAAATAAAAAATTTTTTTAAATTTTCTTTTGAATTATCTTAAGAGGTTCCAAATACGTTTTTCTTACTCCTCCCCATCCAATTATACCATATTGTAAAATGGCTTCTGTGAAGGCGTAATATAATATTTTGAGCTGATACAATGGAAGAATTTGTCGACATTGGTAAAATTTAAATATTAGCCCACGAATTTCTGTTTTAACAATATACAAGATAACAGTGTCATCAGCAAAAGAAATGATAGTTCCAGAGGAAACTAACGTAAATAAGCTGTTTAAATATATAGTAAATAACACAGGCCCTAAAACTATACCCTGTGGTACACCATAGGTCACAGTTTCTTCGTCACTAAACACATTATTTATTTCAACTTTTTGTTTCCTTGATTCTAAATAGCTTTTAAACAGATTAAGAACGTTCCCTCTAATTCCGATGTTTTCCAATTTATCCAGCAAAAGCCCATGACTTACGGTATCAAAGGCCTTTGCTAGATCGATAAGAACACCCAGGCATGGTTTTTTATTGTCGATTGCACTGTATATTAATGAAGTCAGTTCAGCAATTGCGTCTTGAGTTGACAGATTTTTTCTAAAACCATACTGCCTGCTAGCTAAAATTTTATTTTTATCTAAATAATTTACTAAAGGCGATTTTATAATTTTAAAAAATAATTTCGCAATCGAGGATGTTAACGAAATCCGGCGATAGTTTGAAATATTGGTTTTACTGCCTCCTTTGAACAATGGCCTAACCGTTGCAATCTCAAAATGCAAGGGAATCTTTCCACATTCGATGCATTTATTTATAATAAAGCATAAAGGTTCAGCAATAAAATCAATTGTTGTCTTCAATATTTCATTTTTTATACCGTCTGGACCCGGTACTTTATTATTCTTAAGTTCCATGACTACTTGTTTAATTTCTCTTACGTTAGTATAGTCCAAATACATAGAATGAGGAAAATTCACATTTTCTTTTTCTAATGGTACCTGAACAATCTCAGATGCAAGCATTTCACCAATATGAGAAAAATATGTATTAAACTCGCAAGCTATGTGATGAGGATCTGTTATTTCATCATTATTCTCTGTTATAATTTTATTTACATTTTCTTCATCGTTTTAATAATTAGTAAAATCTTTCACAACATTCCAAAGAGTTTTATTACAATTTGTGTTGCAGTCTATTTTAGATTTAAAGTAATTATATTTTGTTTTCTTTATTAATGAATTTAGCTTGAAACAATTGTTTCTGTCTATTATAATTAATAATCATTTACCGGGTCAATTCTTCTAAATTGAGTTTTATGAAATAATTTTGCGGCGGGTGTCTTTTGTTTGGAAAACGTTGTCCATAGTTTATTGCAGCAGCTCTGGGATTTTTCCGGAATTCGCCGTAAATTGACATGTCGACTTTATCATTTTGTGTGCACATTTTTAATGAATATTGAAACGTAAACGTAAAGGAGTAACAATTAATTAGTTATTTAAAAACTGACAGTTCAGATAATATTATGCGATTCTCATTTATTTCCAAAGGCAACTTAGTTTACTTGCAAATTATTTTAATGCTTTAGATTAATATCTTTCATACGAGACCAAAAGTTTTAAATCTGCCAGAATTCATTTATAATGAAATCCGTTATACTTACACCAGTTTAAAGCTTAAATTATGACTTTTCCTATAGGGAAGTAAAAATAGGTTACTATTTAAAAAAAAATTATTAATTATTTTCCAAAGGTCAGGAAAAAATTATTTAGAATTTTTTCGAATAATTTCATTATAATAAAAAATAATCGCTTCATATTGCACCCAAATATCAAAAATGAACCATATTGTGATATCCAATGCCAACTTGGAAAATTTTCGTTATACAAAATTTTATTAATTTATTAATTTTGAATTTCATTAAAAATTGAAATAAGTTCGCCATATTTGAGGATAATATCAAAAATTTTGATTTATTATATAGAAAATTTTATGCATAATCAGAATATTTTAAAATATGCAGGGTATCCCATTTAAAAATTAAAAATTGATGACATTTCCGGTAAAACAGAAAGTGATATTGATTGTATATGTTAGTCAAAATAAGCTCATTTACTTCTCATACATAAGTTTTAAATTTGAAAATTTTATTCCACTTTATAAAAAATTGGCGGGCTTATACATGATTTCTTATCATTTCTCATAACTCGAAAATTGTTACGAATCGACATTTTTCAATTAAGAAAATGTATTTAATATGAAGATATTTACAAGTTGGATGTTCTTAAGGAAAAAATACATCACAGCTGCCTTAACCATACACTGTAGGTGAATCTTTTTAAAACTATTTGTGGAAAAAGAAAACAGCTACAAGACAAAAAAATATTCAAATATCATTTACCGTTTTTGAAAAAGGCTTGGGGAGTCAATCTTTGATCACTACGTACAATAATTTCAAAATTAACATACAAGGATATTATTACGAAATAAATAAACAAACGGTAACCCACGGTTGAAACGCACTAGTCTGTAATGTTAAAATATTAATAAATAAATATCGTCAGTACCAAATATTCTTGTAGCTATCTACTTCACCTTTGGGAGTATTTTTAATTTATTTAGAACTAAGTAGTCGCAAAAAATTATAGTAATCTTGGAAATAAGTCATTTGGATGAAAAAAGCAATACCCATAATCTTTTTGTTTAAATTTAATCAAAGACAAAAAAATTAAAACAAAATTTAAAAAAAATTTGTTGCATTCAAACTTAAAGATAAGGAAAATTTATATTCTTATTTTCAGGTAAAGCCCTGTTAGAACAGTCATCTGTTTTTGATTCACCCTGTACCTATTTTATGTGTGCATGATTATATAGATTATTTGTAAACAATGTATTGTTCTGAAAAAGTAAATGTCCGATTACATTAAGTACCCTTAACCCTTGTATTATCAACATTTTAAAGGGACCTTTAATTTAAAGGGAGTTTTAGTGGCAAGAAAATGTATTACCTGCAATGCCAGCAAAATATTTAAAGACGATAGCCATTAAATTCAATTTGTATTTAAATTATCGGATTGTTATCTGATATTTATATTTTGTTTGCAATAATTTTTCTTGTCACTAAAACTCCCTTGAAGTTAAAAATATTTTTAAAATGTTAATAATACCGGCCGTTACCCTTAAATTATCTTTTGTCTACTATTTCTCAAACAAAGAATATACAAGTAGGCGATTTCAAATTACATCTCTTAATTCCACTTAAACTTTTTAGCCTAAATTACGAACAATTAATTAATGTAATAAAACCATTGTCAACGGCACTTATCACAACACTATTTGTTTATTTACTGACGATATTTGTAAATGAAACTTACGATAATGTTTCTTTTTTCTGTCACAACAATCCAAGCACATTTTCGTATTAGCACTGACTAAATTTTAAACCACCTGGTGCCACACATAGTTTGACATTGAATGGAGTAAGGCACATGGGCAGATATTTACTAGGATCATTATCACAATGCTCAGTAATTTACGCATATACAGGGTGTACCGCCTACGACATTCAGCGCTTATATCTCAATTGTTATTAGATAAAAAGTAATCAGGAAAAAACTGTGATTGAAAAGCATATAAAGGACAACTTTCTACTTAATGCGTAGTATTACGGAACGGTTGTCCATTAGAAATAATAATAATAGTGATAATAAATCGACTTTGGATTTTTCAGTACAAAATATAAAAATTTCAGTTAAGTTTTGTTTTGTTTGAAGGTTATTTGAATTAATTAACGGAGAAAATAAACTTTTTAAAATTCTTACCCAAGCAACATTTTACCAACTACCGACTACTTTTTCACTAATTCTGATGTCGGAATTATTACAGATAGTAGTCGAGTAATAACTTAAATTTTGTAGTTGTAATACGACATCGAACCAAATATTGCGTCGACTTCGCAAACCTACTGCTTAAGTCTGGTCGATTTACCAACGTTGATTTGCCGTTAGAAAACGACTTAATAAGGTCTGATATGTTTTCAAGTCATTTTCCAACGTTGATGATACGTTGACAACTGACTAAAATGGGTATGGTTATATTTTGAATAACTTACCAACGTTGGTTAGACCTTGACAGCTGACTAAAATAGGTATGGTTAAATTTTGAGTAACCTACCACCGTTGGGTAGACGTTGGTGATTAACTGAATAGGTCAAGTTTGTTATGGAACACTTGCCACCGTTTAGACGTTGGTTAGTGGCTTAATAGGTTTGGTCCTTCTTAGTTATTAACCAACGTTGGTTAGGCGTTAATGACTAACTTATGTAGCTCCGATTAATTTTTCGGTAATACACCTACTTCAGTATAACGTCGGTAACCGACTTGATAGGTAGCTACATTCATCCCAGTGTAACATTTTACCTACTACCAACTACTTTTTTACTAATTATAAGGTCAGAATTATTACAAATAATAGTCAAGTAGCGTCTTAAATTTTATAGTTATGTACAACGTCGGAGCAACGTAGCTTGAACCTCGCAAACCTACTATTTACATCTAGCACATTTACCAACTTGGTTTTTTTTGGCATTAGGCCATTAGCCATACCTACAGCCAGACACAACATGGTGATATAGAGTTTTACCTACGTCTAACCTATACAAAAAGAAAGAGAAATAAAAAAAAGATAAAAAAATTATAATTGAAGACAGGCGAGGGAAAATACAAGAACACACGCTTCTCGTCCTGGGGTCTATTAGGACATTGTTTTTACCAACGTTGGCTTGATGTCAGAAATTTACTTAATACGTTGAGTGTGTTTTTAGATTATTATCCAACGTTGATTAGACGTTGGTAACTGATTAAGTAGATTTAGGTAATTTTTTGGGTAACATTCCAACGTTGGTTAGACGTTTCTAACTGACGTAGTCGTCTAGCAACGTCGGTTAGACGTTGGTGTTAGGCTTTTGTGCCTTGGTATAACATAACCTCAAAATTAATATCGATAATTCAGGTATTGGTATTGATATTTAGTAAAGATTTATACACCAACTGCAACCGATGGTCGATATTATCGCGATTGTTTGGAATAACCGTTAGTGTTAGTGCAGATTTCTGCACCAAAGCCTACTAAAAGTTGGTGCAGGTAAAATTATTTAACCGTGATGTCGCTGTTAGTAAAAATAGTTGAACTTATTCCCGCCTTCGCCATATTTCCTGGTTCCATAGAAGGAAATAATAGGCGGCCATGTTGACTATGTGTACAATTATTTTAAATACACAAAATTTGCCTCTTTTTTCAAATAAAGTAAGCAAAAAAGTTTTTATTTACTCGTAAAATTAATTAAACAATATTTCAATTGCGCTTTCTTTAGAAAGGGAAAATATTTTTTGAGAGTAAAAAAATAAAAATAGTACTTTCGTCCTTAAAATAAACATTATTCTTTTGGGTTCACTATATTTTTCGACCTACCTTATATATGTATCAATAAAATTTCTGTCGTTTCAGTTTTTATCCCACCAGATGTATTAAAATTTTATTCCAAGTATTTTATATAGGTATAATACGTAGTCAATGATAAACACGCCTTATCCATTTTATATAAATAGATAGGTACGACAAATAGAATAATATACAAAATTGCTTAGTTTCACTACCTACACCCGACTTTTGTAGGTCAGATTAAGGGCAAATTTTAAATAAGGTTGGTAATAGCCTGACAACCAACTTAAGCCGACGTAAAATTTGGTGAACATTTGGTCGGTAATCACAACGACTAAAGTCGGTCCTCTACGTCGAATCGACCCATATTTTATTGACCAGATTAGTACAAATATGGGTCATCCCGACGTTTTGTGTACGTCGCACACCGACTTTTAGTTGCGAACAGCAACGTCGGTTCGTCGTCAGAATGTTGCTTGGGTAGTTGTGTTATGTAAATCACACACTTCCTACTCTTAGCCATAAAACTGAGATACTCTGAGCAACTAAAGTATTGAACAAAAAAAAAAGGATTTTTTTTTTGGAAAAAGTTCTCGGGACAGGTCGATTTTATTTTATAAAAATACACATTTTTATATCAAATTCAATTTCCGATCATCATTTGTTTTCGAGTAATGACGTCATCGCAATTTTTTTTTAATTGTGTATCGTACTTTCACTAATATGATAATAAATATGTATTTAAGTTTATAAACGAGATTTCACAATATTGTCACTTTTAGCTCAACCTGGAAAAGCGCAGAATTTAACAGGCAGCAATAAACAACCGCAGTAAAGTGGGGAATTTACGTCCATCACTTTCCTCCATTTTACATAATTCTAAAAAGCTTCTAACTGGGCATAAAAAACTGGGTTCTCATAGCACGATAACGGTCGCCATTCACCGTTACTGCATTACTTGCCTCGTCTTCAAAGAAAAACGGTCCAATGATTCCTCCAGACCACAATGCAAACCAGACAGTGACACGTTTTGAATGCATTGCTTTCTGATGAATCATTCGTGGATTTTCTGAGCCCCAAATGCGGCAGTTTTGCCTATTAACGAAGCCATCGAGGTGAAAATGGCCCTCATTACTGAAAATGATTTTGTCCGCAAAAACTTCTTGTTGTTTAAGGATCTGATTGGTGAACTCTCTTCGCTGTGCATGGTCTGTTGGTTAATTGGACCTTGTAGGCATGGAGATGCAAATCTTTAGTGCGAATACGCTGAAGAGTGGTTGTTGTAACGTCCAATTATTGTGCACGATGACGAATCGACTTCCCTGGACTCTCAGCCACGCTCTCATGAACTGCCGTGATGTTCTGAACGACCTCTACGAGCACGTATCGTGTGTTTCACATCACTAACCGAACCAGTGCTTTCGAATTTTTCGATTATTCTTCGTGGGTGTACTTTAAACGCGGTGGCATTTTTGATATAAGAGAATGACTGACATTAATGATTGTTTCTAATCATCGTTAATTTGATAAAATATGTAAAAAAATTGTAACTTAAACCCCCACAATGCTGATATCAGAGAAAAAGGAATTTAGTTTTACATAACTTGATGTAAAAAAATTCAGGGTGTTCCGTTTGACTTAAGCAAGTTCTTGCGGTTTGAAATTTACAAAATGTAACGTCAAAAATGGAACACTTGGTATACTATTATTGAATTTCTTTAAACTGTAGGGCGTAGCTCACCTTATGGTCTATCTGCATACCAAAAAACAAATGAGTATCTTTTACACGAAGAAAGTTATAAAGGTTATTGTAAACCATTAAACCTGTCAAATTTTAAATGTCAAATATCTCTGAAACGACTGGGTTTAGGCATAGGGCATGTTTTTGACTCAGAATTTTATGCTCTTTTCGAAAACACTAAAATATATAGGGTTCCATTTAAAATAAGTAAGTTGGTATCGACTTCAGGTATAACCGGAAGTGCCAGATTCTTGTAATTGGCCACACTGCCATTAGTTATTCCCTAAATTTTCAAAATTTTCTGGTGCGTAATTTTCCCTATATCGATCGATGCAGTTCCTGGTGAAACACTCTGTAGTGTAGTGTTACATATCGTTGAATGGGCATTTTTTCTAATTTTAAAATGACCGTTTGTCAAATAAAAGACATAAAAATACAGTTATGTTAAATTTGCCAATATCAAAATTTTGCTGAAAGGTTCAACTGTTATCACCGTTTGCCTCTCTGAAATTTTTTGTTGGATATAATAGAGAACACTCTCCTCTAAGAGGTACAAAAAAAATTCGTGCGCATATTTGCGCCTCTTCAAAAAACAGGTTGAAAGATGAAGGTTACGATTTAAATATTTTGTTCTCAAACATAAAGGATGAAATATTCGTACCAATAATTTCTGACTATTATATATGTATTTGTCCGCGAAAAATTTTCGAATTTGTTGGCGGTTATTGCAACGTTTTGATTATTTTCATAACAATCAATCGATGGGGCTTCATGTGGTAACAATTTTATTTTCGGAATTTTTCACTGATAAGGATGAAGATCGCGGAAAAATATGATTCTGATTTTGTACACATAGCAGATATAAGCAGATATAAAAATTTTTAATATTTATTAACAGTAAATCCATTAAAACCGCGTTTCCCATACAAATGCGGTTTTGTGGTAATTTGGTATCATATCTTACTGCCCCGGGCCCAGACGGC
Organism: Rhamnusium bicolor; assembly: GCA_029963845.1. Lineage (NCBI taxonomy): Eukaryota > Metazoa > Arthropoda > Insecta > Coleoptera > Cerambycidae > Rhamnusium > Rhamnusium bicolor. Next base: position 1,114 of record JANEYF010003706.1, on the reverse strand, counting down.
ATTAACAACTGGTGGTGGAAGAAATTTCCTTCCACTCACCGCCGTCTGGCGCGAGTTTTCAACTCATGGTTGAACGAGGGGCAGCAGATTCCGAACTGGTTTGTCAAGGGACGTACTGTGCTTATCCCCAAAAAGGGGATCTTTCCGACCCGAGGAATTATAGGCCGATCACTTGCCTTAACTCCTGCTACAAGATATTTACACGTATCTTGTATGCTAGGACACTAAGGTCTTCCAGCAGATACACGAACAGCGTGGTGCCAAGAAAGGCATGGTAGGTTGCAAGGACAGCCTGCTGATAGACCGCTGTATTACACAGGATTCTGTGCAATACAAGCGGAATCTATCGATGGCCTGGATTGATTACCGCAAGGCATTTGATACAACATCACATGCGCTATTGTTGCACTTGCTCGAATGTCTTGCGGTACCAGCACCACTAGTGAGATGCATAGAACAGCTGCTGCCGCTCTGGAAGACCCGCTTCACCATAACATCAGGTGCACAGCGGGTCACGACAGAGCAGATGGCATTTAGGAGAGGAGTTTTCCAGGGTGACTCCCTGAGCCCTCTCCTCTTCTGCATCTCACTGCTGCCGTTGTCTGTTGGGCTCCGCTAAACCCGCGGATATCAATGTGGGCCACCCAGCGACCGGAGGCATAAGGTCACTCATCTATTTTATATGGATGACCTTAAACTTTATGCCTCCGGAGAGCGCGAACTACAAAACGCTCTTAGGGTGGTCGAAGAATATACACGGGCAATTGGTATGGAGTTCGGGTTGGACAAATGTGCAGTCGTCCACCTCAAGAGAGGACGTTGTGGGGAATTCCCTGAAGATGCGCAGCTCACAGACGGAAGCATCCTAAGACATCTGGATGCCGGAGAGACCTATACATATCTGGGTGTGCAACAAAGGCACATCCAGGATGTATCACAAATAAACGATTCTCTCCGCGGCAAGTACAGACACCGCCTCCGAAAGATTTGGTCTTCCGAACTTTCGGGGAAGAACAAGGTATCTGCAACTAATATGCTTGCCGTTCCGGTTCTGCTCTACTCCTTCGGAGTAGTAAAGTGAACAGTAGAGGAGATGCGCCAATTAGATAGGAAT